>CM052886.1:72189143-72541974 GCA_028534135.1 Potos flavus
AAAAAATCTTTAATTATATTTTTTCAATGCATTTTACACTTTGGCTGTGTGACACCAGGCTTAGAAAAAATTATTTTCCACAACTAGAAGTTTGAGGATTTAATGACAGGATCATCAACTTTACACAAGTTATAACTTATTTAAAGATTACCACTTAAAAAATGAAGTAGCAACATTTAAAACCTTCTGTGCTGTCATAAAATTTGAATGCATATTACAACCATCATCCTTTTATTCACACATAGAAATTTATCTTACTGTGTGTCTGTTGTGTGCCAAGAATTGTTTTTGGTCCTGAAAACAAGACGCAATACTTGATGTGAAAATTTCTTTGGCTTTACCATCTCAAATAGATTTTTTTTCCTACCAGATACCTCAGGTTTTGCCATTTATTTATGACAATTTTCTCTGTTTCTATAATTCCAAAGATATGGTCCTTGCTTCTATTCGCTTTTCAAAAGGAGTTAGATTCTTCTTTTATGGTTACACTTTTCAGATACATGAACCATGTCCAATATCTATGTGTTGGATGTTTTTTATATTCTCTTGTTTTCATCTTTAATTTGATTATCTTACATTCCAAAAAAGTTCTTGGGTAACCTTGCATAAAATAAAATTTTATATTTTCCCTTATATTCATGTTATGAAATATGAGTAGTTAACTGAAATGTGTTTTTTCTTTCAAGAATAACTTGAAACTTCCTATTTCTAAACAATGTTTTAAAGTTTTTAATAGCCTAACTGTACAAGTGCTTATTGTTCTATAAAATGGCTCAAATCATTGATTAATAAATTGCCCTTGACCAAAAATAAAATTAGTGAAGCACTTCTGAACTATTTTTCCAAGTGAAGGCATACATTGATATTTTCCATTTATTTATTTATTTGTACAAGCAAAACCTAAGATGCAGTAAACAAAATGCTAATTAAATCAAAATAAGGAATTGCTGATACAGATACCTCTTTCAGTCAATGAAGGGCAGATTACCAAAAGACATTAAATGGCATATTGCAGTGACTTATTAGCATACACAATTATCAAATCTGTAGCCTAGTCTTTAGATGGAAACATTAACATTTCGTTTATATAACTCTTACTTTGAGATGTGAATAGAGTAGGTCAGGGCAATTAATTGTGATATATAGCTTTTTGTTGTGTTTTGTTCTTGAATTCCTCATCTCTGCCTTGACGTGGGACACTGGTTACTCAGCCTCTGGGCTTCTGTGATTTTCCAGGCACTGCCCTCTCACTGAAGTTTTAATAAAACTTTGGGAGTCCCTTCTGTGAAGGAAACAAGCTGCATGGATTGCAGCCCTCAGGCAATCTTTGCCAACTAGGTCATAAAATGGGCCTGCCACCAGAGTTTTGGGAGCTGGCTTCTCCAGCAGGAGTTCATGTGATTTATGACCCTTGTCTCTTCATGCAAATGTTGACCAAGATTCAGAACCTAAAAATAGGGATTCCAATCTCAGGCCATTGCCATAGCCTATGATAGTTCTTGCTTTTCTCTTGAAGTTGCATGTATTTTCCTCATCTGAATGCATGTCCTAAACCAGATGCTTGAGGCCTGACAAAGACATTTCAGCCCACTGGCCGCCTTTCTGTTCCTCAAACAAACTGCCTTGGGTGTTAATAGAATTTCAAAGATCCCTTCAAAATGCAGTTTATTTGGCATAAAAGATACCAAACAAATTGAGGAAAATGAGAAGCATGAAATAGCTGGGGGTTCCCATTAAAGAGCTGCTTCTCCAATCCTCTTACCAAAAAACCTTAAACTTCCACTTCCTGAACAGTGGCAGTCTGGAGTGAAAACACCCCTGAAGCTCCTGTCTAGTCTTTTATGAGCATTTTTCTCATAACAATCCCACTCGGAGCAGCCAGTAAACCTCACTATGATACAAGTCAAACTCATTCTAGCTTCACGGCTTTCATTCTTGCTGTTTTCTCTGCCTGCTTTTTTCTGTGCCAAGATATGGGTAGAGGTCTCTTCTCATCTTCCAGCTCTTAGGTCAATACCCACTCCCTTCCCCAAGATTTCCCTATTCATCCTAGAGTATCCTCCATTCCTTAGCAGCCTCTGTTCCACTGCTCATTTATTTTAAAATATTTAGCACTTAATACAACATAAAGTATCTTATTTACTTCCTTGTTCATTGCTAGTTTATCCCCACAAAAATGGAAGCTTTCTTAGGGTAGAGAATGTGTCTGCCTTATCAGGTTGTCTGCTAAATTTCTAGATGTTCAGTAAATAGTTCTTGAATCCATGAAATAAAATTGCAATGAAATTGTGAAACTACCAAAGTGCTTATGGTATTGGTACCATAATGCTGGTACCATAATGCTAATGGTACCAAAATACCATATTCTACTGAAAATCAACACCTTAATAAAATATTTTTGGGGTCTAACTTCTGTGCTACTATAGCACATCATCTTTCCATTGTTACAGTACTGTTTCTACCAAATTTCCTTGCTCACGGATCTATCATTTTCCTTAGAATGGCAGCACTGCAAGTGTCATGGCTTGGCCTCAACTCTCACAGTTTCTAGAAGCAAAGGGGAGCTCAGTCTGTTTGTTGAATTATTGAGTGGGTAGATGAGTTCATTTGGTATTTATGAAGAGTGCTGCAACTTATTGATTTTTCTGAATAACTGTGTCATATTTGCAAAATAGTCATTCATAAATCTTGGACTGAATGCAAGACACCTCCAAGTAAATGTTTACAATATCTCAGAACCTTGTTACTTAATACCTAGTACTAGATTTATGTCTGTGTATCTTCCATGTCTGTGGGAGGATTCATAAAGTGAGTGCAAATATTAAGGGCTGGCTAATAATTCCATAGCCAAATTAGTCACGGACTTTCTGGAATCTTGTTTGGGCGTGATCCAAAATTTTCAGGATCCTCACCAGATTCCAGATATTCTCCATGGGGCCACCATTCTTGTATACAACTTTGTGTAGCAAATGTGCTGCATCTTTATCTGGTCAAATGTTTTCTTCTGTTTTCCTTATTTTCTTTACGTTCTGATAATTTTGGAGATAGAATCTTTTTTTTTTTTTTAAATTCTGAAGTTTAACAGTATACGTTCCTAGTTTTTAGTGTTATTATCTTTATTAGTATCATTATCATTATCATTTTCTCTGTTGAGAATTGAACTGTAAATAAGCTATCTTTTCTACATGAAGGAGCTTAGGCGCTTTTTGAGATATTAGATGGAAGATTTTCTTCCCCTTACATACAAAGACAGTGCTAAGAACACTGGAAGTAGAAACAACACTGGAAGTAGAAACACTTATGATTTCTAAAAGCTTTTAGAACACAGGGCTCCCAGATTAGGATGTTTCCCCTTCAAATTCACCTTCAGACATTTGAGAAAATGCAACATGAAAGGAAATTACATGAGGATTTCCTCTGGTGAATCACACCATTACCACCAGCCTGAGCTCTTTTAGATGCTTCGTGTGTGGTAGGGTCGAACTGAAGAAGCTAGAAGCCGAAACAGAATAGATTGGGTAAAAATTGGTAGGTTTAAACGGAAAATAAGTGGCTGTTAAAAGACATCAATTTTCATGAATGAGCTAAAAGGGGTGACTATGGAAACAAATAATTAGAATGGCAACTCTAATCACCTGCTTCCAGCAGGTCATTAAAATAATTGTATTACCACATTATGACTGCCAGAGAAAAGCCACAGGCCGTAGATGAAAAATAAAGTTTCCTGACTTTTGAAAGAAGTCTGGATGTCTTTCTCTTCCTTCCTACTTACCTTCTTTCTTCCACCTCTCCTTCTCTCTCCCCACTTCCTTTCTTTATTTCTTCATCTTTTAAAAAAGTCTGAATGTTTTTTTCATGTTGAAAGAACTTTCTTTCTTTCTTTCTTTCTTTCTTTCTTTCTTTCTTTCTTTCTTTCTTTCTTTCTTTCTTTCTTCTTTCTTTCTTTTTCTCTCTCTCTCTTTCTCTTTCCTTCTTTCTTTTCTTTCTTTCTCGCTCTTTCTTCTTTCTTTCTTTCTTTCAATTCGGGCCACAAGAGGCCATGAAGAAGCAAAAATCCAAACCTGGGAAGTGAATAAAAGCTATTTAATTGGGCATGAGATAACACCTCAGATTAGAATGCAGTTAAACTGTGGGATCCTGAATGACACATAATAACTAATGATAGTTGTTATTAATTATTTTTAAAATTTTGCTGTGATAATGAGATTCAAGAAATACTTTTACATTCCCAGGGCTGCAATCTTTAATTTCACTGTACTCAGAGGTGTATCCTCTCTAATTGTAGTGTTTCACAGGATTCTGACAGGAATTTTTTTCTTGACAGAAAATGTGTGGGTGACATTTCATATTTGTCTCTCTTAATAATTATTTTTGGTAAGTGAAATATGAACATTTTATGACAACAAATCAGCTTTGAATAATAAGATTTTTGTTTTCTTTTCTCCCTCAGTGGGCTGAAGGAATTATTTACCAATGTTTTCCAGAACTCTCTTTTATTCATCCATTCATCCATCCATCTATTCATCCATCCACCATTTAGTGAGTTTGCCAAAGACTCTCTCCTTGGACAAAGTTTAGTCATATTCTTCTAAGATCTTGTCCCAACTAGACCACAACCTTTACCCTCTCCTTTCTTCAGTCTGCCTAGCCCAGTTTTGCAAAGAAGTCAGCTAAGTCAATTTAGCAAGAATCACCCTTCCCTTGATAGCTAATCCAGTTCTTCATCACCCGCCTTTGATGTCTAAGTCTGTGGCTTGCCTTTAGCAAGAATCCTTTTAGGTCAGTTTAGGAAGAATCCTTCTACCCTTAGTAATTTTTCATTCACTCACCCCCTCATCTTGTTATTTGGCTCTAAATCCCCATTTGTCCTTGTATTTGGAAGTAAGCCAGACTTCTCTTCCCTATTATAATACCCCTATTTCAATAGTCTTGAATAAGGTCTCCTTTACCATTTTAACAAGTGCTGGAATCATTTTTTTCAATGGTATGATGCCTAGAACTTACAGAGGGTCAGATTCATCATTGGACTCCTAGATCTCTCACCCAAAACTCCAAGTATTCAAGTATTGAAGGCTTTGTTTTCACTCCTGACTGATTGATCAGGAATCATTGGTGACTTCAGCTTCTGATTCAATCTAGTGCTTTGTTTTTTGTTTTTGTTTTTTAATTTTTATTTATTTATTTGACAGAGAGAGAGAGAGATCACAAGTAGGCGGAGAGGCAGGCAGAGAGAGAGGGGGAAGCAGGCTCCCTGCTGAGCAGAGAGCCCGATGCGAGGCTCGATCCCAGGACCCTGAGATCATGACCTGAGCCAAAGGCAGAGGTCTTAACCCACTGAGCCACCCAGGCAACCTTAATCTAGTGCTTTGGATGATGGTCTGTTGAAGCAAGGTAAGGACAGATCCTGATTCTAAAGATCCTGAGTGTATTCTCTGAGGCTGGGTTAGAGTCCCATGCCTCTTGGTTAAAAGGTAATTGAGCAAGAACCTTCTTGGCTCTTTTTGAGCCAAGTTTTCATGGCTCCTTTTGAGTGGGAATTTACTTCCTGATGCTTAAGAGGGAGATTCCTAGCTCTTTTGTGAGGACTGTCTGTAAGATAGAGATTGGGTTAGTGTCCCAGGTTGCTTTGTTTGTGAGGTACCATTAGTTAAAAACATAGGAGCTTCTCAGTGAACTGAAACTTCCCTTCTCAAACCCCTTCACTCTATGCTCTACCACTATGACACTAATTCTGTCTGATTCCTTTCTTCTTGGTATATTTTTTCCTAAAGATAATTTGGAACTTCATTGACTTTGAGAAATTTAAGATCTTCCCAAACTGAGTCATCTAAGACCTCTCCCTTCCTATCACGTCTCCTCCTCCTTCCTCTTTTACCATCTTCAATCTTCCTGTTAGCCCCTCTCAATCCTTTACTATGTTGCCCTTCAAACCTTACCTTCTTAATCCCTCCCTCTATCCCTGTCAGAACTTTCCTTTCCTACTCCAGCCCCTCAGCTCCCTACAGTCAGGGACACTCAATGGACCCAGGGACCCCCCTAAAAGTAACTACATTCAGGGCAATTGAAAATCCTAGAAGTCTCTCCCATAAATAAAGGTTCATTGAATTTTATCGCAAAATTAACAATACATATGTAACATTATATCTATTGAACTGTATGCTTAAAATTTGTGTACTTTTCTCTTGAGGAAACCAGCAGTATATTTGTTATATTTCAGGGTATATTCTATTGACTTTAGTTAGCATATTAGCAATTCTTAAAATGTGGTTTAATTCAGTAAGAAATTACTGAGTATCCTTTTTAGGATGCGAGGAGTAAAGTTGATTCAGACAATCTGACTGGCTGGCAGATGTCCCTTATTTCCTCATCCTCGTGCCACTTAAAACTCCTCAGTGCATTAAAGAATGTGTCTTCTTCCCAAAAACAGATATGTCTTCTGGGCATATCACATTTATGGATAGAGTCAAACCTTTATTTTTAATCTCAGAAAAATTTATATGACTTTGAAATTGAATTTGCCTTATTTAATCTCTATCCTGAATAGTTATCATAAAGCAGTAAATAACATGGCAAGCCTTAATGTGGCATATTTAAAAATCTACCACCATTGGGGTGCCTGGGTGGCTCAGTCAGTTAAGTGTCTGACTCTTGGTTTTGGCTCAGGTCACCATCTCATGGGTCATGAAATCGAGCCCCTCCTTGGCTCCGAGTATAGTGTGGAGTCTGCTTAAGATTCTCTCTCTCTCACTCCCTCTGCCCCTTTCCCCACTGATATGCTCACTCTCTCAAATAAATAAATAAACAAATCTTAAAAAGAAATTAAAAATCTACCACCATTGACATATCTTGAAACAAGAGTTCTTAACTTTTCAAATGAACCAAAGTCAAACTACATACAAATTGGAAAGAAAGAATGAAGCAAAGATATACTTTTACTTTTCTTATCATGCAAACAATACAAGGTAATTGCAGGAATTTTTTTTTAAATTTAAGAAAAAGTAAAATAAAATGTAATAAAAAATCTTACCAACTAATGATTACTACATCAAAGAGTGAGTCTCTCCTTTGTGTCAATAATCACCCACACAACCCAATAAGATAATAGAGGCCAAACATAATAATTAGAGTAGAGAAGGTACTATTTCCTAAACATGAGAAAATAAAATTTTCTTCACACAAAAATTTAAAAAATGGACGACTTTAAATTTTTTTACATGTTAATTAAGGTAAAATTGAGAAAAATGTTAGCTGTAAATGTTTTTTACATAGTGTATTCAGTAATGAAAATATCTTTTATCACTTGAGAATCTCATTAAAAGAATATCTTCTCTATTTTGCTTACTTAGTGCACCCCACATGAAATATTAAAAAAAGATGTATTTTGAAGACACCTTGAAAATATACATTAAATATTTTCAAGGACTTCATGTTCTTGATATTCTCTCTCTGTGTTATCTGTGTCTCCTTCTCTCCCATTATTCATCTTCCAACTGGAGTGAGAGATGATGCCTCCTACACTTGCTTTCATGAATTGCCAATACTTGCTCTCTTATCTCATTTCTACTGAATGGCCTTGTGATAAAACTCTACTTCCATTTTTTTTTCCCAATATCAGTCTTATTTTACTTCATCCATCAGTCACACACCCATTCAGGCTCTAAATCATTTCACTGGGCTCACACTCAATATTTGTTAGACCTAGTCAGGGACGGCCTATCTCCCATCATCCCTACAGAGCACT
The DNA here is from genome assembly GCA_028534135.1 of Potos flavus. Lineage (NCBI taxonomy): Eukaryota > Metazoa > Chordata > Mammalia > Carnivora > Procyonidae > Potos > Potos flavus. The sequence goes on from CM052886.1 coordinate 72,196,885, forward strand.
TTTGCTATGAGAGATAGCTTCAGGCTCTATTTCTCATTGCCCCTACTTGACAACAAGTCAGATTTCACTTACAGCAGCCATTCTTCATTTTGGGGTGAGGAGATTATAAATCCTGATCTGTCTTTGTTTATCCCAGCATTCCTTCCAATTTAATATGTCTTTTATTTTTCATTTTTAACAAAAAAGAAATTTTATTTTTATTTATTTATTTAGAGAGAGAGAGAATGAGGGAGAGAATAAAAGAGCATACCTGAGCGAGAGGGGAAGGAGAGAGAATCTTAAGCAGGTTCCATGCCCAGAGCAGAGCCCTACCAGGCTTGATCTCATGCCACTGAGATCATGACCTGAGCCTAAATCAAGAGTTGGATGCTTAACCAACTGAGTCACCCAGGAACCTTAGGAATTTTATTCTTAAAAAGCCAGAATTTCTTTAGATTCCTTTTCTTTTCTTTTCTTTTTTTTGGTAGTGACAGTAACTAAATCACCAATGAGTCTCTTTCATCATTTTTTTGATTTTTGCTTTTGATTTATTTGGTACTATATTTTAGACAGCCTTCTATCTTTTAATTTAATACTAAGCATTAAGTAAGAAAAAATATAAAAGCCCTGGATGACATTATCTTTTCCCAAAAGGGGTGATTTCTCTTCAAAAGCTACTAGAGTGCCAGATGTTTACCCGATCATCATAAAGGTTAGATTTCAGCTTTTTTAGAGTTAGTACATATTTGCTTTTATTTGGTTACTGGACTGGAATTTTTCATTTCCACTGTGTGGTCTTGTGGGAGGTTCAACGAAAAGCCCAGAGGTTTTACAAAATTTTACCCCCCCACCCCACCCCCACCCATGATAGCAGGGTTTGTACTCCAAAGTCTGCCTCTCAAGTATTTTACAGTGGCTGAGCTATCTGTTCAAATCTCCTAGTCACTGTTTCTATCTGAAGTCACTGAAACCTTACTTGTGCACTTTTAACTTAGGAGTAAGTCAATGACTTGAGAAAAACTTGCAAATGGCTCTTAGACTCTCTTCACTGAACTCCTTCTTTTCAAGATTTTACCCTGAAGGTCTTAGCTGCTTTGGCAGATTCCAACTCCAAACTTTCTCTATTTATTCCAGTAAAACTGTGCTTTTCACCAGAACGTCACACTTTGTGTTGTGAATTGAGAAAATGACTGTTTAAAAAAAAAAAAAAAAAAAAAGTATGGGTACATTTGAGGCTTACATCAGTGTGTATCTACCTCAATTTTAACAGACCCTCAAAATTTCCTTTATCACTCTCCAGTCATTTCTATGTTTATTTGTTTGTTTTTAATGTTCTCTGGTTTCCATAGTTTCTTTCAGTGTGAGCTATTCCATTATGATCAGAAAAAGAAATGGCAATTTATTTTAAGGTTAATTTTTAGAATTGTTGTAACTTGATGGACTGACTCCCTGGATATTATAAAATGTCTCTTATTATCTTTACTCATGCAATTTGCTCAAAGTGAATTTCGTCTGATTTTCTTTACTTTCAAAATTATATATATATACATGCATACATACATATACATGCATATCTTTTTTTTAAAAGATTTTTATTTTATTTATTTGACAGAGAGAGAGAGATCACAAGTAGGCAGAGAGGCAGGCAGATAGAGAGGGAAGCAGGCTCCCTGCTGAGCAGAGAGCCCGATGCGGGGCTCGATCCCAGGACCCTGGGATCATGACCTGAGCAGAAGGCAGAGGCTTTAACCCACTGAGCCACTCAGGCACCCCATGCATATATCTTTTAAGCAGCATGCAATTTTCTAAATATTCTGTGTGAAAATCTTTGTGTTTAAGTCCATTTACATTTAATATACTCTTTAATGTATTTGGGTTTAAATCTATATCTCATTAATTTTTAGTTATATATCATTATAAATTCTATTTTTCTTATTGTTTCCCTTTCTTGTTGTGGAAAGCAGAATAACGCCACCCTCCCTATCCCTCAGGTATCCACCTAATTGCTGGAGCCCGTGAATATGTTACTTTGTATGGCAAAAAAAGAACATGCAGGATTAAGTAAAGGATCTTGAAATGGAGAGATTATCCAGGTGTTCTCACTATAATCTCAGGTATCCGTGTAAGTGAAAGAAGGAGCAGGAGAATCAGAGCAGGACATCGGATGATGGAAGTGGAGTCAGAGGGTTCCAATAAGAACAAAACTAGATAAGCGATTGCCGTTGTTGAAGATGGATGGAGGATATCAGACAATAAATGAAGGCAGCTTCTAGAAGATTCAAGAAGTGATTCTTCCCCTCTATCATTCACAAGGAACTCGGCCCTACCAACACTTTGATTTTAGCTTAGTAAAATTGATTTGGGACTTCTGACCTCCAGAACTGTCAGATACTAAATCTGTATTATTTTAAGCTACTAAATTTGTGGTGATTTGTTAGAGAAGCAATAGGACACTAATACAATTGTGTTTCAGGTACACTACATATTTTGATATTTCATTTTCCCTTATGTTAATTTGTTAGCTCTAGATTCTTTTACTATTCTTTTAGTGCATACTCTAAAGATTATAACATATGCATCCATAAAAATGCATTATTGAGTGCTAGGATAAATGCTTACCTTTACTACTTTCTAGGTATGCAAGAACTTTAAGACACTTGAAATCTGGTATGTTTCTCACATTTATGCTATTGTTATAACAAATTTTAATCATCTATATTTTATAAATCCATGAAACATCATTTTTAAAATTACACAATATTTCCATTTCTTTATCTACATTAATCATCGTCTAATCTTCCTACATAACCTCCAATCATTTATCTTCTCCATAAAATAGCATCATTTTTTAATCATCTGAGGGCAGGTCTGCTATTGATACCCTACTTTAAGTTTGCCTGAGAATGTCTTTATTTGTCCTTCATCTTTGAAGGATATCTTTACTGGTATGGAATTCTAGAATGGTAGTAATTTCAGTATTTTAAAAAAGTCATCCTATTGTTTTCTAACTTCCCCTATTTTATTTATTTTTAAAGATTTTATTTATTTACTTGAGAGAGAGAGAGAGAGCAGAAGCAGGGAGGAGGAGCAAAGGGAGAGAGAGAAGCAGACTCTGCTGAGCAGGGAGCCCCATGTGGGGCTGGATCCCAGGACCCTGAGATCTTGACCTGAGCCAAAGGCAGACGCTTAACTGACAGCTGCACAGGCGCTCCTGGCTTTCACTATTTTAGATGAGAATTCAGTAGTTGCTCTTAAGTCATATCTCTGAAGGGAATGTTTCTATTTATCTCCTACTTCTAAGGTTTCATTTTTGTGTTTCTTTTCCAGCCAATTTGCTACTATGTGCTTAGGTATAGTTTCCTTTATGCTGTTGGGGTTTGTAGAGCTTCTGAAATTTGTAATTTTATACTTTTAGTCAATTGCAAAAATTCTTAGTTGTCATCCCTTAGGCATTCCTTCTGCCTAATTCTCTTTTTCTAGCTAGGATTCCAAACACATGTATGCTAGACCTTTTCATTGTGCCCAATTGATCTTTATATTTTGTATCTTTTTTCTTTATTTTTACTGTGGTCTCCATATTTTTATTCCAGTTCACTAATCATTTCTTCAGATCTTTAATCTGATGCTAAATTCAACTTTTAAGTTCTTAATTTCTTTCAATTCTATTTTTTTGGTTCTAAGGTTTATATTTGATTCTCTTTTTTTAACTCCCAAATTCAAATTTTCTGCTGAAATTCTCTACATTAATTTCAATTTCTTGAGATTTATTTAAATTCCATGTTACATAACACCACTTTCTGTATCGCCTTAGATATCTTTCTATATTCTCTATTTTCTTTAATGTTTATATATTTGGTCTTGTTTCTTGAATGCTGGGTAATTTTTAATTGAATGCTGGACATAGCATTCAAAAATTTATAGGAATAATGTGAGAAAATGGATGATGTTTTGTTTTGCTACAGAGAATATTCTTTTCTTTCTGGCAGGTTGTTAGAGTTGGGGCATCTAACACTAATCCAGTCTGAGATTGACCTAATTAGAAATAGGGCTTCAGAATTTGTAGTGTGAGATTCATTTCTAGTTAGCCCTACCTGTTCCAAGTAAAAAGCTAGTGTGTTTACAAGGTCTCCTCTATGATTGGCCCAACTCTGATGTTGGGCCAACATAAAATGGCTCACCTTCTAAGTCCATATAAAATGGCTCACCTTCTAAGTCCGTATAAAATGGCTCACCTTCTATGTCCGTATAAAATGGCTCACCTTCTAAGCCTCCTGACTTCTGATTTCTCCTTGGCTTCATTGCCACTTAAATCCTCTTCTGTAGATTTATTAATTGTTGGATTTCAACCTTTAGACTGAAACTGTTTAAAATTTGCCAGGTGTCATAAAAAGGATAATGGCTCTGAATGTCAAGATGATTCCTCCATTTCGTGTTGCTTTAGAATCTTTGACTCCTTGAATATCTTGATGCTTTGGTGACAATCAAATATAATTTCATTTGTAATAATTTTTTGTATATTTCTTTATTATTCTCAAGATTGATACAAGCCAGAACACCACAATAAAAAAAATCCTAATGATTTTAAAATCTTTAAAAAAAATTTTAATTCAACATTAAATGTCTTTTACCAAATAACTAGAGGACTCCAATCCACTGAAAAAAAATTAGCACTTATTATTTTTTTTTTAGAGATTTTATTTATTTGTCAGAGAGAGAGAGAGCACAAGCAGGCAGAGGCAGAAGGAGAAGCAGGCTCCCTGCCGAGCAAGGAGCCCAAGGCGGGACTCGATCCCAGGACCCTGGGATCATGACCTGAGCTGAAGGCAGCCGCCCAACCAACTGAGCCACCCAGGCGTCCCAATTAGCACTTATTTTAAAAGTCAGTACTTTGCAACAATTTTACAAACGAAGCTAAAAATTATTATAGTACTCTGAATAATACATGAATATTACACATGTATTTATTTGTATATAACATGTCTGAATTTAAAAACAAGATTGAAAGAGCTTTGTTTCCTCCTTTGAACATTTTAAATATTGTCAAATGATTTTCTATATTTATTGAGTTGGTCATATAATTTTATCCCTAATTAGATTAATATGACTGATACAATTCAATTGATTTTCAAATACCAGACCTGAACTTGCATTTTTGGAATGAATCCCATTTGGTCATTTGGTCAACTTTTTACACATTGCTAAATTCAAATTTCTAATTTTTATGAGAATTAGCAATATATTTCCTTACTGTTTATTTTTCAGATTTTCTTAGGATTATGCTAACTTCATAAAATAAGCTAGAAAGTGTTTCATCCTTTTATGTTTTGTGGAAGTGTATATAAAATTGGTATTATTTTCTCCCTATTTTATAGAATTCGCCTATAGGGACATGTGGGTGCCTCAGTCAGTTAAGCGGCTACCAAAGGGCTCAGGTCATGATCCTGGTGTCCGGGATCTGATTGAGTCCCACATCTGGCTCCTTGCTCAGAGGGGAGCCTGCTTCTCCCTCTGCCTGCCGCTCGCCCTGCTTGTGCTCTCTCACTCACTCTGACAAATAAATAAATAAAACCTAAAAACAAAACAAAACAATTCACCTGTAAAATTATTTGAGCCTAAAGTTTTTATTTTGGTATTTTAATTAATTCAATTTCTTTAACAGATATGGGACTAATCAGACATTATTTCTTCTTCGGTATTATTAAATTGCTTTTTAAAATAAATTTATCAATTGCTCATACTATTCATTACTATTCTTGTCATATCTGAATGATTTGTAACAATATTTCCCTCTTTCAAAGCTGATATTGGTTATCTTTGTTTTATCCCCCTTGTTTTTTTCCAGTGGAGCAAAGGGTTTATCCATTTCAGTAAACCGAATTTTGGCTTTGTTCAATTTTTCTATTGTTTGCTTTGTATTTCATTTATATCTGTTTTTATCTTTATTGTTTTCTTTCTTCTCTTACTTCAGTTTAATTTATTCCTCTTTTAGTGGAAACTTAGATAATTGATTTTAAGAGTTATTTTTTCAAATAACATTTAAAGTATCATGTTTCCCTCTAACTGCTGTTATGGCTGTCTTCTAAAAATTTTAATATGCTGATTTTTTCATTTGCATTACTTTAAAGTATTTTCTCATTTCCACCATGATTTCTTCCTGGATCTATATGGTATTTAGAAGTGTATATTTAATTTCCAATCACTTAAGGATTTCTACACATTCATTTTGATACTGATCTTTAACTCCACTCTAGTTAGATAAAACCTCTATCTTGTGAAATTCATTGAGATTTATAGAGACCCAGAATATGCCCATTTTGATGAACTTTCCATATTGTACTTGAAAAGAAGACCAAAGACACTTTGTATTTTGTAGTTGTTGGGCTTAGTAGTTTGTAAATATTCATGTGATCAATTTGGTTGGCTGGGGTATTTGGCTTGTCTATACCCTTATTGACTCAGTTCTTAAATATCCTATTAATTTTAAAATGTTAAAATGTTAAAATGTCTATGGTTGTAAATTTATCTATTTTTCTCTTTAGTTCTGTCAGCTTTTGAAAACTCTTTTATTAGGTACATTTTTAAATATCTTCTTGTCGAACCAATACATTTTATCATAATGAGTTCTCCCTCTTTCTCTCCAGTAATATATTTTGTCTTGAAATCTACTTTTTCTGATATCAATACGGCCACAACAGCCTTTTTATTTTTTGTGTTTGCAATACTGGTGAATATATATCCATCCTTTTAGTTCAGTTTGTCTTTGTCTTCATATTTAAAGTAGATTGCCTACAAACAACCTGCATAAACTAAAATGCCATTATGATTCTGTTGAAATCAGGAATAATGTTTTGAATTCATATTTCTCAATTAGTTTTACTACTTGATTATATTTTCTATGAAGAAAACACAAATGCATTAAAATGCAATCTGCCTTTTCTTTAGAAGGCAGAAACCTCTGCCTTCTAATTGGAATCTTTAGTTCATTTATAAATAATGTAATCGTTTTGTCTTTCTTTCTTTTTAATATGTTCAATTAGCCAGCATATAGTGTAATTTTTTTATGTTTACCTTTAAGTCCAACATGTTGCTAATTGTTTTTTATTTGTCCCATGTATTCATTTATCCTTCCCTTTCTGTCTTTTAAGGGTAATTTAATAATTTTTAATACTGTATTTTTCTTATTAATTTTTATAATTTTTAAAAATTATTGCTTAGATTGTGCTAGGGATCAATATGAATTCTTAAATTATCATAGTCTGGTAGATTCAATATGGTACTACTACACACTCCACTCTTCCTTAGAGATCATTTAATAATGGCCTTATATTATTACAACCCAGGTTTTCTAGTGAGTCATCTTGCTCCTTAACATTTTTGCATCTGAGTTTGAAATGTGAGAGCTTAAATGTTGACTACTCACCTTAAAATATCACATTAGGGGAACCTGGGTGGCTCAGTCGGTTAAGCATCCAACTCTTGGCTTCAGCTCAGGTCATGATCTCACATTTGTGAGATCGAGTCCCACCTGGGGCTCCACATTCAACTTGGAGTCCTCCACAGATTCTCTCTCCCACTCCCTCTGCTGCTACTTCTCCCCTGCTCCTGCCTCAAGTAAATAAATAAAATCTTAAAAAATAAAATATCACATTAAATACTAAAAGATTGGATATAATTAGTATTTTATTTCAGGCTGAAGTATGAGATCAGACTTCATCCAATACTTAGTTTTTCTGTTTTCATGAGGTTTCTTTGTTTTTGTTTTTTTGTTTTGTTTTGGTTTTGGTTTTGGTTTTGCTTTTAGTTGGTTGTTCATTCTTTGGTTTTGTTTGTTTTGACATAACACATTCTGTTGAAATTAGGAATAATGTTTTGAATTCCTATGTCTCAGTTTTACTACCTGATTATATTTTCTGTGAAGAAAACACAAATAAAGCAGATCTATCTTATAGAAAAACTAAATCTCAGCTTTATGGACAAGTAAGTAATATCTGGATATCATTATCTCCAGGTCTCTATTAACTATTGAGATTTGAAGTTCCAGATCCCAGAGTTTCTCCCAGGTGCTAACCTGATTTTGTCCTCTTGTTAGCGCTCTTGCTTCTTCTCTACTACTCTAGCTGTCGGGAGGGGCTTCCCTTACTCAATTCTGTCTTTATTGTTATTATCACTACTCCTTGGATTACCTTAACCAGTCATCTAGCACCTCAGCTGTCACTGGTCCTGATTTGATCCTCCAAAACTAGAAATGGAGTCCCTTTATCTTACCTCAGGTGTCCTGGAATTATAGTTATTAGTGTTTAGAGCCCAGCTACCTAAATTTAGTCTTACCTCTTTAGCTAAGGACTCACCATGATTCCTTGCTATTCAAGTTGTTCCAGACTGAAATGTCTCTTATTTCAGAGTGATTTCCCTGCTGCTACTGGTGCAATATTCCTAGAAAACTTGTTACAGTTTTATTTGGAATGTTAATCTTGGAAATTTGGGGCCTGAATACGTCAGTTCCCTTTCCTTTAATAATATTCTTCCTGTGATGTCTTAGATAACAGGCCAATAGAACTCCTAGGAACTTGTTCTGATTTCCCAGAAGAGCTAGGCAAAGCACAGAGATAAGGCTCCCATTGTTACACTTACCACAGTCAGAAGAAAAATAATAATAATAATGATTAGGAAATCATTTTATTTTTTCACTGCTTACTGTGCATCAGGCACTGTGCTAAGCACTTTACATATGAAAACTCATTTGAAACTCAAAAACATTGGAAAGTAAGCACTATAAACTCAACTGCACAAAGGAAGTAATTTGCCTAAGGCAAGTTGGAACCCTGAAAGAACCATATACTTCAAATCCAGATTGGTCCAGCTTCCAAGGCACTATCTCTCAACTTTATGCTGCATTGCCATAGCAGAATTACAGTACCCTTAAATCTCCTCCCCACCACCCCATCCATGTATCAGAGAAACACAAAACCTCTTTACTGATTGTTCCACACCTGAAACAGTGATGCTACACATACTTATGTCTGGTTAATCCATGAAGAGAAGAGCCACGAAATCACTTTCGCTGAGCAGGAGTTCATTTTAAGTTCCAATTCCTAAGTTGTACCAATTCTGATCTTAGTTTTCAAAAATCTTATTTTAGGATCAGAGCTTTTATTCTTTTGTCTTGACATAGATTCAGGTTTGACTCACACCTACTATTTTTTCCTAGATGATGAACTAGTCTTTTATTTTATTTTTAAAGATTTTATTTATTTATTTGACAGAGAGAGATCACAAGTAGGCAGAGAGTCAGGCAGAGAGAGAGGGGGAAGCAGGCTCCCCCCTGAGCAAAGAGCCTGATGCGGGGCTCGATCCCAGAACCCTGAGATCATGACCTGAGCCGAAGGCAGAGGCTTTAACCCACTGAGCCACCCAGGTGCCCCTGAACCAGTCTTTTAGTATTTGTAGACATTTCATAGTATCCATAGTAGCTCCCAAATCTCTACAAATATCTCATACTTTAAAGATAGGTTTGGGACTTTTACCCCCTTTTTAATCTTTTATTGTTTAACCCTTTATTTAATCCACCTCAATAAACAACATCTTGGCAAAGTATTTGCTGTTAATCTAAACTTTGAAAGCATGCACTTGCTGCCATAAGCTTGTTCTACTTGATTATGATTTCATTACATATGATTACATTAATTCCTGCAGGGAATAAATTGAATTTAGAAGTCAATTTTCTGGAAACATGTTATGAAACAAACCTAATAATCAACAACCATTAGTTATGTCAATTCACTTGACTGATTATACTTCAATAAGACCAAAATACCTTGAGCACTTTAAAAATGTGGTCATTATCCCATACAGATTATAATACCATGTGAACTACAATATTATAAACAAATTTAGGAGATCAACAAATAAACATTTGACTATGATACAATAGTCAAATAGTCAAATTATATATATATATATATATATATATTCACTAATAATTTGCCTGTAGGACTATAGGCATCTTAATCTCATTCAAAAGAGATCTCTTGATTTCCACACACCCTTAACAAATCTTCTCTTTTCTCAATAAATGGTGCTACTATCCATCTAGTTCCTCAAGCTGAGACCTAAACTTTGGCTTATGCTTGAATTCTCCTTTTTTCTCACCCCACACAATAAATTATGAATCTCTCCTCTCCTATTTATCTCACTGTTCCTACTCCAGGCAACATCTTTTCATGGAAGTGGTAGTAAAGAGGAAAATCTTGTGTGTCCCTAAAGCATGGCCCAAAAGGATGAGAGTTGAAAGTAAAAGCAATGAGAATGGATCACCTGATTTTTCAGGGGACTTTTTTGGGTTTTAACTTCTACTGCCCCTGGTTTTAGGGTGAGACTCTTAACACCTGGATTCTTTCTCACTGCCTACTTTTATTAAGTTAAGAATTTGGTGATAGAGTCTATCTGGAATTTAATCTCAGCTTTGCCATAGGACAAAATTTCAGTATCTTTCCTTCAGCAACCCATAGTGAAACCTATAGACATACTGTGTCTTATGAGCACTGACACTGATTCTCAGGAAATGTCTTAGGCAAGTTGGAACCCTTGCCTTTGTTCTATCCTGCTTTACTGAAAGAGGTATGTGGGGAAATTAGTCAGGAGGATGTGGGATAAAAGAGGGAGAGGACTCTGGTATAACTTGGTGAGACTTAAGAGTTGAATGTCAAAATTAGATTTTGATGTAATGTCATCTTTTTTTTTCTTAAGATTTTATTGATTTATTTGAGGGAAAGAGAGAGCACAAGAGGAGAGAGGGGCAGAGGGAGAAGGAGAAGCAGACTCCCTGCTGAGCAGGGAGTCTGATCCTGGGACCCTGAGATCAAGGCCTGAGCAGAAGACAGATGCTTAACCAACTAAGCCACCCAAGGGAACTGTGATGTCATTCCTTAAAGGGACAATGCCCTGAGAACTTGCCTTTGAGCACCGAAGAAGGCATAATGTGGATAATAATATGGAGCAGTTATGCCTTTGGCAATTTTATTAATCATGACTTGACTAAACAGTTTTTACACAGAAAAATTATGCAAGCAATGGTAATAATTGGCATCAGCTAATGGTCTAAAATGCTCTAATTCTGAAAGTAATAGCAGGAATGATAACCATGGTGCTGGTGATAATAATATCACTTATTGAGTGCTTATTAAATAGTAGAAAATATGCACATACTCTTTCATTTAATCCTATGAACAATCATGAGAACTAGATATTTTAGTCCTTATTTTCAGATAAAAGAATTGACCCTCAGTCCCAAATCTCAAAATTGGTAAGTTGAGCTAAGATTTGAATGAAAGTCCATTTGACCTCATATGTCTGTGTTAATATTAGTTAAAGAATAACGTTATGCTATTAGACAACTACCAAAAAAAAATAATAAGAAAGAAATTAAAATTGGAATTTCAGGGAAATGACTGATAAGCTGCGGGGAAAAAAAGTGTGTGTGTACATCTGTTTCTCTGTGTAAGTCTCCAAATAAGAGCCTGATCCAAAGAATTTTGATAAAACTCTATCACAATGTACACAGTTTTTGCATACACTGCCAGGACAGTCAAAGAGTGCTAGATAGTAATCCTTTATTAGTTGAAAACATTTAAGGGAGCTATCTTCTACTCTAGGGCTTTAATTTCTGATGCTAAGTCCGGGAAATATTAATTTGAGCATCACACTGTTTAGACCGCCAAACAAGAGAAGGGAGAAGCTAACAGGTTTATCAGGATTCTGGTTAAAAATCTATAGAGATGACACTTAGAGGCATTCAATCACCAGTAATGAACTCCAATCACATAGCAAGAATTCTGTTATTTTACTGGAAATGGCCACCTTGTGATGCTCCACATACTGTAATGTATTAGACAGATATAAACATGTATTAGACTCTAATCTAGGCCCTTTGCATTAAAGAGTCCCACTTTGATCCATCTCTGAATGCATCCCACCTACAGGGGAAGGAGTCCATGGAGACACTAAGAAATGTTCACCTGTACCTCACACTCCAGCATGTTCTCCAGAATTCCAATCCAAACAAGCTCTCTAGCCTTTGTGTAAGTTCTGCATGATCCTTTTTCCCACATCAGACTTCCTGAGGCTGGTCTGAGCTGTCAGTTATTGTGAAGAAGGTGAATAGAGTCTGGACATATGGCTGAGTATCCACATGCATGTGCAAAAGGCTACTTGCAACTTGTAGGGGTGTCAGGTCTAGGAAAAGAAGGAAGATGACTGATAAGGGTGCTAAATATTAGAGGCAGGCAAGAACTGGTGTATGAATGAGCATATATTTGTCATGGTAATCAATAAAGATGAAACTATGCTTCATGAACCTTCAAATTAGTATATAACTGTTAACTGGTCCTATAATATTCTCATATTTCCCCTTACCAAGATCTCTAATTATAACAGTCTTATTTATTATTAAAAGTAACTTCCAAAGAAAAATCTGGAGTGTTTAGAGTGCAACGGCGACAACAATTGTTTCATTCTTTCTTTTTTTTATTATGTTCAGTTAGCCAACATGTAGTACATCATTAGTTTTTGATGTAGTGTTCAACGATTCATTAGACAACAATTATTTTTTAAACATAACTGTCAAATTTGAAATTTATAAGTAACTTTAGGGAGTTTTTAAGTTTGTTGTTTCTTTTCATTATTGAAAAATTATACGATGGATCTACTCATGATTACATCACTTTGTCTATTAATGTGAAAGATATTGCATGCCAGATAATGTGAAAATAAAAAGTATATTCATGCAATAAAGGTTTATCTTAAATGCACCAAAGAAACCCCCTTATGATGCCTCAAATAAGTTCAGTGCTTAGGCTATGACTACACTCTGTTAAAATAACAAAATCAGTTTAGTCAAGCTTCAACCAAAAAGGAGAAAGGTTGAGCCTGTTATTGAATCATAACTGATTTGAGGACAAACTGAACTGACCAGCCAATTTTTTTCACAAAAGCTTATGTAGTAGTTCTTCATGGAATATTTACCATCTTCCTTAATATTTCTCTTTTTTTAAATAAACAGTCATTTGAAAATCTCAATAAAATCTGTGTTAGGCTTAGTTTTAAGGAAACGAAAGTAAATCTAAATATCATCTTTGTTTTTTGGAACATTAAGCCCTAAATCTTGTAATCCAAACAATTACTGCTTTTTCTATTTCTGAAAGGGCCATCTTCAATTACATAATTATTATTCTAGCTACTCACATTTGCATATACTTCTTAAGTGTTATCAATATGCTAGCTGAAATAAAAATACTTTGTTTTAAACATGGAAAAAAAACCTTAATTTCTTTTTTCAGTTTTATGATAGGAAAGCTAGTACTGAGCTAATACATCTGTTTAAATGATAAATAATGGAATATCTCATTGCAACTAAAAAATGAAATAAAATGAAAGCATCTTTTCCTACCCTCCCTATAAAGTGAGACATGTCACTGAAGAAATGACTAATCATCAGATAAAGCTTTGTTCAAGGCGCTTACTGACAGCAAATGAAATGTTAAGAAAATATCTCAAACACAACACAGCTAGGGGCTAAAAATAGTGTACTAAAAATGATACAATTTGAACTTTTATTTTATTTTATTATTATTATTATTATATTTTTGAGAGAGAGAGAGAGAAAACGCCAGTGAGCACGTGCAAGTGGGAGAGAAGATCATAAGTAGGCTCCACCCCTAGTGCCAGTCCAGGGCCTGATCTCCCCACCCTGACATCATGACCTCAGCCGAAATCAAAAGTCAGCTGCTTAACCAACTGAGCCACCCAGGCTCCCTCAAGCTGAACTTAAAAATGTTAAAACAATGAGCTTGCTTAAGGAAATTATACAAATATTAGACAGAATTTAGAGGAATATAAAGAAAAGGTGACACCTAGCAAAACAGTAGATCTTCAAAATGACTTAGAAGAAGCAGGGAAAATAATTCTAATTGTGCTATAAATGACAAGCTCATCAACAAGGGAAATACCTACAAAGAATCTCCAAACCAAGTTAATAATATGCCATAGTCATTCAGATTGGCTTTAACAGCTCTTCACTTTTGTGAATTCAGCTGGCTCTGCTACCTTATACAACAGGAGGTAAAATTACTGAAAATTCTCTGTTGGAGGAATTGAGGTTTGCCATTCAATCTTGTTGAGATATGTCTCATTTGGTCCATCAAATTAGAAAAGTCTCCTAATTCTGGGCAGGATATGGCAACAAGGGACCAAGGCAGGAATAGGCCATTAGTGTCTGGGAGACTTTCCATGTCTTAAGTTGGTTCCACCCCTAGGGAATTCATTCAAAGTCAAGGCTTCAAGGACAAGGAAGTAAACTGAAACAGACTAAACACTGCCTTAGAACTTTTAGCATTCTACTTGGGGAAATTTCTAAAATTTAGAATCTTTGGCCTTACTCAAAACCTCTTGAATAAGAATTTATTTTTTAAAAAAGAATCACGTATCTTAGATAAACACCCACATGGTTCTGATACACTGAGATGAAAACTTAACAGTGGAGGATCTGATGAACTAGTAGGATTTACATAGAGATCAGACTAACAGGGGGATTGAGCATGATGCAAATAAAACATAACTGAAAAACACACCCAACAAAATCTACCCCCAAATATTTAATGTTGGTGCAACAAATCACAAATGAAGTAATGACTGAGGAATTGAAAAGACAAAAATAATGAATAAAGATGAATTAGACCATACAGGCTATCATCTGTAATAAGCAACATCCAAATCTCCACAGTGTATCATGATAAGATTTATTTCACATTGCAATCTAGTCATCTCCTGAGAAACAAGTGAGGGCCTAAGGTCCTGTTCCAATACCAAGCAGAGGTCTGCTATTGATGGGTGAGAAGAAGAAAAACTCTTCTGTCCAAGATGCACCACAGAGTAAGAGCACAGGTTGCTATCATGGATAGGAGGGGTAGAAATACTAAAAAAAAAAAAAAAGAAGTCCAACACTAATGCCCAATGCCCAGTTCACTAGACCTGTTAAGACTGAGGCTGAACCTAGGTGACAGAGAAACTTCCTGTCTCCATGAAAACCCTGGCACCAAGAAACAAAGCAACATCAGCTAACTGCTGGGGGGAGGGCAAGACCATGGACAGCAACTTCCGTTCTGGTACAGGTGTAGGATAACCAACTTTTTAGAGAGCCAGCCCCAGACCCAGCCACACAAGAACAACAACAAAAATTAATATAATAACATAATGCATAGTAAGTCATTATTCATTATATATTTTAACATGAAAATATGACAAATCCATGTTTACTGGAATTGATATCTTTTTATAGACTTTTTGCTTCTTTTGTGTTACATAAATGCTCTTGGGTAATCAACACAATGATAAGACCAGTTAACAGCAGCAACTGGTAATTAATAACACTAATTAAACAAATAATATGTGTGAGGAAAAATATAATGATATTTTCTAATGTTTGTGTCCTCTGATACAGCAATTGATTTTAACTTATTTTTTCTATTGGATATTCAAATTGTGTAGGCTATACTATTCTGTAATAGCCATTTTATAGGCACATATCTAAGGATCCTATCTCCTAACATTTCAATAAAATAAAAACTCTAACTATACATAAATACATTAAATACATTACATTAAATACATTAAAGGAGAATATAAATTAGTTAAACAAATGTTAATATATTTATTAAAAAATAACAATGGTGGGTTCTTTTCCCATGTACGGTGGGATATTTATACTCTTTTTCTTTCTTCTTCCAATAATACCTCTTTGAGTTGCCCAAAGCCTTTAAAAAAATTCTTCTTTTCTATGTAATGGTAAAGTTGAATATAGTCAATTATACACTTTATCCTAATTTGCAGCTTTGCTTTCATCAGGTCTGCATTACTCTGCTTTCTGGGTATGAGCCCAGTGTGACAAAGTCAAACTAAATATCCTCTTGAACAAACATTGTAATATGAAACACTTAATATTTTACTTACTAGCAATAAGCTTTTTAGACATTTAGGAATTAGCTTCCAGTTCTCCAAAAAAATGGCCCACCTATTTTGCAACTACAAGCTTGTTTTGGTAGGCAAACTGTTGTCAGTAAGGTCCTTTGGATCTAAAGTTCATTATATAAGCTGTCCATGTCTAAAATGTCTAACATTTTTTAAATACTCTGAAGCACAGTGGATATCATCGTAATTTAAACTTCTCTTTCTCAGGGAGAATGGTTTCAAAATACAGAGGCCATTTGAACACATGAAAGTCGAATTCCAAAAAAGTGATGGTTTTGATAAAGAAATGATGAGCAAGTTGTGCTTCAATTAGTTGCCCTTATCTGGTTATATATTTTTGAATTCTGAAGTGGTCTTATTTCCAAAAAAAGTTGTCTTTTTCTTTGTGAGTTGTGGCAACCTACATGTTTCCATTTTATAGACACACGTGTAAGGAGACTGTCTCCTTTTATTTCAATAAAGTAAAATAAATCACATTTTGAGAAAACCAAAAACTAAATAAACACTTTCACGAAAACCTCAACATCACAAGCAAATTAACTCCCCCCTTTTTAAGTGATGTGTATGTACAAGGTGTGTAGAACACTTCGTAAATAAAACTTTTTTTAAAATTTTCCTTCATAAGAGGTTTACAGAGTAGGTTAAATTTGTCAAAATTTAATTTTCACTGTCTGCCAAATATGCAGATAGACAAGCAAAGTCTTTATTGCATTTGGACAGAATATCAACAATCTTCAGTTTTACATTTTCTTACATTTCATTAAAATCTTTATGGAAATAAAGAAAAAAGTGATTGGAAACTCTGGTTTCAAATCAAAATTTCTAAGAGCTGGAAAGGGACATTTTTGTCATTGCTGCAATTCGACAAATCATTTGATATACTCTAGAAAACATGATCATTGTTAAGATTTGACAGAATCAACTCTACATTGTAAGGGATCAGCAAGGCTGTTATCAAAATTTCTTCTTTTGTTCTTCCACAGGACATTTTAGCTGTACCCTCTGAATCAGAAACGTGGCTTTACTGAGTTTCGTAGAACAAAGGGATAGTACGATAATATGTGTTTATTCATGTGCTATGCCCAAATAAATTCACTGGCTGCTATCTTCAAATAAGCATTGGTATCTTCATGGGATTTTGCTTTGTTCAGAAGTGCTTATCTATCTCACACTGGACTCATAAGATTTAATTGTCATGTGTGCTCTCTCCTCCCCTTCTCTATCACATGTCCAAGCCCAAATTCTCTTTTGCAGTGTGCTCTGTTTTGCTTATTTGCCTCTCTAACCCAGTTGTATGTTCCTTCCACCTGTTATTCAAATAAGAGTCATTGATCTTTTTTTTCCCCTTTGCTAATGTCTGCCTTATGTTGGTTTTGGTATTGCAATTGGTTCATAATCTTCACTCTTTA
The DNA here is from genome assembly GCA_028534135.1 of Potos flavus. Classification (NCBI taxonomy): domain Eukaryota; kingdom Metazoa; phylum Chordata; class Mammalia; order Carnivora; family Procyonidae; genus Potos; species Potos flavus. The sequence continues at coordinate 72,214,293 of CM052886.1, forward strand.
GAAACATGGTCACGATATCCACAATGTCAAAAACTGTTAACATGCATGATTATTAAATTGTACACTTAGGTCACATCGGTCAGAGAGATGCAATAATGGATCAGTGGAAGAGGCAAAATATAAGGACAGCAGCTACAGAACGTGGATTATCTTGTATCCATTTAATGCTAAAAACAGGATTTGTTTCAGCCACTATTTTAAGGGCTACAACTATGAGTTTTGTACATTTTCCTCAACTTTCTGGCCCCATCCTCAATAGATCAGGACTTTCTGCATCCTGGGGAAGGGTTTCTGGGAATTAGGACTGCTAAAACTGAGACAGTCTTGGGCAAACGGGCCCAGTGATGACCCCGTCCCATGTGTGGGGAGTGCTGAAAACCGAGAACGGAGTGGAACACTGAGAAAATCTCTAAAGGTTAATTAATAGCATTCTTGGCATAAATCACATTTGTACATGGTATCAGTTTTATATATATTGTTACATTGTTTTTTGCTAATATTTTGTTAAAGATCTTTGAATTCACATTGGCAAGGGATATTGGCTGCAGTTGTATTTTCCGATAATGTTTTTTGTCTGGTCTTTGTATCTGGTTAATATCAGCCTCATAGCATGACTTGGGAATTGAATGGCTCTCAGGATCCACCTAGTTTCCCAGATATCCTCTTCCTGTTCATTCACTTTCTCTCACCCTTTTCCAGCTTCACTTCATCACGATGTTCTTTTTCGACTATTCTAATCCATTGCTAAATTTCTAGTCTTCTCACATTATCCAGTTCCCAGTGTGTACCACTATCAAGTCAATCTTTAAGATGCACAACTTTATAACGTTATTTTTGTATTTTATAGACTCCAGATATCTTATATAATAGAATATAAATCACTCAAACTCATATATAAAATCATCCTGCATCATCTGTAATTTTCTTTCAGATCTTCAAATTCTGTATTCCAGCAATTCTCAAACCCAATGTGAATGAAAACCACTTGAGGAACATTTCAAAAATACTGGTTATGTTATGTTGAAAAGGAAATTAGGTCGTTTTCATGGTGGCCTCAAATTAGGCTACCAAGCAAGCTGTTTCAGAGATCACAGAACAGAAGGTCACAGGCAAAGTGAAAATACTCAAATGGCATTGTTATTAAATCAATTTTAAAGTATACAGTGACAAGCAAGAGGAAAGCTATGGGTGAGTCAACACATTTAAGATACCATACAAGCAGGAAGGACTCATTTCCTGAATCCTGGAGTATTCAGTGTTTGTATGTGCTATATTTCTCTCTGCCACATCAGCCTTTCCCGTTTATGGTGTGGTTATGAGGATCAGAAATAAGTTTTGAATGCTTGAGTTCACAGATGGAAGGGGCTTTGGTCTTGCTTATCTGTATAGACACAAGGCCAATTATTCCTGGCCACAGCTGCAATTAGCCTGCAAACTGCCATGGATTCGTTTTGTGCTTTTTGCGCAAAGACATACAAGGCAGAATGGGTGTCAGCGATGTGTGGTCAAATTGAGATCTCATGACTATCCAATGCCTCTTGTATGTTTGGTCTCATATATATTTAGTGTCTATGTGTCTCATGGATATAAGATCATTCTTGGTATTTACTAGATATATTTAATGCATCTTATGTTTCTATTTATCTTTCTCTCTCTCTCTCTGTCTCTCTTTTTAAGTACCCATCATGGAGCCCAATGCAGGGCTTGAACTCATGACCCTGAGATCAAGACCTGAGCTGAGATCAAGAGTTGGGTGCTTAATCGACTGACCCACCCAGGAGCCTCTCTTCCTATCCTACTCTTAACACATACTATGAAACCTGGCTATGCCTAACAAATACTTCTGCTCACCAGCCAGTTATTTATACTGAAACATCTTGAAAAGTTTTGCCTATGCTTTACAAACTATGCACTTAATTATCTAATAGGTTTGGATAATCTCAAAAGCAAATACATGCTATAGACTGGGTGCCCGAAATTCATTCTGGCCCCTCAGAATTAAAATCTGTATGAAAGGGATATAGACACTGCATTTGTCAAGCTCTCCAGATGATTCTACTGTGCAGCTATGGCTGAGAGTTCTCTGCTGTCTCCCACCTAAGCTGGCTAACAAACATTCCCCATATGCACTAAGAGTCCCTACCTCTACTTTATTGATTTATTTCATCTCATCCATCTGAGTTCTCCCTTTCTAGCTAAATCTTACATAAGGCCGATCTCACCATAAAGCTCTGTCTAATCATTCAGCTATGTTACAAATTCAGCTTCTTAAAGGTTAATTTTCAATCAGTTGATAACATTAGCCACATCAGTGCAAAATATTGTCTGAATATCTACTACCATTTGTTACTTAATCCTATGCACGCCAGACCATTATTTTTATAGTTTCAAAATTATGCACTTATTTTACTAGTACTGAACTCTTCATCTGCATACATTTGCACTGTGCAGTTAGAAGAGTTTGGGCAGCATCTGAGGAAGGGGTGAAAATAAGACAACCTAAGAAAGCTCAGGAGAGCGAACCTCATGGAAATAACTATGAGACAAACAAGGACACTACTTGGCTGTTTGCCTGGAGAGAGGGGGAGTGGGTGAGGAAGGGATAAAGACTAAAGGGGGTTTCAAATTTTAAAAATGAAAATGCTTCTAAGTAAAAAAAAAAAAAAAAAAAAAAAACCCAGAGAATTTTCTTTCACCATCTCAGTGGGTTTAGAGAGGTAACCATCTTTAGCGAACTGTCTGCTGTTTGGCATGTAGACATTATTACCTAACAAAAAGTGTATTCTTTGCATTTAACTTCAAATTACTCTACATATTTAGTTCAGAGATCATAGTTTTTTGCTTAAAAATATTCTGAAGACATACTTGTATTAAATTGATAATGGCATATAACATTTTCATCCAAATTCTCAGCAGCACATAGCCCCAAACTCATATAGACAATGTCACACACTAGAGCAGAAAATGAAAACCTTAGTCAATAAAACACTATTTTAGCTACCTGATAGCACCTAGCACTCAGAAAACCTGTGTTCCTGATTTTATTTTTTATTTTGCTTGTTTTGATTATAATCTGTGGGACTATTTAGTAAGTGGTCTGTTCTTGGTACTAAAGGAACATTTTCTTATGTTACGCAGTTTTAAGATTGCCCACTTGATTTAATGATACAGCAGTTTTAATTAATTAGTAAAAATGTCATATTAAAGTTTGATTTTGAAGACACATTTGGCTGAGCTGATCCTGTTTATTTAAATAAAGTGAAACAAAACTTCACTTCAATGTCAAGGTTATTGTCTGTATAAAGAAAAATACATTCCCAACAAAAATTCTTGATAAATAGAATTTTTTATTAGGTTTATGGAATTATTTGATCGTAAGTACTGCTATTACATTCCACATGACAGGAAGCATTAAGAAATGGTTGCCCATAAAGTGGCAGTAAACACTGGCTCCTAATCTATCAGTGAGCAACAGGGAAATACCTGAAGCTGTGACTGACTTCAGTTAGACATCAGGTACTATTAATTCGCTTTGTCAACAGTTGGTGTATATTGTATCTGGATGGAATTAAAAGTGCTTCTTTCATTATCTAAGCAATTAACCTCATTAGATTGTTTTAATGTCCTAGATTCCTGCAGGAGGTGAAATACTTTAAATTTCACTTCTCTAGTTGAATTAGTATTATTATTAGATTACGAAATGTTAACGGACAGATCTGAAACTTCATCAGGATTATAAAAACTATATCTCATTTTTTTTGAGAAAGACTGAATTCATATAATTGAGAGTTGTTAAATTTTAGTGCCAAAATAAAGCCAAATTATATGGGTCTTTAGATAAATTAGATAATTAGGTAAGAAACAGTACATGGCCTCTCATTGGTGGACATCTGCATCCATGGCAAAGATGCAACATTCCAAATTTTGTGAATTCTCAAATTTATTGTAATTTATAGTAATAAATGTAACATTCATTTATCTATTGTTTTTTATGAAACAACATACATTACAAATTTGTCTTTTATGGAATGTCTAATTTCTTTACTTGAATGCCATCCATCTGATAGAGGAAACTCCTTTAAATGGACAGACCTACTTAGCACACATCACTTGTGGTGAAAGAAGATCGAGGAGAGTAACTAAACCAGCAACCTTTTTCTGCTCAGGCTGGGACCTTTTAATCTAAAATATTTTCTGAAGTCTTCTTTTATAAAGTAATATTTCACATTGCATTATTATGACATCACATACAAATTTACCATCCACTAGGGGAAATATATTTACCCCAAATCCTCATCATTGCACTCTCTCAGAAGATAGAAAGCAAAGGCTTTAGTAATTTATATACTTCTGTAATTTATCAAAGCCAAGAGTTTAGATGTACTGTTAATAAGGATATAATTTTACCATTTTGAACAATAGATAAAGGAAATTATCCCCTTCTGCAAAGTTGTTCAAAATCAAAACTTTTGGCAATCTAATTATTTATCTGACCATATGGCCTACTAGCATTGTGCATATCAACAGAGGGTTAAGATGAAATATTAAAACTGTCAGCCTTGAACGGCATGCTTCAAAGGACACCATCAAGAAAGTGAAAAGACAGTTCATACAATGGGAGAAAATATTTGTGAATCCTATATCTTGATAGGAGATTTGTATCCAGAATAACCTAAGAACCCTTACAACTGAATAATAAAAAGTAGCCCAGTTAAAAAATGGGCAAAGTTAAATAGATACTTCTCTTAAAAAAGACATACAAATTGCCAATAAGCATATGAAAAGATGCTCATTTCACTAGTCATTAGGGACATGCAAATCAAAACCACAATGACACGCTATTTTACACCCACTCAGATAGCTAAAATAAGACAGATAAAAACAAGAATTAGCAAGAATATTGAAAAATTGAAACTCATTGACATTACTAATGGAATTGTAAAATCAGGAAGCCACTTTGGAAAACATTTTGGCCATTTCTTAAAATGCTAAATGTAGAGTTACCATATGACCATGCAGTTCCCCTCATGGCTATAAGTCCAAGAGAACTGAAAAACAAGCGTCCATGCACAAGCTTGTACGTGAATATTTATAGCATCGTTATTCATAATAACCAAAATGAAAGAACCAGAATGTCCATGAACTAATGATTGGATAAACCAGATGTGGTATATTCATGCAATGGAATATTATTCAGCAGAATGAAGGAATTAAATACTGATACATGTTACAACATGGATGAATCTTGAGACCTTCATTCTAAGTAAAAGAAGCCGGACACAAATGGCCATATATAGTATGATCCCATTTACATAACATTTCCAGAATAGGCAAATCCATAGAGTAGAACTGGAGTAGGGAATGGTGCTAATTGGTATAGTTTCACTTGGGGTAATGAAAGGTTCTAAAATTAGAGAAAGGCGATAGTTGCACAACTCTGCGAGCATATTACAAATCCCTGAATTATGCACTTTAAAGAATGAATTTTATGGTGGGTGAATTATACCTCAATGAAGCTATTAATGAAGTTATTAAACAAAGTTTTAAAAAACTTAAAGGCTTAAAAATATTTTATTACGCTTACTGAATCTATGAGTTAGGACTTTGGGTCAGGCTTTTTGAGAAATGCTTTTTTTTTTTTTTTCTTTTTTTAATGTCTTGGGCTTCAGCGAGGAAAACTCAATGGGCTGAGTGTAACTACGTCTGGGGATTAGAATCATCTAGAGCCATATTCACTTAAATGTTGGTTAGTAGATGCTATTTTCTGGATTTTAATTGCACTGACCATCACTTCTCCATGTACCTTAGTTTTCTCACCATGCTGGCCATAAGGTCACCACTAGAGTTCTTTTTTTTTTTTTTTTTAGGTCACCAGAGTTCTTATATGGCAGCTCAGAACTCCACAAGCAAGTGTCCCAGCACACAAGGCAGAATTTGTATTGCCTTCTCTGACACAGCATCACAATCCATGCACCATTCTTCTCCCTCATTCTATTGGCTTCAGGACAATCAAAGCTCACCAACATTCCAGGGGAAGGGACAGAGAGCCTACCTCTCAATTATTGTTAAAGAATTTGTAGCTGTGTGTGTGGTTTTTTTTAATTATGGGAAAATACAAAAAACATAAAATTTATCATCTTAACCATTTTTAAGTATATAGTTCAGTAGTGTTAAGTACATTCACATTTTTGCACAACCAATTTCCAGAACTCTTTTTATCTTGCAAAACTAAGAAAACTCAACAACTATTAAACAATAACTCTCTGTTATAGCCCCTGGTAAATACCATTCTACCTCTTGTCTCCATCAATTTGACTACTCTAGGTAACTCCTATAAGTGGAATCAAACAATATTTGTCCTTTTATGACTTGCTCATTTCACTTAGCATAATGTCCTCAAGGTTCATCCGTGTTGTAACAGGTGTCCAAATTTCCTTCCCATCAGTACGTAGGTTGCCTCCACCTTTTGGCTATTGGGAATAACACTGCTATGAACATGGATGAACAAATATCTCTTCAAGTTTCTACTTTCAATTTTGGGAGTTATATACTCAGCAGTGGATTCGTTGGATAATGTTATAATTCTGTTTAATTTTGGGGCGCCTGGGTGGCTCAGTGGGTTAAAGCCTCTGCCTTCGGCTCAGGTCCTGATCTCAGGGTCCTGGGATCAAGCCCCACATCAGGCTCTCTGCTCAGCAGGGAGCCCGCTTCCCCTTCTCTCTCTGCCTGCCTCTCTGCCTACTTGTGATCTCTCTCTGTGTCAAATGAGTAAATAAAATCTTTAAAAAAAAAAATTCTGTTTAATTTTTTTGAGGAACCGCCATACTGCTTTTCACAGTGGCTGCACCATTCTACATTCCCACCAACAGTGCACAAGAGGTCCAATTTCTTCACATCCTTATCAAAACTTGCTATTCTCTGATTTGTTTGTTTTTAATTTGTAGTAATCATCCTAACTGTATGGCTATAGTTTCAAAACCATTGGGCTTACAAATGCAAAGGAACAAGGTTACCAATTAGCCTTCTTTTGTCTAACCAAAATGGTTTATTGCGTTGAATTTGAGATGATCTATGACTTGCTTCCACTGACTAATAGCATGCAAGTAGAGGAAATATATGGGACTTCAGAGAAAAGTCTTAATTGAACACTGAAGTTACTTCTGTCATCCTCTTGAAAGCGTGTCCTGGAATCACCAGGTAAAGACCTACAGTAGCTCACTATAGTATGAGAATCCATGGGAGGAGGCTCAAGGTATCCTAGCTTAAAGTGAACACCAGCTACCAGACAAGTGCATGAATGCATCTCAGCCCATCTAGTCCCTACTGAAATGCCAATTGACTCCAACCACTGAGCGGCCCCAGGAGAACACAGCAGAGAAACCACACAGTGCCCTCAGACAAATTTACTGTCAGGAGAACGAGTTTGTGTTAAGAACGAGCTTTTGCAGTAAGCTGTTAAGTTTGGAGGGTTTGTTTTGCACAGTAGATAGTCAGTGGCGTGTTGAGAGACTGCTCTCACCAGATCGCAAAGCCAAGGGGGTGCAGCTCTTCTCAGCTCCACATTTTCCACATCAGTGATGTCACATTGCTGCCATGAAATTGGCCATGCTGTGAGTATTTACATATTTACATGTGGAAATCAGCAAATAAACAGGAGCTTTTTCTTTTTGAGAGAGAGAGCTATTTAAGTATTTTTAACGCACCACTAGATACCATCATTTAGATGCTGAGAGGATAACAGCTCTCTGATGACAAAGGACCAGACCTGAACCACTTTGGGAGAGCTGCCGAGAGAAGGAACTATTGGGAACTGCTGGAGCCGCTGGTCCTGGCTGGGGCAGCATCCAGAGCTGCTACTGCTGTCTGGAGTTGTACCACCATCAGGTGCTGGCGTGGGTTCCTGGGGCCATAGTTCACTGTGTGCTAGTGGGAGTCACTGCAGCCAGAGAAAGCTTGACAATATTCACCAGGTCTGAAAGCTGCTGAAGGGACCTGCCAGGGGACTAATTTCTTGCATAAAGGGCAGGTATATCACATGGAATATAGGAGAAGGGATTATATAGGTTAAACTTCAATAAAAAAGCAATTCCAATAGTTATGTCTCAAATTGTATAGATGCTTATTTCTCTCCCTTGTCACAGTTCAAGAGGAAGTAGACAGTACATCATGGGAAAGTGGCTGCGTTTCATGAAGTCTTCCAGGTATCCGGTTTCTTCCAAAAGCATTGCTCTCCTCTCCTTCAGGTGTAGTCCTTGCCTGCAAGCCAAAATGGCCTAAATGGCACCACATCTGATACTTAGGCTGTGGATAAGGTAATGAAAATAAGTAGAAGATACATCACCACTTTTTAGGGAAAGGCACAGAAAGTTGCCTGCTTCACTTATGCTTGAATACCATTGGTAAAAGCTTATCACATGAGCAACCCACAGATCAGGAGAAATTTTTTTCTAACTGAGCAACCATTTGCTCAGCTAAAACTCAGGGATTGGTGTCTATTTCTAAAGGCAGAAGGCAAGGTGTTGGGGAATGATTACCAGTCTTTGCTACAGTAAAAATGAGTATTTATAGAATCATCCATTCATCTAACCAATATGAATCCTATCATGTGGCTGACACTATTTTAAGTATTTGGATCATAGAGAAGAAAGACTCAGCAATTACCCTCAAAGTTCTCACAGTGTAAGAGATGTCTAAATAGATGGAATGTAATAACATGTGAAGTTATAAAAGTACTATGAAGAAAATACCATGGGATCACAGAAGAAATATCAAGTAACTGCCTGAGGGGATTATGAAAGGTTTTATTGAGTTGGAATGTAAATAGAGTCGTGAAGAATAACTAGACATTCACCAGACAGAAAAAGAAAGGCATTATAAGCAGAGCCAGTCCCTTGACATCCATGGGATGTCCAAGATTGGTTGAATTTATGATACAACCTAAGGAAACTGGAGGCTCAGAACCCAGCCCTCAGAATTGTAGAGGAAAATGTAGCTTGAAGAAAAAACAAGGGCATCATACATTTTTAATAGAAATTGCTTAGTGTAAAATGTATAAATCATGCATGTATTTATGAAGTTAACTTAAAGTGTCACTTAAAATTATTGCTACAAAATGTGACTAAATGTTAAATGTGGGCAGGGTGAAAATCAACAGAGTATTGTCTCCTGAAGCCTTTCTAGTTATTGCTACCTTGACTCACCTTCCACTCATTGTTCCACTGATATCACTACGTTAAGATTTACTCACGAGACATTTTCTGAAATAACACTCCATAGCTCTAAAGCAAGCCTTAGCTTAAGTCTTAACCTTTTCTATAAATTAAAGGGCATAATGCCCTTTAATTTAATGACAAATTTATATGTTGCCTTTTTTGGAGTGGTATCACTAGGGTATTTTATTTCTACACTTACTTCCAGGGTTCAGTTACATCATTTTCTTTTTAATCAGATGACTTAAACAAAATAACATTTCATGGACCTACTGAGAGGAAAGAATTCTTTGTAGTCAGACATATTAGAGAAGATGAATACTGATCTTGAAAGAGAAAATTTTGTACATTTTATTGCAGTACCAAAGGCTCTAAAATAAAATGAGGGAGAAGCATACCCAAATTAATTCTCTTTGATAAACTGATTTATTTCTCTTTCTAATCAGATTTTTGATTGAATTCACTACCCTCTACACCCAGTTTTGATGAAATAGTTTTTGTAGGTATAACTACGGTGCAGCATATTCTTGAATTCTCGACAACATTTTTTAAAAAGGGATTAAATGTCAATTGTATTGTGAACCATATTTAATAAAGCAGCATTTCCTGCCATTTTACTGAAGACAATGGAATAACAGAATCATCAGGAAATCCATGCTTTTAAAGCCTTAATTAACTTTGTGCCATAATACCCTGGGAGTTAAGACGCGTGGGCAATGCACTTTGTCCACATGGTTCTGGAATAATCCTTTCTATACTTCTCATAGGAAAGGAGGAAGGAGGTAATTGACAGGCTTCTACTGAGTGGGTATGTGTTTGGAAATGGGAAATAGGACTGGATTAATCCTCCAATTACACAGTATAATAAAGATTCAATATGCCTAATGAGGTGAAAAAGAACCAGTTAAAAATTGCCTTAATGTTCTAAAATTATTTTCAATAATGATTATTAATGCATTATAGAATTTCTGGGACTTTAGAGAAAGCCAGATTCTATATTCTATATTGTTACAAGTTTTCACATTCTTTATAAATGTTGACAAAAATGTTTACAATTCAGTAATCATTAGGAATAATCCTGAAAAGAAATTAGAATGGAAGTAACTGAAAAATGTGAAAGAAATGTAGTTTTTATTTATATCCTCTTTTTTAGCTTTTATATGTTAACTAATTTTATCATATTTTAAGTAGGTTTTTATAGAATTTTGTAGAAACATTCAATGACTTCACAGATCTTAAAAAGAATTTATAGAGGTGTCAACCAAAACATTTTGGGTTATGCTGCAAAAACCAACAATTAGAAAGCTTTCAGTGGTTTGGAACAGTGAAATTTACTTCTTAACCAAGCTACATGCCCTCTGTGGGTTGGCAAGGTTAATGGAGGCACCATCTTGACACAGCTTCCATGATCGAACAATTAAGTACAAGAGAATATGCTGTGTATGTTCTGGGATTTAATATTTCTGCCTGGAAGTGACACATAGCAATTCCATTCGTGTTTTGTTGGTCAAAGCAAGTCACAACATCTGTGAATAGCCCTAATGACTAAGAGAACCTATCCTTTGAGTTATAAATAGTTGGGTCACTGTCTTTTCCACATGCGATATATACTTACTTCTCCTAGGAGAAAGAAAACCCAAAAGCTCTATCTGATTTTTAGTCAGCTCAAAGTCCAGTACTTTGAAATAATTTGCATTAAGTCCAATGTGTTTTTTTCTTGATTTGAAGATCAGAGAAAAAGAAAAGTTATCTACCCCTAGTAAACACTATATAAGTAATGAATGAGGGAAAACATAATAGCGACCAAACAGCCCTATTCTAGTGCTACCATTACCAATCCTGGTAAGGAACCCCAAACCTTGGAAGTGGGTTGGGGGAAGTGGTCCTTCATTAGGTTCTTAGTCTACTCCCTAAGGGTAGCTTCTTCAGGTGTCTAGACACTCTTATTCCTTTACTCCATGGCTACATCTTTGGGGCTGGATAGAATTCTCAGTTGGCCTCCTGTCTCTAGAAGACTGAGGTCTCAAAGTTCATTTTAAGTATTTAATAGTCGCATTCTTTTTTTTAGTTCAAACTATTGATGTTTTAGTATACTAAGTCTTTAACTCTTTTAAAAACTTAGTTATATTCTTGGGCATCTGGGTGTAATTTAGTTGGTTAATCCTCCGACTCTCGATTTTGGCTCAAGTCATGATCTCAAGGTCTTGAGATGAAGCCCAGAGTTGGCCTCTGTACTCAGTGGGTGTCTGCTTGAGATTCTCTCTCTCCTTCTCCTTCTGCCCCTCCTCTGCTCACTCGAGCTCTCTCTCCCTTTCTCAAATAATAAACTCTTTTTTAAAAAGTTTAGTTGTGTTCTTATCTATTTAATAATAGTCAACTCCATGTACTATAATTCTTTTAGCTACATGCTTCTCTCTAGATTTAATTATAGGTATCTTAAACCTCTAAGGTGTTCATGACATAACTAAAACTTTTACCTTTTCTCCTTGAGCTATTACTGAACATCTAAACTTAAAGAATTCAACAGCATGAGACTTAAACCCTTTATTTGATCCATTCTGTAGAACCCAAGTTTTATTCAGCTGTGTTGAGAAGTCTCCTGTCCAAATTGACAAGTACTAGATTCCTGAACTCTCTATGTCCTTTTATTCCTGCTAGAAAATTTGCTACTTCTTTCTGAACTTATTTCTTCTTAAATTTCATTCCTATAAATAACATTTAATCCATGATACTATTACTCTGTTGTCCAACCTGTTCACCTGAACAGACTCATTAGAGATACTATCTTTCTCTTAAGTTATCTCAGATAAGCATTTTATCAAATATTTTGCAAATATAAAACCTATTATCATTCCTTGCATATAGTAAAGATGTGATATGTATCTGCCGGTATACTGATAAAAATAAAAGATATCCATTCATTTATTTACACAACTATTCAATTAATTTATGCACAAATATGTATTAGGTGCTTATCCAATATTACATGTGCTCCTGAAACACAAACCATGTATTATATAGTAAATAGCAAGACATAATATTCTTTTTTAAAATAAGATTTTATTTTTTTATTAGAGAAGAAAGAGAGCACAAGAGCGGGGAGGATCAGAGCAGGAGGGAGAAGTAGACCCCCTGCAGAGTGGAGAGCCCAACGCAGGGCTCGATCCTGGGACTCCGGGATCATGACCTGAGCTGAAGGCAGACACTTAACTGACTGAGTCACCCAGGCGCCTCAAGACAATATTTTCCACTATCACATGTATCATTAAAAAAGTATACAAAAACATGTTCGCCAGAAGTTTGAATATTTTCAAATTGTTATCTACAGATTATTATGTACTGGACCTGATTTAAGGAGTTTGAATGAATTGAATCATTTAATCAACACTGAAGACATATCTATCTGAATGCTGAATTTAAAAAAAACTTCTTAGTGATTCATGGAATTAAATTTTTTTTCCTTAAAATACTCCCATGAAATATACAGTGAAATTACATTTAATAGTATTGCTTTTAACAAAACATAGTCTTGAATTACTAAAGTCAGAATTATGTATACATTTTAGCTTCTTACTCATTTTTCCCTTCTTAGTTATGTTGAATATTTTTCACAGATTTTTAAAATTTGTTATATCTAATTTTTTAATAATACCGTACCACTGGTTCTCAATCTGGGACAATTTTGTTCCCCACTGGACATTTGGCAATATCTAGAGGCATTTTTGGTTGTCATTACTTGAGGGATTGGGGGAGAAAGATACTGGCATTTTATGGATCGAGGCCAGAGATACTGTTAAATATCCCCTGATGTACCCCCCCAAACAATGAATTATCCAAATGTCAATAGTTCAGAAGTTGAAAAACCCTGTACTAGAAGATTCTACTGACCTTGACCTTTATTGTAGCTCTCTGATTTTTGGAAGTGAAAGCTGATTTTAGGAAGGCTCACAGGCTGTAGTTTAAGGTACATGGCAGGTCATCACATGGTGAGCACTGAGAAAGAAGGATCTGGCAAAAGGGGTTCTCAGGAATTTATATCCTGTTTTAAAATTCTAAGTCCTATGCAGATTCTTTCCTGAAAATCCATACAATCTTAAGGTTGGAAGAAATGTAGCTAATGTGACCAAGCCTGACCGCTCAGCCCATGCAGCAATACTCTCTGCATCACCATCATCCACGGACCCAAATCAGGTGATTTTCCAACTGGAACACTTCCAGGGATACTGTTGATCAGCTCTGAAAACTTTAAATGTCTATTAAGCCTAAATTTTTTTCCTGTTATTTTTGCCTTTCAATTCCGGAGTAAGCAAGGACAAGTTTACTCCCTATGCTGTAGGCATTCTAATATTTAAAAATAGCTCATCATGCCAACACTACTTATCCCCACCAGTCTTTTCGCCCCCAGTTTCCACGTTCATATACCTTCAGGGTATGCTACCATTCTTCTAGGTAGCACCCCCACACTATCTGCCTCAGGACGTAACCCAATACAGGTGTATGTAATGGGTGCTTAAACAACCATCTTAGAATCCAGTTAAGCGTAGCACTCACACAGATTATTTATTATAAATATCTGTATTCTTTTTAGTCGAGTCCTCAATAGATGTGACCCAGTTCCTAATTGGGAAAATTAGGATAAAATTGGAATCTAGAACACAAATCCCTGGAACTTAGAACTGAATAGAAGATTAGGAACAAAGTTCAGGCAAGGGCATAAATAAACATGGGGAAACCCAGACAGACATCAGTGGAAAAAGACAGCTTGTGGAAGCATGAGAAATATGAAAGTTTAGGCCCCAAGTGCCGATTGAGTTGAACCAAGAATTAAATGACACAGAAGTAAGGGCAGGTTTCAATTCAGGGGCTCAGAAATTAGACTAGATTATATGACGTTGTAAGTAGGTAGAGAAAGAGAGAGATACAATAAATTAACTTAAACTGAACTAAATGAAGTTAAAATAAATTGTATTATATTAAATTAAAAAGAGCACCTACCAGGCCTAGAAAGAATTCTTCTGGATTCCTATAGTTGCTGTACATTTCTACTATTTCATTTTAGGCATTATTGATCTCCTCCCTGTCTGATAATATCCCCTCACTGCCATACATGTACATGTATACACATGATATAAACATACACAGAAACTTTACCTAGAGACACCAAGTAGCCCTTGATATGCTCCTTCCTACTAGAATGCAAGCGTTTTGAAGGTAAGGATTTTGTCTGTTTTGCACACAACTAAATCCTTAGTGCCTGGTGCAATGTCTTGCATGAAGCTGAATGAATGAACTTACACAAAAATGTTTCTATTTCTTGCCTGAAAAATGTTATGTCTTTGACAGATGACTACCAACTATAAACATCATTACATGAGCAACCTTCAGAAAGTCACCTTTTTATAAGCTGCCACAATCTTGGGGTAGCTAATGGACAACAGCACAAAGTTCACTTCCCATTGGTGTGGCACTGTTTACCTCAGTCATCACTGAAAGTTCGTTTCTGCCTGGTCAGATTATCACCCAGACTCTTTTTTTTAAATGCTGCCTTCATGTGCCTTCTAATTCCAGACTTCTATGAAATTCAAGTTCTATACTTAGCAAAGTGGAAATGTTCTTGCTTTCAATTATTTTCTCTTAAGGACACTACCTTCCTTGTAGGTTTCTCAAAGATAGGCTGTTTTATTCTATCACACGTCATGTCTCTCAAGGCCAGGAAGTGGGGTTAGTGGTATTCTTGTTAAATATTGCCCCTCAGACTATTAGTCCCACCTTCTGCCAAACTTTTTTGGGGGTCTGCTTTCAGGAAGGGTCTGTTCAGATACCCTAGTTTTTGGAACTCATTTGAGGTTTTTTTGAATCTTTCCCTACTGAGAATGTATCTCCTGGTTTGGGATCAGTTTCAGACTTATATTCTATTGGGGCATCCTTTAAATGTTTAATTACAAGCCTGTTCCAAGTTGACATCAGTCCTCATACAACTCTGTGATTTCACTTGTATTCCCGTTTTTGCTTTTCACATTCTGACCTTTTCCTCGGCAAGAGAGCTTCAGTTCTGACAATTAATTACTGCGACTGGTAGCCTTGGTTAATTGTTGCAATTGCTTTTTCCATAGTAACAACCCAATCATTTGCTATGGTCAGCGTGTGTAATGATTGTTTCATTTAGAAGCAATTTCCCAGTTTGGATAGAAGAGTTGACAATTACATTTACTGAAATACATTTCTCATATGCTATCCAAGTCAATTAAACCACCCAAAGTCTTATTGCTTTTATTATAACAGTAAGTGTCCATTTATTTGAGATGGTATAAAGGGACACTATCTCTAAGAATTATGATTAACCTAAAATTTTTTTGTAAGATTTTATTTATTTATGAGAGGGAGAGCACAAGAGGGGGAGGGTCAGAGGAGAAGCAGACTCCCCGCTGAGCAGGGAGCCTGATGCGGGGACTCGATCCTGGGATTACAGGATCATAACCTGAGCTGAAAGCAGTTGCTTAACCAACTGAGCCACCCAGGTGCCCCAACCTAAAATTTTGATACAAAACAATACATTTATTAATCAATCACTATCAGACCTTAGAAAAGATAGAGGTTAGGTAAATCAATGTTGACTTTTTAAGCTATACAAGAATTTTTTTAGCATTTGGTTTAAATATAACCATAAAACACAGTACTCTTAGAGTAGGACTCAATGCCTTGCAAAAAGTAGATACTCAATAATTATTGTATTTTGAATGTTATAGAGTACAATCTTACCAAAAAATAATAAACAATAGAGGTAGCCTCTCTCCATTTCTTTCCTGCAACCAAATTTCATCTATTCTGTGTTGCAAAGTGTTTCTTCTGTTATTTCCTTTCTTATGTTTTTAACACCCAAGCTTTTTTTAATTACATTTTTTATTTTGAGATAATTGTAGATTCTCATACTGTTGTAAGAAAGAATATCATAATATAAAAAAAAATCCCATGTTCATTTAACCCAGTTGACACAATGGAAACAACTTGCAAAACAATAGTGGGATATCACAACCAGCATATTGACTTTGATGTAATTAATTTGCCGCTATCTTCTGGATTACTCATTTTGCCGATTTTGGTTTTTTTTGTAGCCACACAGATTTCTCTCCCTCCTCCATACCATCCTACTTATGTAAATCCTAGAAACCAGTAATTAGTTCTCCATTCTATAATTTTTCATTTCAAAAATGTTGTATAAATGTAATCAAATAATATGTAATATTTGGATATTGGCTTTTTTAAAACTCAGCATAATTATTTAGAGATTCATCCAAATTGCTTTGTGTATCAATATTTTGCTCCTCTTTATTGCTGATTAGATTCCATAATTTGGGTGTTTCACAGTTTGTCTAATCTTTCACCAAGGACATTTGGATTGCTTCCAGTTTGGGACTATTATGAATGAAGCTACTCTCAACATTCATTTATAGGTTTTTGTGTCAATAAAAATTTTTTTATTTCTTCATTGTATGTTTACTTTTTTAAATAAACTGTCAAATTGTTTTCTAGATCAGTCCTACCATTTTTACACATTCTACCAGTTTCACATATTGTTCAGTGAAATGTCTTTTCATGCTTTTGCCTATTTTCTAATTAGGTTGGTTTTTAATGTTTTTGGTTTTTTTGTTTGTTTTACTGTTGAGTTTTAATAGTTCTGTATATATTCCAGATACTAGGCCTTTGTTGAATATATGTTTTGTAAATATTTTCTTCCTGTCTGTAGCTTGTCTTTTCATCTTCTTAGTAGGATCTTTCACAGAGCAAATGTATTTTGATGAAGTTCAATTTATCAAATTTTCTTTATATGGATTTTGCCTGTGGTGTCAAGACCTCTTTGCCTAACCACAAATTCTGAAGATTTTCTCCAGTGTCATGTTAAAAGCTTTATAATTTTGTATTCTACATTTAAGACTATTATCCATTTGAGTGAATTTTTATTTTTATTTTTTAAGATTTTATTTATTTGAGAGAGAGAGAGAGAGCTGGAGGGAGAGGGAGAAAAAATCTGAAGTAGACTCCATGCTGAGCACAGAGCCTGATGAGGGGTTCGATCTCATGATCCCGAGATCATGACCTAAGCTGAAATCAAGAGTCGAACGCTTAATGAACTGAGCCACCCAGGCACCCCAAGTGAATTTTTCTGTAAAGTGTGAGTTATAAGTAGAGGTTCCTTTTTTTTTTCCTAGCACAAACCAATTGCTCCAGCACCATTGTTGAAAAGGCTATCCATCCTCCAATGGTTGCTTTTGTGACTTTGTCAAAAATTAGCAGGCCATACTTGTATGGAGTGATTTCAAGGCTCTTTATTCTGTTTAGCTGATCTGTGTGTCTATCCCTCTGCCAATACCACCAGTCTTATTTACTGCAAATATATAAAAGTCTTGAAATTTGTTAGGCTATTTTTTCCATCTTTTTTTTTTTTTTTTTTTCAGAATTGTTTTGGCTATGTGAATTCCCTTGTTTTTCTATGTAGATTTTAAAATAATCTTATGTAATATGCCAAAAAAATCTTGCTGGGATTTTTATGGGAATTATGTTAAACTTATTTATCAGTTAAAGGAGAATCAACATCTTTACTATATTAAGTCTTTCAACTCATGAACATGATATGTTTTTCCATTTATATACATATTCTTTGATTTTGTTCATAGTGAATTATAATTTTCAATATGCAAGAATGGTACATATTTTGCTAGGATTATTCTTGAGTACTTCATTTAATTTTGAGTGACTTTAAATGGCATTGTGTCTTTAATTTCAGTATTGATGTGTTCATATCTAGTATAGAAATTCAGTTGATTTTTTTTCTGTTTACCTTATGTTCTATATATCTGTTGTGTTGGGTTTCAGACTACTGGTAATGATGCTATGGGTTAGAAATGTCTGAGGCCTTTACCACTTGTGGTAAGCTCCCAAAGACATTTCTCCAAAGGTAGTCAATGTTGAGGCTGGACCAGCCCTTGCGGTTCTTTTATTATTGCAATATTCACCTCAGCAAAAACCACTGGGACACCTGGATGAACAAGATTCGTTACTCACAGGTCTTGGAGGATATATGGAATACCTGAGGACCTCACAATGAAGTCGTGGAGAGAGAAAGAGGGAGCATGAATCCCGGACTCTGCTTTTAATAGGGTGAAGGGTGAGGTGCCTAGAGTTTAATGAGTTTACTCTTTACTAACAAATTTAAAGCCGAAGAGTGGGAGTTAGAGCACAGAAAGAGAAAAGCAGAGTCACTCAGGTGGTCAGTTATCTAGATAATCCAGGGCTTTCTAAAAGGGGAGCTTCAGGGTGGGGCAGCCTGGTTTTGTATTTAATTGTTTTGTTAGTAGCTGTGTCTTACAACTAGCAATATGTGTATTTGACAAGGATGTCTTTGAAATGAGTGCGTTGGTAATCAAAAGTTTAATTTCAAACACTTACATTATCATAAAAAAGCTTAATATCAGGCACTTACATTATAATGTCTTAGGATTTTAGCGAATGCACTTATTAGGTCTAGGTGTTTTTTATAGAATTCTTGCAATGTACAAAAATCTATGCCTACATAGACAAACATGTCGTCTAAAAATAGAAACAGTTAATTGCCTTTTGGCCTTTTGGCTAGGATTAAGTATAAAAATAAAAACATTTTTCTATTTTCTATTCACTCTTTGTATGGTTTTAGTTCTTCCTTTTAAAAAAAATCTGATTATACTGGCTATAATTATATGGCTAATACTGGCTAGTATTTCAATAAAATATTAAGTAAGAGTGTATATTGTTGCTGTGTTTTCAATCTTAAGAAAGGCAAATTATCCATTTTTTTTCTTTTGTTGCTTGAACTTTTCATGTGTATCTTAAAAACCATCACCCATATAAGGTTGCAAGGATTTACTCCAATGTTTCTTCTAAGAGTTTTTTGGTCTTAGCAATTTACGTGTGGGTCTTTAATCCATTTTGAGTTCATTTTTGTATGTAGTAGGAGATAGCGAACTTTTTTCTGTTCGATATGGATATCCATTTGATAACCCATCATAATTTTTTGAAAGGACTCTTCTTTCTCCAATTGTGTTGTCTAGACGCTTTTGCTGAAAATCACTTGAATGTAACTGTAAGGGTTTATTTTTCATTTCTCAATACTATTCCATAGGGCTTTATGCTAGTATATACTCTTGATTACTGTAGATTTGTAGTAAGCTTTGAAATCAGGAAATGTGAAATCTTTAACTTGTTTTGGCTACTCTAAGTCCCTTGCATTTCCATATAAATTTCAGGAAAACTTGTCAATTTCTAAAAAACAAACAAAAACAAAAACAACAAACAAAACACCTGGGATTTTGACAGGATTTGCACTGAAAGCTTAGGTCAATTTGGAGAGTTTTTCAATCTGAACAACTTAAGTCTTCCAATTCATGGGCTTGGGATGTTTTTCAAATTATTTCGATAACTTTTCATCTCTTTCAGTGATGTGTTCTGTGGTTTTATATGTGCAAGTCTGGTACTCCTTTTGTCAGATTTATTCCTAAGCATATCATTCTTTTGATGGTTTGTAAATGGGGTTGTTTTCTTAGTTTCCTTTTCTAATTGTTCATGGCTAGTATGTAAAAATAAAATTGATTTTTTTATATTGATCTTGGACCTGCAAACTTGCTGAATTATTTATTAGTTCTAATAGTTCTTTTACGGATTCTTTCGGATTTTCCACATGTCACATGTAGATTTAAAAAAAAAAAACACACACAAAAACACAAAAAACCCACACATACTTCTTTCCTTCCAATCTGGATTCCTGGCGTTTTGTTTTTTTCTTTCTCTTCCTTGACTAATTGCCCTAGCAAGAACTCTCAGTGCAGCGTTGAATAGAAGTGGTGAGAGTACAGAAATTTGTCATGTTCCTTATCTAAGGGGGAAAGCATTCAGTCCTTACCATTAAGTATGACATTAGCTGTGATTTTCCATAGATATACACGACAGGATGAGGACATTTTCTTCTATTTCCAGCGTGTTGAGTGTTTTTATATGGATTTCATCAAATGATTTTTTTCTAAATCTACTCAGATGATTGTCTGCTTTTGTCCTTTATTCTGTCAATATGTTGTATTGCATTGATTTATTTTCATATATTAAACCAACTTTAGATTCCTGCTTTAAATCCAATCAGGTCATGTATATAATCTGAGTTTATACTTTTTTACCCTTTTTCTTTCTGTTTCTCAGAGTGGATAGTCTCAATCGACCTCTCTTCTAGGGCACGGTGTGTTTCTTTTTTTAATTCAAAAATCCATTGTTGAGGCCTTCTGTGATTTTCACATTCCAGGTATTGTACTTTTCAACTCCTGAATTTCTATTTGGCCCTTTCTAAAATAACTTTTCTCCCATTGATATTTGGCGGTACATTGCTCTCATACTTGTTTAATTATTTAGGCATGCTTTCCTTTATAGTTTTCAACATATTTATAATGGCTTAAAGTCCATTTTGAGTAAATCCAACATCTGGGCTACTTCCGGCTCAAATTCAATTGACTTTTTTTTTCCAGGTATAAGCTATAGTAATTTTGTGTTTCCTTGCATGCTTCATAATTTAGTATTGGAAACTAAACATTCAAATAATAATATGGCAACTCTGGAACTCAGAATCCTTCTCCCCCAAAACAGGATTTGTTGTTGCCGCTGTTCCATTATTACTGTTGCTGTTTATTTGTGTAGCAATTTTCTCAACTAATTTTGTAAAGTCTGTAGATATGCAGACATTGATGTTTTGCTTGGTTACTTTAGTAGTCAGGTAATGGTTGGACAGATTTCCTTAAATACCTTGAATCAATGTCTTCTGGCCTTTGTCGACTGGAGCAGCCTTTCAATGCTCCAGCAAGCAGTTTACAATTCTGTTCCTGCCTTTGCTTTTCACATGCACCAAGCCTCAAGGTAAACCAGTCATGAGAGATTAGAGCCTTCTCAGGTCTTTCCTTGGCATGTTCTTAGTCTTGATCGTATGTATCATGTTCTAGGTTCCCAAGAAAATTTAAGAACTTTTCAAATTCCTTCGTGGACATATCGTAACCAAATTTTTAACTTTAAGGTTTTTTTTGTTTTTTTTTTTTCAGCTTCCTGTTACCCCAATGGAATCTTCATTGAAGGCAGTCATAAAATTCAGTGATTATACACTGATCATTTTTGACAAATGCCATAGAGTTTTGCAATGTGTACAAAGCAATCTCTTAATCAGCTCAGATAAAGAAAAACCTTTAGAGTGGAGCCTTTTTTGAGGCTTCCAAATGGATCAAATAGTGACAATTTTCTAAGCATGAGACTTTAGGGGATCTCCAAACTCATTCTGTTCTGACTGCTAGGCTGCAGCTTTTTACAACTACTATATTTTCAAGGTTATTGGTCTTTGAGGCTATCATAGAATTGGAAAAAAGGGGCTGGGAATAGGGCAAGTTAAAATACCATAAAATTTGATATTCTTACCAAGATACAACCATTGTTTCTTGAAAAAAAAGTTCCTCGGATTTTTGTAAGCCTTGAGTTAATTTCCAGAATTCTTAATTTTGGAATTGATTATTTATTTATTTATTTATTTATTTATTTATTTATTTATTTATTTATACAAATAAGCCTTTTCACATTGAGTCTGGGTGCTTTTTTAGTTCTTTTTTTTTTTTTTTAAAGATTCCATTTATTTGTCAGAGAGAGAGAGAAAGGACACAAGCAGGGGGAGCAGCAGGCAGAGAGAGAAGCAGGCTCCCTACTGAGCCCGATGTGATGCGGGACTTGATCCCAGGTACTCGGGACCATGACCCGAGCTAACGGCAGACGCTCAACCAACTGAGCCACCCAGACATCCCTTGTAATTGAATTCTAAAAAGTTGACTGTGACAATTTTCAACAGCGTCCTTACTGCTTTTATGGGGGAGTAACATTTTAGAGCTTCTTATTCTGGTATTTCAGATATGTTTCTCATCCAGATTACCTTTAATAATAGCCTCAAACATATTGTCAAAATTGTCTTAATGAAATCCACTTTGATTAAGTCAGTGAACTGTTGTTTGCCTACAGAATAAAATAAAATGCTCTATCTAGTTCAGTGTTCAAAATTCTCAATATTCTGACCTAACCAACCTTCAAAACTTATTTTTAAATATCTTTTCTCTATATTCTTTATATAGATATCCTTGTTATATATCCTTTTTATATCTTATTTTATACATAGATAAATAGAATTTGTGCCTGAAATAGCCCAGATGTTGGATTTACTCAAAATGGACTTTCACCCTTTCTTTCAGGCAATCCACTGATAATTCACTTACTTCAAACTTTTCACATCAATTTCTTTGCAAAATGAAAGGTACATATATATCTGGAGTGCCCTTTGTATCTTCCATCTCCACATGGCCAAGCAAAATGCCACCTACTCCCATGAAGATTTTGCTTAGTAACCTAACCATAAGTACTGTCTTTTATAAACTCTTAAAGTAATTGTTTTTTCTAACAAATATAGTATTATGTTTTCATATCTTACTTTATAGCAACTTTTTTTTTACATTTCTGGTTTTTTTTCCATTAGAATAAAACTTTAGAAGGTAGTATAATATTACCAGTAGCCTTGGAAATATGTCAGGCATTTAATAAATGCTTTCTGAATGACTGCATATATTAAAAAATGAATAAAATATACATAAATGAATACTATTATCTTATCTCTCTTAGAGAAAGAATTATTGCTAATTTTTATTTTTCCCCAGTATTTTCTAATAGCCTTCTTTGTGTATAATAAGAATGTATTAAATTACTAATCTGAATAAGACACTATTTTATAATGTTTAGGTTGAAATTATATTTACTGGTAATTTCCACATATTTTAACACTTTAAATATTTCCAGAGATGAGTGGACAAAGACATTGACACTTAAGTAATTTTTAACCAAATTATTTTCTAATGTCAAATATTTATGTTGGAATACATTATCTAGTATACTAAAACACTTCAGTCTTTTTTAGTGCATACCTAAGTCATACTGAATGTAATTGGTGTTATGGGTTCCTAACAAAGAACATTCATATCATATAGCCTGAAATACTATAGTCATTTGATTTGTTCATTGACAAGGCAAAGGCAATTATAGTTGACAGAATTTTTGATATATAAACATCAGAAGAATGAGAATCAAGAACCAGCAGCTGTCAATCCATGACCGGATGTCATCAAAAAGGACTTTGATTCTGCTAAAAGGGCACTATAGTCCCTCTGCTACTAGAATAAAATCCCTTTTGGGAAAATTTTCTATTCTTTATTTCTCAAGTACTGTTAAATGATTTACTTTTGAATAATGGAAAAGATACAGTAAAGTTTACTCAAATTCTTATTGCAAAGTATAAACAAATAATATCTTGATTGGATTGGTAATAAAACATAAAATAAGGTGAATCACGCTTGGAGATTACTGATAATATAAACCTGGAATTTGTTGGAATAACACTTGTGGCTAGAATTTAAACTAAAGCAATATAGCTCCTTTTTTGTCAGCTAATATTTCTTCTCAAATTTTTCCTTTCATTAACAATCTGTAAGATGGTTACCATGTAGCTTTTCTATATTTATTCTAATGATTGGCATTTTCTGGAAAGCATTTTTCATTTTTCATTAAGTGCTCACTTTTCCCCCATTGGAAGATTTTAGAAATGAATATATGCTCCCAAGAGGAGGTACTGAGGATTTGCTTCTGTAGTCACTATGTCTGCATTTCTTCCTTCCAATTTCATCATAAAAACGGTTGTCTTTTGAGAGAGACAGGAAATTGAAAATGTTGCTCAGGGAGGAGGAGATCCAAGAGGTATCCAAAGAAAGATGGGAACTTCCCAGTCAAAGCTGATGAGTCACAGCACAAAGACAGTAAAACATCTTCCATCTTTAACATAACATTATAACTGTGTTTCCTAAGGAATTATTTCATGCTTAAATTCCCACCAATAAAGGGAAATTATTGAAAATATATTTGCTAAGGAATATACACAGCAATAATAAAAACAAGGCCCTTGTCTGGGCATCTGAGCCTCACAAGATTTCAGGAACAGTACACAGTTGAGCTCATAAAAACAGGAATGGAGTTTGGGAAGTGATGTGAGTATTTTCCAGCTCAGCAGTGGGTCTGTAGCTCTTTTTTTCTGTTTGACTATCATGCTGACTTTGGTGAGTCTTGCCTGGCTTCTATTGCTCTTGCCTCTGACAAACACCTTCTCTTGATTTGCGTTTTCTTTGCTTTATTGCTTCAATTTACTCACAGTCTGCTTCCTCTCAGTTGCTGCTTCTGACTTGCTCTTCCTCATGTCTTCTGCTTATTGCCTTTCCCCCCTATATTTGGGCTTCTGCCCCGTGCCACCAGCCAGTCACTCTGTAGGTCTTCGATTCAGATTCCCAGAATCCAAATGCAGGTCTAGGGTCAAGGGCACAGGAGGAGGCTTGAGATTTGAACTACATGAAGGAAAAACTTCATTCTTTGAGTCTAAAGGGAAAAAGATGAGAAAGATACTTCTGTTGGTTTGGGGACAGGAAGTTGAGAGCAATCATGTCTAATGATTTTTGCTTCCTTAGCAGAGTAAGAGACAACAGTGTCTGTTAAGAGTGAGGCACAGGGGTCAGGTAAGGAGTGTGTAGAGCTGTGGAGTTTGGACTAGTTTTAGAGGGAATTAGCCAGGAACAGGTGAAAGGACTGAGGGGTAGAGTTGAGAGCTGAGGTCTGAGACTAGGAGGGGCCAATCTTCCAGTCCATTTAGTTAGTGTGCTTCCTTTCTGACTGCATGATTTCAGTACTACCAATGCCGCCGCAACCCTCTTCAAATCTCTGGGTGGAAACAACAAGGGCAGATGAAAGGATGCTCAGGACATCAGCCATTTGCATTGAGAGAGAAGAAAAGTTAGGAAGGGTCTGGGAAGATGGAGAGGTCAGGGACTGGAAGTCTTGGAGAGGTGGATGTCAATGCAGAAGGATGGGTGATTTGGTTTAAAAAGTAGGACATTGGAATGAAGTGAGCCAGATTTCAGAGGTGATGCCATGATGTGGTCAGCTGTGCAGCTCTTCTTTTCACTCTGCGTCTGAGCTGGCCTTTGGACTTGCTCTGATCAACAGGATGCAGATGAAGTCCTGTTGGACAAGGTCTGGAGGATGAGCCTTGAGAAGCCTTATGGCTCCTGCCTTCCCCCTCTTGGGACACTGCCCTGGGACTGCCATAGCATGAAAAAGCCCAAGATGAAAGACTCTGGAAAGAGAGACCCAACCATCCCGGCTGCCTCAGTTGGGTCTATGCCACACCTGTTGCCAACCAAGTGCAACCACAGGAGCGAGCCCAGTGGACACCAACAGAAGGACTGTCCAGTCAACCCACAGACTGATGAAAAATAATACATATTTATAAAATATGGTGTATTTTTAAAAAAATAAATAAATCTGGCATGTTTGGGGCCCAGAGGGTAATCCAGAGCAAGTAAGAGACGCAGTCAGAGAGGATAAGGGTGAGGGAGGTGATGATCATGTTAAAGATTACTCTAAAATGTGGACTCCTGCTCTGTAATGCAAAGCCATTCAAAGGATTCATGCAGGGAATGACATGATCTGACTCAAGTTTTAAAAGGATCACTTTTATGAATAGCTACAATAAGACGTTACATGTAAATATGATGTGACATCCCTCTATTTATTAGTTCACTGAAGACTGATTAGCATGTGAATACAAAAAAGTATGGATTTGGCTGTCACATTAATTGACTACTGTTGACAGCTAAATTGGATAATTTGAGTCCGGATATAGACATTTTGGCTACAGTTTTTGTAGATGAGATTTATATTCTCATTAACTTAATGTTTCTTCTGCAAGTCTCTAAGTTACCTTTCCCAGGTATTGTTTGAGATCACAATTACCCAAATTCTCCAAAAGTAGAGTCTAGGTCAAGTAAGAAACTATAATAATGCAGATTTCTGTATAATAGTAAATCTTTTCTAGATTTCAGTGATGTCTTCTATAAACATAACCAAATGAAATCACTTTTTACAAATCAGAAATTTTTAAACTTTCTCATAAAATCTTTTTTTGTAAATTCTATCAAGCTACCATAAAAAAACCCCTCAGTAATACAATATTTGGGATAATAAAGCTAAATGAAAAATGATGTATAAAAGAACTAGAAAATGCTGCACCATTTTAATATACATTTATGGCCTCCTACAATGACCTCTCCTTGAATATGGCAACATATTTTAACAAACAACTAAACTCTACTAAAATCAGTCTAACAATCTATCACTAACTTCTGAAGTAGTAAGATACATGGCACAATTTATTTTTATATTCAATATATATTTATATAATATAATATTTATATTATATTATTTTTATTATATGCCTAAAATATAATAAGATGCTGAATTTAAATTTGGCCAATATGACCTCAGTAATGATTTTGCACAACTCCACCTTAAGGCATTATCTCAAATTTCTTGCTTGAAAACTCAAGTGTTGTCAAGAAGAGGCTTAAATAATTACAAGGATGAGAGGAAAAAGGCAATAAGAAATCAAGATAACATTTGGAAGTGCAAAACTCACAGTCTGGAAGGAAATAGATGCTCAAAAAAATCACTTCAGCATGATTTTAAGTCATTTCTCCAAGATTCAGACAAATGTTTATAGCAGGGTAGTACATTCAAATATTTTTGGTGCGTGTGTGTGTTTTTTTTTTTTTTAATTCAAGGTAGTTAACATATAGTGTAGTATTGGTTTCTGAAGTAAAATTTAGTGATTCATCACTTATAACATCCAGTGCTCATCACAAGGGCCCTCCTTAATACCCATCACCCACGTAGCCCATCCCCTCACCCACCTCCCCTCCAGCAACCCTCAGTGTGTTCTCTATAGTTAAGAGTCTCTTATGGTTTGTTTCCCTCTCTGTTTTTATCTTATTTTTTTCCTTCCCTTCCTCTATGTTCATATGATTTGTTTGTTTCTTTTTTGTTGTTGTTGTTAAGATTTATTTATTTATTTGAAAGAGAGAGTACTGACAGAGCATGAGTGGGAGGGACAGAAGGAGAGGGAGAGAGAATCTCAAGTGACTCCACGTTGATCACGGAGTATGACACAGGGGTCAGTCTCACTCGTGAGATCACGACCTGAGCCAAAAACCAAGAGTCAGTCGATTAACGGTGGACCTGGGCACCACCCAGGCACCCCTCATCTGCTTGGTTTCTTAAATTTACATGAGTGAAATCATATAGTATTTGTCTTTCTCTGATTGACTTATTTCACTTAGCATAATACACTCTAGTTCTATCCACATCATTGCAAATGGCAAGAGTTCGTTCTTTTCATGGCTGAGTAATATTCCACTGTATTTATATACCACCTCTTCTTTATCCATTCATCAGCTGATGGACACTTGGGCTTTTCCCATAATTTAGCTATTGTTGATAGTGCCGCTATAAGCATTGGGGTGCATGTGCCCCTTTGAATCACCATTTTTAAAGCTTTGGATAAATACCTACTAGTGCAATTACTGGATTATAGGGTAGTTCTATTTTTAACTTTTAAGAAACCTCCATATTGTTTTCCAGAGTGGCTGAACCAGCTTGCCTTCCCACCAGCAGTGCAAAAGGGTTCCTCTTTCTGCCATCCTCACCATCATCTGTTGTTTCCTGTGTTGTTAATTTTAGCCATTCTGCCAGGTATGAGGTGGTATCTCATCGTGGTTTTGATTTGTATTTCCCTGATGCCGAGTGATGTTGAGCAGTGTCTGTTGGCCATTTGTATGTCTTCTTTGGAAAAATGTCTGCTCATGTCTTCTGCCCATTTCTTAACTGGATTATTTATTTTTTGGGTGTTGAGTTTGAGGAGTTCCTTATAGATTTTGGATACTAGCCCTTTATCTGATATGCCATTTGCAAATATCTTCTCCCATTCCATAGGTTGCCTTTTAGTTTTGTTGATTGTTTCCTTTGCTGAGAAGAAGGTTTTTGTCTTGATGAGGTCCCAATAGTTCATTATTGTTTTTGTTTCCTTTGCCTACTAGATGTGTCTAGTAAGAAGTTGCTGTAGCCGAGGTTGAAAGGTTGCTCCCTGTTTTCTCCTTTAAAATTTTGATCATTTCCTGTCTTACATTTAGGCCTTTCATCCATTTTGAATTTATTTTTCTGTATGGTGTAGGAAAGTGGTCCAGTTTTCCTAGTATATTAAAATACTAATTTTTTGTGTTACATATTTCCCCATTCCCATAGTCTTTTTTTTAAAAGATTTTATTTATTTATTGGAGAGAGAGAGATAGAGCACAAACGAGGAGGAGACGAAGAGGCAGGCTCCCCACTGAGTAGGGAGCCCCATGTGGGGCTCAATCCCAGGATCCTGAGATCATGACTTAAGCCAAAGGCAGACGCTTAAACAAGTGAGCCACCCCGGTGCCCCCTCTCCCCATTCCCATATTCTAAGACCTTTTTATAATTCCTTGCCTTAGAGAAATTTCCTGTTAGCAAAGCAATAATTGCTTTGAACTTCTATTTTGCACAAACTTTTATTTTCAAGTTTTCACTAACTTTTCATTCTGGCTGTTGTTTTCCTAGAGCTTGAGCTGTTGCACTAATTATGCTAGGAGGTCACAAAGGAAGACCAAGCATAGAGTGAGGTAGAGAAGCAGATAGTGGGAAGTGAGATTTATCCAGCCTGAATACTATAGGTCAGTCTGGCCTTTACTGGGATCAGAACCTATAAGGTGATTTGACCTCAAGGACAGGCAGTATAGTATATCACGGAACCTAGACACTGGTTCGGGTGCCCAAGGTCACCACAGATTGGAGTACATCTAGTGCTGTCCAGAGAAAGCATTGCACTGACCATTCTAGGCAACTGAACCTCACTTGGGGAGCTTTCTTCATACCTTGGTGACTTTTACACAACTCTAGGGTGGCAGGAACCCCAATATTGACTGAAATTGAATAGCCATTAATTTACATAAAATGTTAACTGTAGATTCCTGTCAGTTAGGCGAACTGGCTTGAGCTGTCTTACCCAAAATCAACTCTCAAAAACTTGGGAAGAAGAATGTAGTGCGCAATTGAGTAACCACCCCTGACAACTAGATAACACAGCAAGAAAAGTTTTCTGAGACTGACTGCTTCCTTGAACTACTTAACTTTGGGTGATGAGGTGTGGGGTATCGCAGCCTGGGGCAGAAGGAGGCCAAGGATAGCTGCCAGA
The DNA here is from genome assembly GCA_028534135.1 of Potos flavus. Taxonomy (NCBI): domain Eukaryota; kingdom Metazoa; phylum Chordata; class Mammalia; order Carnivora; family Procyonidae; genus Potos; species Potos flavus. Next base: position 72,243,735 of record CM052886.1, read on the forward strand.
GGAAAGACTAGGAAAAGCTTTTAGCATATTTAAGGAAATCTGCCTGTGAAGTGAGTTGCAGTATTTCCCACCTAGGTTGTTATTTGCTTTTTAACTACTTTTTTTTCTTTTTAACTATTCTTAAGCCATGTGAAAGTTTTGGAGGTCAGGGTGTATGTTCTCAAAGCTCTCTTTTTTCTTTTACGGCATCTTCACTGTGGTCTTATCTAGAAAAACTTTTCCTCACTCCAAAGCAATGAAGACTTTTCCCATATTTAATTCTAGCACTCTTAAAATGTTAATTTCTACATTTAAATTTTGATCTATTTGGATTTTATTCAGGTGCATGGTAAGAAATATAGATCCAAATTTATCTTTTTCCAGATATTTATCAAGCTGTTCCAGAGCTATCTTTTAATAATTATTTTTAACTATGTTAAAATACACATAATAGGAAACTTACCTTCCTAACGACTTTTAGGTGTACAGTTCAATGGCATTAAGCACATTCAGATTGTTGTGCGACCATCACCACCATCCATCTCCAGAACTCTTTTCCTCTTGTGAGATGGAAAGTCTATACCCGATAAATAATAATTCTCCCTTCCTCCCTCAGTCTCTAGTAACCACCGTTCTACGTACTGATATTTCACTTAGCAAAATGTCCTCAGGGTCATCCATGTTGTAGCACAGATCAGAACTTACTTCCTTTTTAAGGATGTATTTTATGTATATGTATTGTCTGTATATGCCACATTTGTCCATGTTTCTGTTGATGGACCCTGGGATCATTTGTTTTTGTGACTATTGCTCCTCTGAACATGGATGTACAAGTACCTCTTCAAATTCTGGCTTTCAATTATTTTGAGTACATATCCATAGGGGGATTTGGTAGGTCATATGGTAATTCTATTTTTAATTTTAATTTTTAATATTTAAAATACATGTGTTTATGTGTGTGTGTATATATATGAATATATATACACAAAGCTTTGATATCCATCTAAAACACTTTAAAATTAATACTAAAACTTCTTTAAAATTAATATTTAAATATATAATATATATACATATATACATGTACATATATAGTACCAATTGCAAATTAAAAAAACAGGAAGTTTTGCTACTAGGTGGAAATTGTACTTCAGACATTAGTCAATGCATTAAAGAAAAAAAATGAAGTTCTAAAAAGTTGAAAGAGGAGGCAAAATTATTACTATTTGCATGGAATAACAATAGTTTAGATATGTATACCTATATAATAAAATAAGCATGCAATATAATAGGTATGAATCTATATAAAATGTAGTATCAATACTTTTATGTAAGTATGTATGTATAGGTATGTATGTATAGGTATGTATGTTTGTGAGTATATATAAGCATATATATATTTACATATATAAAATTATGCTAGTGTGTGTATATAAATTTCCACATTAATTTTAGAGAAATATTTATTAGTATTTATTTTTAAAGTGCTTTTTTATTTGGCTATTAAAGCTTTGTTAAAGGCATTTTTAGTCACCTTGGAGCAAATTATAAGATATCTCTATTTTGCTGCACAAAATATGATCAAAGTCACACTGATAATACTCCAAGAGTGAAGCTCTTTGCACTTCTAAAAAAAACCCGTTATCATGGTGTATAATTATTTAATATATGATGCTGAATTCTACTTGCTAATATTTATTTTGAATTTTTTAACTGATCTATAGTTTATTTTAGAGAAATTTGGTAACCCTGTTGTATTGCTTTATGAAAAAAAATTGAAAGCATTTTTACTTTTCCATGCCCTGGGAGAGTTTAAATAACAGTGGACTCCGCTCTTTAAACGTGTCCTGTGGAAGCACTGGAACCCAAGGCTTTGGAAGGGAGGGGGTTTAGCTCATTTGCAACTTTCTCTGTCCTTCCATGGAAATGACACCTGTTTCAATATATTGCAGACTGCTTTAATTAAGTATATTTTCCTTGAAAATTACGCATTTCATTCAAGATATTTATTTGAACTGCCCCCTGCATCAACAGTTTCTTAAGATAAAGTTTTAAGGGGCACCTGGGTGGCTCAGTGGGTTAAAGCCTCTGCCTTCAGCTCAGGTCAGGATCTCAGGGTCATTGGATCGAGCCCCGCATCCGGCTCTCTGCTCAGTGGGGAGCCTGCTTCCTCCTCTCTCTGCCTGCCTCTCCGCCTACTTATGATCTCTCTCTCTGTCAAATAAATAAATAAAATATTTTTAAAAAAAGAAGTTTTAAGATCTCTAGTTAGGAAGATTTTTTTCTCTAACTTTTAAAATTTTGATTTCTGGGCACCTGGGTGGCCCAATTGGTTGAGTGACTGCCTTCAGCTCAGGTCATGATCCTGGAGTCCCAGGATGGAGTCCTGCATTGGGCTCCCTGCTCAGCTGGGGGTGGGGGGAGTGTCTCCTTCTCTCTCTGCCCCTCACCCTGCTCATGCTCTCTCTTTCTCTCAAATAAATAAAATCTTTAAAAAATTTTTTGATTTTTATTAAATGGTTATCCAGGAATATTATATTTATTATTTTACTTACTTGAGATTCATTAAAATTTGCTTGGTGGTCTTTACATTTTGTCAATTTTTGTGTATTTTCTATGGACAGGCGAAAAGGTATATTCCCTATGTTAAGGTGTAATGTTAGATATATCTCCCTTGGATTTACCACATTGATTTGGTTCTGTAAGTCTTCTATTCCGTACAATTTTTGTTCACGTGGTATGTCTTGGAACATGAAAGATACAAACCTCCTCATATAATTGTTTCTGTATATTTCTTTTCATATCTCCTTTAATTTCTGTTTTATAAAAATTTTTGATATATTACTTGGTACAAAGATATTTACAAATGTTACATCTCTATTATGATTTTACATTTTGGCATAATAATGTGTGTTCCTTTGTCTGATTTAAGAATTTTTAGCCCAAATTCCACTTTGTCTGATAGAGAAAGACGTATTGCATTTGCTTGGTATTTGACTAATCAAACTTTTAACATTTTGAAATTACTTTGTTTAGTGTGACACTTGTATGCAACAGTTGTTTTTTACTTTGTGATACAATATAGAACTTCTTAAATAGGTGAATTGAGCCTAATTACATTTATGGAAACTACATTTCATTGACTTTATCTCAGTCATATTATGTAATTTGCACTCTTCCTGTAATTCTACGGCTTTTGCTGTGTTGTCTGTTTACATTGTTTTGTGCATATGTGTGTATGGATAGCCTTTTTTTTGTCATGGCTGCTATATCTATACAGAATTCCTCTGGTAATTCTAATTTATGCCCTATTACAAGCGAAAGTAAAACTGCTATCTTCTCTCCCTTCGTCACTCAAATTCATTCTATAGTATTAATATTTTTTGCCTGTGTATTCTTTAAACTTCTACTACTGTATTTATCCACTTTAATTGATGTTGTTTGATTCTTAATAATTAAATATTTGGAAATTATTCCTATCATTTCATTTAAACTCTCTGTTTCCCATTTTTTTTTTTAAGATTTTATTTTTATTTATTTGACAGAGAGAGAGAGAGAGAGAGAGATAGTGAGAGAGGGAACACAAGCAGGGGGAGTGGGAAGGGGAGAAGCAGGCTTCTAGCAGAGCAGGGAGCCTGCTTCCCTCTCTCACTGCCTGCTTCTCTGCCTACTTGTGATCGCTCTCTCTCTGTCAAATAAATTTTAAAAAATCTTTAAAAAAGAAAAGAATGTGAATAAGGGGACCTATAATATAACATAAACTGGTTAAAGTGCTAAATACTACACCTGATGAACACCTAAATTTGAGACTTGAAATAATTTTATTACTCAATATCATCATTCTAGGCAATAAACCTTTCTGTGTCCAGATATGAAGTAAAACTGTGTGTGTTAATTTAAAATGATACTAATGTACGACTTGTAATCGTAGGCAATAAACATTCATTAGGCAATATACTGTGCAGCAACATGGTTCTGTGCGCCGAGGTGCAGCAGAGAAAAAGGCAGACTCTGATCCTTGCCCTCCTAGAGCTTACCTTTTGTTTTGTTTTGTGTTTTTTAAGAGAGACAGTGTGTGCGCTAGAGTGGAGGGAGGGGGGAAGGGAGAGAGAGAATCCTGAAGCAGATTCCCCACTGAGCAGGGAGACTACTGCTGAAGAGCTTGATCCCAGATCCTTAGATCATGACCCGAGCCAAAATCAAGAGTCCAACACTTAACCAACTGAGCCACCCAGGTGCCCCTGAGAGAGAGAGAATCTTAAGCAGGCTCCGTGCCCAGCATGGAGCCTGACATGGGGCTCAAACTCACAACCCTAAGACTGACTGAGCCACCCAGGCACCCCATTTCGGAGCTTACATTTTCACCAGTTAGAAGTATTTGTATTTCAAAGTCTTTCTTTACATAGTCTTTGGACATTCTGTTCTTCTGAGTCTGAGACAGGTGCAGAATTTTAACAAAATGTATTTATATTTGTGAAACATCTTTTAGTTGTAGAAAACGATTTACAAGTCACTTATTTCACTCATAAAGTGCTGTTTTTGAGACTAATAGTGCCAGCTGTGTATGTAATAAAATATATCAATCAGTAAATAAACATCGTGTTTTACAAGTAATGATTAAGATCTATAAGAACCATGTACGTTTATGCCAGCTTACCAAAATTAGCCAAACATGTAGGTGACTCTAATCCTTATACTTCTTAGGTATTTATTTAGTAACACTTTTTTTTTTTTTTTTTTTTGCCTCCTACAAGAAAAGAGGGAAAGGAATATCTATTCTAAATGGAATTGGGGAATGGTAAGCCTTACTTTACTGGAGGCTGTTCAAATTCTACTTACATAGCCTTCGTCAACACTTGATGTATACCTATATTTTAGTTCTTGCCATATGATGCTGAAATTCTCTATTTCTGGGCCCAACTCTCCAACTGGAATATAAGCTCATCCATGGAGGCGACACAGTGTCCCTTTATCTTTGTACCTCTGTGCTCGGCCAGGGTCAGGCACATCATAGGCCCCTCAGTAAGTTTGCTGCCTTGCAAGCTACAATGATACTAGATTTGCTGTGAAAATGCTTATATAAATAATAGAATACTTCCCACCTAGGTCAGCTTCTGTGTTTTTCTCCAAGCACAGCACAGTGCTTTGCTTATATTTCCAGATGCGGGAGGCCAGACCTGCGTGTCAGAGAGGAAACTAGGTCCCAGGGACCACATAGTTTATCTACAGGGAGCCCTGCATCTCAGTTCCGTGACATGTCCTCCCTACGTGAGACCCCCTCCAGTGCCTCGCCCAGTATGTGTGCGCAGGAAGTGGGCACCCAGACCAGATTGGTGGCCAGTTTCCACTGATTCCCAATTTTCCCACTGATTCCCCTAGTTTTACCACGATGTCAGCCTCATACAGGATGCTTTCCTTAAATTCTCTCCCTTGAGCTTCATACAATTTAGCCATGTCCTAAATAACTAAGAAGTGGAAAATGGATGCACAAGGGATTGGCATTTTCTGCCAGGCAGCTGAAAATAGCGTGCCATCAAAATGTGAAACCAAAATGAAAGTCAGTGTCAATAATGAGAAGTAGCAGGAAGTGGAAGGTCAATGAGAGAACGAGCCCTCATGTGCTCCCGGCTGTGGGCTAGAAGCCGATAAACCTACAGAATCCAAGGACCCGAGAGATAGAATTTCCAAAGTCAGCTAGAACCTTCCAGTTCCCATTCAGACACCCCTCCTGCATGGCCCAAGCAGAGGGCCATCAAGGCCATTCTGCAACACTTAGTATCTCTGCTCCCTAGGATATGACTCCCCAGAACTGCATGTGATAATGGAGACCTAGGAATCAATGCATACTAATTTATTACATCGTGAGGGGTAGAAAACTCCATTTGTAATACACAGAGGTAAATTTTAATTATTGAGTCAATGACCTAACTAATTGAATTTAAAAATACATCTTTGCCTGGAATGCACAGACTCTTTTATACCTTGTATTAGGTGAATTAACCCCACTTGGCTTTCTAAAGTAGCATTAAATAGAAACAATTCCTCCTGACTTCTAAAACCCCATCTTGTTTTTTTCAAACTTTTTTTTCTTTTAACTAATGCACAGTACTATTTTCCATCACATCTTGATACAAACACACACGCACACACACATAAAACTGATACTTAAAGCTTCACAGGACAATACTCACCTTTAGTCTGGTGCAGCCTCATGCTTTCTATTGTCTACTATTCTTCATTTTTGTTTTATGAAATCATCAACACTTTAATTTTTGCTCATATCAAATATACATTCTAAGCAAGCTGTGGCCCTTCTACACAGTGTCTTTCCACAAGGAGCAGCTTCCATCTAGAACATTGTCCTTTCTTGTGCCACGTGGAGAAACCAGATGCCAGTTCTTGAACCTTCAGCCCAGCAAAAGCAAAAACCAAAGCAAGCCACGTGCCAAGCATGTTGTTACTAGGCTAGGGAAGCATAATCCTCCTTCAGAGAGAATTCACAGACATTTGTAAAAAATAATGCAGCTTTACATATATACATAATTTCCTTTAAACCATACAACTCTTAAATGACAAAGCCTGAATTTGGAACAGACCTGAGGTGTATAAACCCATTCTCACAACCTGGATATTTTTTATTACACCCCCATAGACTGTTTTCTTTTACAAAGATCTCCTAAAACCTAAGAATTATGACAATGAAAATACCAGCTTTATCAGGATGTTCTTATTTTATGATTTAAAAATAATGATTGTCTTACTACTGTAAAAGATTCAAATCTTAAGTTTGGAAAACCCTATACCATGGAAGTTCAAAGTGGTTCAGAATGTGGAGAAATGTTTTCCATAACGACTCAATCAAAGAAAATAATATTACATTAGCAAACTAATGTTACAAAGTCATGAGATACCAGGAGCGATGAACAAATACTGCCTTCAATTCTACACACAGGTGATAGTTAGACCCTTTATCAGAAAAAAAAATTGTCTACTAAAATTGATTTATGTGTGAGGTAGCTATCTTTAAACAATCACCATAGGAATGTAGAATAAAAAAATCCCTACTAAAAATATTTAAATTGTTAGCAATTTCTATTTTTCTGCAATTTTATTGACTTTTATCTTTGAATGATAATAATTTCCCGCTCTTTTTGAGCACTTACAGTGGATATGAGGCTTTGTTCTAAGTGCTTTATGTATTTTATCTTAATTAACCTATGCAGTAACTTGTAAGGCCAGGAATATTGTTACCTCCTTTTGAGAAATATGAAAACGGGTGACAGAAGTTAAGTAACGTGCTTATGGTCACTGGGTGAGTGGGTGGTCGCACCCAGGTTCTCAGGCTCTGGAGAATATGTTCTATTTTACTAATTGTGATAATATAAAAAATGGCCTGAAGTTTACCATTTTAACCATGTTTAAGTGTGTAACTCAGTGGCATTAGGTATATTTACAGGTCTTTTCTGATCCGGAAACTTTCCCTGGACATGAGCCATGACTTTCTAAATTCCCCTTTATATGTGATTGCTTTTGGATTGTCCGGCTCCCCCAAGTAGAAAAATGTGAGGGGGGGAACCTGGCACCTAATCTTCAAATCCCCTGAAAATTACTCCACCTAGGAGAGGAAAAGTTTGCAATCATGGTGGTGAAGTTTGCAACAGTATCTGCCCATCTCTGTGCTAGTACCTCTACACACAGAAGCCTCAGTTAGCCAGGCGAAAACAGACCCCCAATATTTGGAGGACAGGGTCCTTACTGCGCACCCTGACGCCCGCAAGCTACATGCAAAGACCTTCGGGAACACACGCATGGCTGCCCGCTGTGGGCTGTGGCATGGGGGATAGGTCGCTGGGGGCCCCTTCGGAACTAAATTGACCAAAATTCAGTGCAGTTTACCATCCAAGACTTCCCTGAAATACTGCAAGCTTTCAAGAGACTCCAGAGTTCCAAAAAAGTCACATCAGACAAATGCTGCCACTGAAGGTTGTCCAGGCAGAGTCAGATTCCCGGAGCCTCCTACTCTGCCCGGTGAACTCTTTGAGTGTATGTTCTTAGCTACTACATTCCTGTAGTTTTTGTTCCCTCTTCTGGGCAAAATTGACCAATTGGCCTCTTGATACATGGATAGGTGAGATAAAGAAATAATTGTTTGGACTTTCAAAATAAATCAAACTCATAGACTTGACCCCAGGCTCGAGCTTCACGGTCAGTCCGGGAAGCTCTGTGATTTCCCAGCCCGTGCTCCTGCTGAACTAGGGCTTTGCCACAGTCCTTCTTTCCTGCTAGAGTTAAGATAGGCCGTGCTATGTGAAGGAGGAAGGGAGTTAACTTTACTTCCTCATTTTCCCTAAAAATTCCATTTACAATACTCATTTCCTCTCAACAACATCTTCATTGGGAGATGAAGGAAAGGGGGCGTAGCTTTTCCCAAATGCTGAAGACCTTTAAGTGTGGTTCTGTTAGACTCTGTCTCCTTAATGTCCCTCTGTCCCCCTTCTCACTGTGACAGCTACTGGTGCTAGCCTAAGGCAGCCCTTCGCCACTCTCTCCTTAATTACGTTATCTCCTAACTGCTTTCCTGCCTCCACTCTCTCCCCCTCTAACTGATCTTTTATACTGGCATAAGTGGGATCTTCCAAAGACACATGTCTGATCATGTTACTCCTCTATCTAAAAACCATGTGCTGGAGACAAGACACAGATATTCACCTGCTGTCGTCTTTGATCACCATGAGCTGGATGCAGCCTGACCCTCCACCACTGAAGACACAGATAGGTGATATGTGGAGGGATAGAGCCCACTGACAAGCACCTTCCTGCTCTTAGAAGCAGAGAAACTGAGCTATATGGAGCAGTACGGACAGATTTTTTTTAAAACTATGTTAAAGGAGAAGAGTAAGAAGCAGAATGAGACAAACAGAAACATGCCATATATGTATATTATCTACATAGCATTCTTGAAAAATGTTTACCTTGAATCTAATCATAAGGAAACAATCAGAAAAATTAAATATGTGGGCTTTCGAGAAGATAGCTGCCCTGTGCTCTTCAAAGACTCAATATTAGTAAAAAAAAAAAACAAAAACAAAAACAAAAAAAAAACAAAGGCTGAAGATAGTTCTAGATTATATGCAACTAGAGAAAGAGGGCATGAGGTTTCACCCGTAGTGGATGAGCTTTGAAGAAATCATGGATCAGAACACACACACATACCCACGCAGCTATAAAAGTGTAATTGAGGAAATTAAAATGTGGGTATTTACTGGTTACTAATACTGTGTTAACATTCATATCTTTAGATGGGAAAACTGAGGATGAAAGGAAAAAAATCAGAGTCACCTTGAACTTGCGGGCATGATTATTCCAACACTTAGCACTCAAATTTTGCTAGAAAATATATAAACAGATGATGAAAACCTCCTGGGACCACCAGCATGGACTCCAAATTCCTTGGCATTGACCATGAACCTTTCACGAGCTAGCACCTAGCTACTGTTTCTGCCAAGTTCTCCCATTCTCGCCCCTCTGTCTACCCCCATGGGGAACGAAGCAAAGAACAGTGATTCTTACAGGCTGCTATGCTCATTCGTGGTTTTGTTGCTTTGTTCACGCTGCTTTCTCAGATGAAAATGCTATTCTCCTTTGTCATACAGCATAATCCTATTCACTTATCCACACTCAAGGGCTTATTAAAATGTTTCTGCACCTTCTGTCATTTTTTTCAACTCTAATATAAACACACACACACCTTCCCCTTAATGATATCCTAGACTCTATAACTGTTATTTGTACTGATGAGTTTATGTCTTTCTCTCTATTCTAGATTAAAATTCCCTTAAGATGGAGGCTATGTTTTATTCTAGCTTGTTTTCCCCAAACTGAACACAATGACCATTAGGCAGATGTTCAATAAATATTTGTTAAATAAATAAATGGAGGGAAGGAGAACATCATGGTCTCCTTCCGTAGTCAGGATGCTGACCAGAAAGGTGAACTGTTTCGCAAGGTCACCAAGCTAACAAATGAGTCAGCACTAGCTAAATCCTAGAACAGAGCTCCCTGATACAGTGCATTATGTAATCATGCTGTCTTCACTCATTTTCAAACATTCACTGACTGCCCATGATGTGCTTAAAATTGTTCACAGATCTGGGAAAATAAAGAGATGAGTAAAACATAATTCCTATGCTCAAATCTCTTAAAATCTAGTACATCAATAAAACATATCGCATATTTATAATATTGCAGGTAATATCATGAAAAAAACAATAAAATGTTTGAGAGATTTAGAAGACAGGTTAGCCCGAATGTAGTGCAGTGTAGAAAAGTTTGAGAAAATATTTGCATGGACCTTAAAAAATGCATAGAAAGAGGGGAGAAAGGCATGGAAAGGCGGGGAAAGTGGAGCAAGAGAAAAGAAATCATGAGTTAGATACCACAGAGGCAAGAAACTGTGGTATAAGGTAGGTGAAGAAGACGAGGGAGCGAATGCCTTTCATCTTTTCCCTCCCACTCCATTCCTGTAGCCATCATTGCCTTAAGTCTATTCTGATTTACTGGTTCCTCTGCCTCTATATTGGCTCCATCCCCTCTATCCAACACCTTTCAGTTTATTTTCCACTGTACCACATGAATTATCTTTCAAATACAAAAATGTTAACTAATATTTTGCTTAAGATTCGTCAAAGTCGATTTTCACTTAGGTTTAAAAATTGCACACTTTGACTTGTTTATAGAAACTTTCTCATGATTTCCCCATTGCTTGTTTTGTAGTCTCAGCTCTTGCCTGTTTCTAAAGTGGACCTTAGGTGTCAACCATAACAAGCTCTCAAATGTACCTGAACATCCTAAACTCATCCTTCCATATCTTAGTACATACTGCTCCCATAAACTGGCACGCCCCCTGTTCCCATTCCTTTTCTTTGCCTTCCTAACTCATTCCTTTTAAAAACAAATATTTACTGAACATTAACTATATGCCAGATATAGCACTAGATGTAGAGGTCCAACTGAAAGCAAAATACTTGTCATTCCTTTCCTCATGGAACTTGTGTACATTGTCTTCCACAAATATGTTCTTGTCCCTTCAACTAAAAATTAATGACCTCTCTTTTGTGTCCCCAGTAACACCTCATGTTTAAAAATTCTTTCTTGCTTTCTGCATTATATCTGTTGCATGATAATGATCTGTTTATTTTGTCTAGTATTGATGGTACTTTGTGATATCCTTGAGGACAAAGATTGTGTCTTTTTAAAAAAATATCTTTGTTTTCCAAGTACCTCAAATATATATATTAAAAAAAATGTCTTCCGAGTGAATGAGTGAAAAAACTATTTCCAGATTCATTTGTAGATTAATTTAGTTATCCAGTAGTTATTTATATGGCATTCATTATTCAACATGATGGGGATATAAAAGAGAATAAAAGAGGAAAGTACCATACTCATGGAATTTACACTCTATTGGGAACACCTTGAATTATCAAAGCTAAAATTAAGTTAGCAGCTACTAGTAGTCACCTACTCATCAATTCCCCTGTTCTCCTTACTGACAGAAAGCTATGTTGTGAGAGTGGCAATTTACTAAAATTGCTAAAATTAAGTTAGCAGCTACTAGTAGTCACCTACTCATCAATTCCCCTGTTCTCCTTACTGACAGAAAGCTATGTTGTGAGAGTGGCAATTTACTCACATAGAAATTCCTTTGCCATTTCCCTTGAAGACCAGGGGGATCAATGTTATGTAAAGGGATGTTTTTGAGTGAGGTCTTCAAGAAAGGACTGTAAAGGCTGACTCTGTTACCCCATATTGCCATTTCCCTTCCCTCTCCCCATTCTTTATTCCTGGGAACCAAATAAAATGGCCGGAGCTAGAGCCACCGTCTGGTTACCACAAGGACGAAAATCGAGGATGGTGGAGAAAGAACATGGAAGGAAGCTGAGGTATTGATGACATTCTAGAAGCACCGCACTTTTTCTGGACTTGCCAGCCTCCAGATTTGAGTGAGAGAGAAATACCTCCCCATCTTGTTTAAGACACTGTTCTTCAGGCGATAGTACTAGCCACGGAATTAAATGCCTAAAAAATACAGTAGACAATATGGAGCTATTAATATATTTGAGAAGGATTGACAGAGGAACCAGATGGGAGACTAGAATGATACTTCGAGGGAAAGACAACTTGATGGTTTTAAAGTGGTGTGGTGGAAGGTAGAGAAGAAAGCAGTTACAAAGGATAGTCCAGATTTTATCTGAGGAACCAGCCAAGGGAAAAATAAAAAACGAGATAATGAAGGGAGCTAAAGGGGTTGTGTGTAGGTTGGAAACACTGTCAGATATGGGAATAAGGAGGGGAATTTTATTTGGTAAGACAGAATCAAAGTCATTTTGGGTAAACTGGTATTGGGAGGCCAATAAGATATCCATGAGGTGATGTCTATGAGGGTCAAAGACAGTTGGGAATGAAGTTCACAGAGAGGTCTGGATTCAAGATTAATATTTAATACACACACAGACATCACAGCAATGTTCAGTGTTGCCACGGAAGAGTGAAAAAGACAGGAAGAGGACCAAACACTGGTACTTGAGGAGAAACAAGCACCAAGAGGCGGCAGGAAGAGGAAACCAGAGATATCCTTTTTGACAGAAGAACCTGAAGAACTCAGTGTCATGTAACAAAACAAAACAAAACAAAAAAGTGGTGTGTTGTGCGCCTGCATACCCTTCAGTAAATTTGGTCATGTTTATATTGTAGGCTCTTTGAAGGTAAAAGATAAAGACTGTAGCTTAAGAAATATTTTTAATCACCAAATTTCCTAGCAAAATCTAGTACGTAGTTGGCACTGAAAGTTTTGCTATTTTAGTTTCTGTTGATTCACTCAGGACAGGGTGAGTCTCCATGCTTTGCAGACAACCAGGCGCTCTGGGGTATTTTCAGACTGCTGATGCTGAATTTTGCATGTAACTTGCTCTACTCTTTGGGATACTTTAGAAGTGAAGTATAAATATTTAAAAAGGAAGGGGTTATTACTGTGTTTCCTTTGATTGATATAGGTGAGGAAGGGAAACCCGAACATTTAAAGATATTCTACATGTTCGGCCTTTAAATCAACTGAAATAACTTCCAACTCCAATCAGCTCCCAGTTGTTCTGGTAATCAGTCTTTTTTAAGGTGACAACTGATGTAACATAGATTCTACATTATTATTTTAATATGTGGCGAGCTTCTGAGAAATATAGCTTCTCCCTGCATACCCGCGAGAAATCAGTAAATGTTAGAATAAGCAGACTGCTATAAACATGGACTACCGTTAGTCAGAACAAGTTCCCTCAATTTGTAGATAGGAGCGATCTTTCTCTAAAGTGATACAAACTGGAAGTGAAATTTTTCCAGCCTTTTACAGTAAAGGATAACAATGGCAGAACCCAGAGTATATGCGTACTTATTAGCCTTAGGAGGCTTGAAAACCTGCAAAGATTGCACTTTACAGAGTTTCCCATGATTTCCACATCGTAATCTATGCTCCTTTACAACCCTAATCTGGTTTTGTCCAGGGTCTATATCCCAAGCCCCTGGGTGCTTCCACTGAGGTATTTCTGTCATTTTACATGTCTGTGTCCTCCAGAATCCCTGAGCATTAGTGCTATTATAATCTCTATTAAGGAGAAAAGAATACATGAAAATATGAAGATTTCATCTATACTATGGAGAGGCTTACATTTTTTTGCTAACCTCTTGAGGAGCAGTAACGTAATTACTGGGAAATATCTTTTGATCTTTAACTTCAAATTTCCTGTAAGTATCTAGTAGAGTACTTGGCATTTATTCATTCCTGTAAAGCAGAAGTTAAGAGCCCAGTGCTGGGTTCAAATCTGTTTTTCTGATTACTGGCTGTGTGACCTTAGGCAAGTCACTTTATCACCTTGGACTTCCGTTTTCTTATTGACACCACAGAGACAAAGAAATATCTGGACTATGAGCTTTGCAAGAATCAGTATATGTAACGCCCTTTGTAAAGGCAGTCCCTGGATCATAGTAAACCCTCACAGAATTTTAGCAATTATTTTTTAAATATTTCTTAAGTGATTTCTACTCATGGAGCACATGTACATTTTGCTGTGGGAAATAGAAAGAAAAAAGCTGGTCAGTTCCTTGTCACGATGGCTGTGTTATGACAGTGATGTCTCTTCTGAAATTCTCCATATCCGAAATTCTAAGCCATATACTACATATCATTTAAAATCCAAAACAAATACCTGAGTGGAAAATAAAGTGTGAGACTCTCCTGTTCATCTCAAGGGGAAGAATCTCAAACCTGAATATTCATTTCACTGCCATGTGTGTTTATTTTTTTAAATTTATTATTATTTTTTTAAAGATTTTATTTATTTATTTATTTGACAGAGAGGAGAGAGATCACGAGTAGGCAGAGAGGCAGGCAGAGAGAGAGAGGAGGAAGCAGGCTCCCCCCTGAGCAGAGAGCCTGATGTGGGGCTTGCTCCTCGGACCCTGAGATCATGACCTGAGCTGAAGGCAGAGGCTTTAACCCGCTAAGCCACCCAGGCGCCCCTGGCATATGTGTTTAAAGTTGTTTCTGTTGGTGTTTATTCTTTCCTTTGTTTCCGATAGTTCCAAAAGAAGGTACTACTGCCAGTAAATGAGGCCACACGCTGCTGGTTTGCAGGCTATCATTTTTATAGCTCTTAAGAAAGGCAAGACTTGATATGTCTTTATACAAATATTTAAGTGAGAATTGCCAATTACTCACAGCTCTTTCTCAGCCCATTCAGTGTTACATTTTTTCAGGGGTGGTGCGGGGGGGGGGGGTAAGGGTTGGGGGGAGCCTCAGCAGATCTCCTGATAGCTCCAATACACTGATTTGAAGGAAAATGGTTTCCACTGAAATTTTATTAAGTCAAACTGGGACGAGCTGAATACAAGTAGGAAATGCTAGGAAATGGTATGAAAAATAAAGTCTGAACATGCTCAGTCAGTATATTTTTAAAATTATATCTACTTTAAGTCCACAATTTCCTGTAGTCTTTAGGAAGATTTCAAAGAACATATTTTAAATGCATGTTCTTTTCAATCCAAAAATTAGCATGCCATGCAGTAGATGAAAAATCATCTTCTTTCTTCACATGTGGTATATTCATACTGCTTTTGTTTGCAATAAAATTAGGATGAATACTTACCTTCCATGTTTCAACTCAAATAATTTTCAATATATGATGATGAGTTCAGTATCCATGAGCTGTGGCCAGAGATTTCTCTTTATATTGCAAATGTGTGGACACAATGTTTCAAAGTCAGGAAATCCTTGAACTTTAAAGTTTTTTGTTCACAGCAGTTAGATACCCTCTGAGAAATAAGTCTATAAAAGAATATCAAGACATCAAAGGCAAAAGTAAATGGGCTTCTATGCCACTTGTAATACATAAACTTGTTAATAAACCAAACAAATGAATTTGGGGAAAATAGATGATTTAAAGCATTAATGGAAAATGATATATTTATTCATTCTTTTGACTGAGCATACAGTATGCTAGTAGGTTTCAGGTGCCAAAAATAAAATGGCAAGTAAGACAAGAACTCATCGTCCTGTAAATTAGAATCATAATGACAGTAATGTCTAAAAATCTTCTAGGTACACACAGTTAGATGAGTTAAGATGCCCAAGGGTTATCTCCATGCTGGAGGGCAGAATAATCTTAGAGTCGTTTCTGTTTTATTATTTTGGTGCTTTGAATAAGCTGTGGGTCCTTCTATATAAAGAAAAATATCAACTAATAACACTATCTTTCTGCCTTTAGACTTATGATATCTGCATTTAGAATGTATACACAATGAAATGTTATAGTCGTAATATATTCAGACATTATTTACGCCTGTATGTGTAACCACGATTTTAATCTAATTAAAAAGGGTGGGGCGCCTGGGCGGCTCAGTAGGTTAAAGCCTCTGCCTTTGGCTCAGGTCATGATCTCAGAGTCCTGGGATCAAGCCCCGCTTCGGGCTCTCTGCTCAGCAGGGACCCTGCTTCCCCCTCTCTCTCTGCTTGCCTCTCTGCCTACTTGTGATCTCTCTCTTCCCTGTCAAATAAATAAGTAAAATCTTAAAAGGGACCAGGAAGCAACAGTCCTGAAGAAGAGCAAACATGGTGAAAGTGGTAGAAATAAATAAACTTGTATTTGTTTAACTCACTGTCAGATGGGCATTTTCTTATCTGCTAATAAGAAAATTATTATATATATCTTCAGCTAACATGAGCGAAACACAAGATGTGGATTAAGAATTTCTCACACCTCAACACGGAGGCTGTTTAACATGGTGGTAACACGACTACTCTGGGGCCACGGTCTGACCGAAAGAGAGTAACCTGGCTACTGAACCCTATGGGAGAGCCAGACTGGGATTTGGGGATCTGCAGGAGGCACAGAAAACAATGAGTGGGTTTTGCATACATCATAAGAGTGGCTATTTGCTGAAATAAAGGAATTCTTGTGATGAAGGTTTAAACATAAGGGGAAGAGGTGAATCCCATGGCAGTCGTAATTTCTCAATCCCTGTTTCATCTCCATGCTCTGTACACCCAGCTGTGTAACTAATCAAGCTTTCCTTTCCCTTACATGCATTCATTTCTTCCTGGTATTAATTCGTTCGCAGCATTGATTGCATTAAGCAATGAACCTTCAAGCAGTAAGCATTATTTTCTACCTTGGAAAGAGTAAAATTAATTAACACCTTTGGCATTTGGAGACTATAAAAACTTGCCTAAGGTCAAAAATGAGCACTCGTGGGTCTTTATTAGCAACTTTTTGCTTAGTCTACTGGGTACCTGTAGGTCTATTTTTGTCAGACTTCTTAAAGAAATAAATTATTTATATCCTAATTTTGGAAAGTTATTATTTCAGCTCATTGTTAAAAATGGTCACAGGAAATATATCACCCTGTGAAGTAAAACTATTCATTGGTCATAGAAAGACAGAAGTTTTGTTTTGTTTTGTTTTTTTTAAGAAAAAAAGATTGTGGTATTTGGGAAAGATATAGATACAAGATATAAATTTTAAAAAACAGGAAAAATAAGATACTAAAAATATAGTACACTGCATTCTAGAGAGAATTTTAGAAAAAAAAAAAAGTAGCCTAAGAAAGAAACCTTAACAAACATCTCTCCAGGTCATCCTTCCAAAGCAAACATTGAACGCTGAAAGGTTTTGTAAATTGTTTCCAGCCACAGGACTGGACAATGGAGTTTGACTTCTCTGAAAATCAAGAATGTTGCAAATATGATACAATCCCTAAAAGGATATATATTGTAACGCAAAATCCCTCTTTCAGGAATATCGCCAACAATTTTGCTTTTCCCTAGAAATGTAGCAAGGTAAAATCAATTCCCAGTCTCCAGTTCATTATTGATTTTTCTTTGTTTGACATATAAACTTTCCTGTTAAGAGCTCTCCAGAATGGCCAGGAACTCAATGAAGGGGACAACAATGTAATGTATCTGTTCAAAAAGCTTTCCATTAGAATTCGATACACAATTCCATTTGAGAACAATACTATATTGCTAGGCACCATACTTTCTTCTCCTTTCATCACATTTAGCGAAAAGGAGTAAAGGCGGTAATAAATAAAAGGTAGAGTAGGATCCTAAACAATCTGTAACTCATTGCCAATTAATCTGAAAGTCAAGAAAACAGAGCTTCCTTTCACAGCATCAGCCAACCTGAAATGTTCTGCAGGCTGGTACTAGTTGACTTCATCTCTATGCTTTAGTCATTAAAAAAAATTTTTTTTTATTTTATATAAGTGCTAAATTATAAAGATATATTTTATGACTTCGGGAAAATGAATTGAACCCCTTGCAATTTATAAAGGATGTGCATAATGACTTTCCATTAAATAAAGTCGTTGATTGTATTGTTATTTATAAATAGCAGGAAAATGCAAATCAAAACCAAAGTTCAAAAAAACAGCAACTGGCTAAATAAAAAGTACAGAGTGAAATAATTTAAGTGCGGCATTTAAAATGTTTAAGGTAGAAC
Organism: Potos flavus; assembly: GCA_028534135.1. Classification (NCBI taxonomy): domain Eukaryota; kingdom Metazoa; phylum Chordata; class Mammalia; order Carnivora; family Procyonidae; genus Potos; species Potos flavus. Next base: position 72,261,758 of record CM052886.1, read on the forward strand.
TTACTTATTGGTTAGAAAAGATGTGCGCTGTATTTTAAGTAAAAAAATTCAGGTTTTAGGTCAGTAAAATCCAATTTTTTATAAAAGAGAGAGTTTGTGTATATGGAGCTTCTGCATTCTTAAAATACACAGAGAAAAAGGTATAGAAGGATATACTACTATAACAATACTAACATTGAGTTGTGAGATCTTTTAGCAGATTTTAATTTTCTTCTTTCTGTTCTGCTCTTGGCTTTGATAAAGAGAAGTAAAAATGCTATTTAAAACAAAAACACTGATAGTGCAGAACTTAAATTCAGAGAGAAATTAGAAGTTTCTCCACTCTTATGTTCTACCTACTATTAGAATGCCTTCTGCAATATGCTTACCTTTGGTTAACTCAGCCGTTAGTCCAGTGCCTCTAGGCAAATGTAGCTCACTTAATTTCTAGGCAGCCTGAATGGAAAGCTTCAATCATGAGAAATGTCTTTTACTTTTTAAATTCAACTCTCTCTACGTATGACTTCTCTTTGGCTCTCCTTGTTCTTTTTAAGTAGAAAGTGGGTTGAACAGGTTTATTCCTTCTTCTAAAAAGCAGGCTTCCCAATACTTAAGGAGTGCTTTGTACTCCAAGTCTTTTTTTTTTTTTTTTTTTTCCAGGTCTCTTTAATCTCTTGGCACAGGCAGCTGCTGAAGGGTGTGGAAGAGCAGGGAGGTCAAGCAGTCAAGAATGCTGCCAGAGCAGACCTCTATTCTGACAAGGAGCCTGGGGCTCCTCTTGCAAATACCCCATTTTCTTTCTTTCTTTTTTTTTTTAAAGATTTTATTTATTTATTTGACACAGAGAGAGAGAGATCGAAAGTAGGCAGAGAGGCAGGCAGAGAGAGAGGGGGAAGCAGGCTCCCTGCTGAGCAGAGAGCCCGATGCGGGGCTCGATCCCAGGACCCCGAGATCATGACCCGAGCCGAAGGCAGAGGCTTTAACCCACCGAGCCACCCAGGCGCCCCGCAAATACCCCATTTTCTACAAGTGGTTCTCCTAGGGGCTCCACCAGAGGGGAATGGAAGTTAGGTGGGACACACCCTATGTGAGGGAAGGGAAACACGTGTGCATCACCCTAGTCTAGAACAAGGAATTTTGACTCACATTCTGTCTATAAGACCTTTATGTCCAAGAGCATCCAAATAATTTTTGATGAGCTCACAGTGAAAGTAAAAGAATGGAAAGGGGAATCAGACATAGCAGAGTGGAGGACAGAACCTGAAGAAAAATTTTGAAAATGATTCTTTTTGTAACCCACAACTGATTCCACGTATTTTAAATATTTTCACCATTAGATTGTCAGGTACTTGAGTACTTGAAGGCTGAGATGTTTTTTTGAGTCATTTGTAGTACCTGCTTCAGACTTTGCCAAAATAACACTCAGTGATATTGCCTATGATTCATACACGGTATGTCATGTTATGTTATGTTAGTCAATATCCATATCTATATTCTTGCACACATAGACCCTCAAGATTAGAATCACAGGCACAAGAGTTTTCCTCAGACAGGCATATCAGAAAATTGGCTTACTGAAAAACACCTGCATTGAAAAACAAACATAACTACACTGCTAGATTAAAATATACACAGAACATGCATGAATAAATTTTCAAATTATTCTATCCTCTATGGATGTGGGCTTTGTTACAGCATTATCAGTAAATTAGCGTAATTAGAAATTAATTGAAGAAAATTCCCCATACTATTTACAAGGGATTCAATGGGTACCTGCTGGTTAAAGTCGGGTTTTTAAAATACTCAGTGGTTTTAATTTGGACTCTGGATGTAAGCACTGGTTTCAAATTGTCCCCAGAATCTTTCTGGCCAAAGAAAATAGAGCAATACAAGAACAGATTCTAATTTAGCAGAAAATATGGGATGAGAAAAATTAGATCCTCTGAAAATATTACCTCCTGTACATTACACAGGTAGGTAATATCCAAAATGCTATTTTCCAGGATCCTAAAAATCCCACAGAGGCCCTATTTCTTTGGGCTTTCAAAATAGCTCTGCAAAGGATGGAGCATGGAATGCATTTGGGCCACTGCATGGGAGCATTACCGCAAGTCAGCAGTGAGTCACAGTTCTCTGTCCCGCGTGTCATAGGTCAGTCTGTTCCACATCCTTAGAGGGAAAATTCCTGTCAGGTTATCTAGGGTGAAAATTCTTCTCTCTTAAGCAGAAGGAGGGCAGCTCTCCAAAGGACTGTTTTAGTCCTGTTACTCACTGCTCACCCAGGGACATCTCCAGCTCAGATTCTAGATGGTAACCAGAAAAAGCTGGGGTCACGCACCCGTGCATTTTAGAATAGGGCAGAGATGCAGAACCAACCCTGATTTGGCAACTCAGCCTCATGCCTGAATATAAAGGCAGCTTCCTGAGCCCTAGGAAAAGCTGAGTCCAAATGGGAATAGAACCACTTAGGGATAGAACAAGGGTCAGAGAAAAGGACATGTCAAGATCTCCATATTCAGATATCCCTGCATATAACTCTGGAGTAAACTTATGTCTGCCTCCTCTTCCTCCTTCAGCCCATGACATTTTTTATTTCAACTACTATACACACTGCTTCTAGAAGTGCTTTGCTGTTCTCTTCTCAAACATGACTGTTTTTGGTTTTTGGTTTTTATAGTAGTCACTATTTCTCTGGTCACATTTTATTTCTCTAAACACAATAAACATAATTATTCTCTACTTTGTGTCTGATAGTTCTAATACCTAGTCTTGTGAGTCTCTTCAGCTCTGTGTTGTTTCTGTTGATTTTCACTCTCGGGCCTTGATTGGTGATTTTAGACTCTTTAAGTGAGGCACTTTTCCTTCAACTTCATTTTTGGAAATTTGTGAAGATGCGAGTCGAAGTGGATTTTCTCAGAGAGACTGGGCTTTCGTCAGCCAGCCTGTGGGGGCACTTCTGATCCATAGCCACTTGCAATTGAATTATTAGCTCGAAGTAGTTCAGTTCACTCTGATGGTGTGAATTCGGACCGCAGCTCATGAAAGACACCCAGTGTTAGGAATTCTCAATATACAACTTTCCAACACAGCTCAAAGCTACAGCAGGCTTTTCTCTCCAGCTGGCGGGGTTTGGTTCATCTTATACTAAGGCTATAGCCACCAGCACCTGTGCAGGAGTCTGTTTCCAGATTCCCCATCATGCCAGCTTAGTCCTTACCTTCTGTTTTCTCTACCTCATGCAGCTATCAAAAGGGAAGGCTAATTTATCTCCCAGGATCCTGACTCTCACATCATTTTTTTTTTTCCAGTTTTGAGTTTTCCTTATTTTTTGTGCCAGCTCAGCTCAGCATTTTAATTATTTCAAAGAAGAGGTTAATTCAGGATATGTATTCCAGAAAAGTGCCAGAAACAAAAGTCATTACTGCCTTAAAATGGTTCACATTCCAATATATTTCCCCCATTGGGCAATATTAGTAACTCTTTTCCAGGACCATGCACAGAGTGGCCCAGAGTGTGGGGCGAAATAAAACCCAGATGAGCAGAACGAATGCATTTCATGACATTCAGCCCGTGTGGACTCTGACCTCAGCTACTCTGGCTTCTTTTGGTTGTTCCTATTTGTTATGCTCATTCCCACATCAAGATATTTGCAACACCTATTCCTTCTTTCCCTCCTACCTTTGAGAATTTCAGCTTAGAGATCTAAGAGAGCTTTCTAATGTGCAGACAAGTCATATGCCTAACGTTTATGTGATGCTCCGTGCCTCTCTTTTATGGTGTTATCACAATCCCAGTGAAATGATTAATCTGAGGATTAGTTGTTTGATGCCAGTCTCCCTGATAGCTAGAAAGTAAGCTCTCGCACGAAGGAACAGTCTTGTTCACAGAAAGACCTCCAGTGCCTAGCACAGTGCCTGGAATAGTGTAGTTCTTTGTTAATTCCCTGTTGCATGGATTTTTAAATGAAGAGTTGAAAGGCATTATACAGACATCCTAAAAAGGGAGAAATTGCACAGTAACCTTTTTCTTACCTTTCACTTTAAGTGTATAACAAATGTGGGAGTTAATGGCCATGTAGACGATCAATGGTGTGGAACCAATTCTCCCTTCTAATGAGGAAGGCAGATGGACTCCTGTGGGGAAGGGGTGCTGCCGGGAAGCTGCTCATCTATTCAGGACCAGGAAGCTGCATGACTTACAATCTGGGGGTGTAAAGTGGAGAACAGCACTTATTTAAGCCACTTAAATGATTTAAACTTTTTGTCACCTCAACTTTATTTGAATTAAGACATTGCATGCTTTATGTATCTAATTATTTATAATTCAATCTTAAAATATTCCATATGGTGCATTATAAAGTAAAAATAATATAAAAGATAACTGTTGTATGTATAAACAAGGGAACACACCAAAACACTAGCACCAGTAATCAAATACGTATTTTCCCCTTCACTGAGTTGTATCATTTTGGGTGTCAAATAAGCCTTGTGACAGTCTCATCTGATGGATTTCCATTTCATTCAATCATGTAACAAAACTTTAAGGAAAGAAAACTCAATAAAATAAAATAATGCTGTCAAGAAATATTGTATTTATTCTGGATTCCTTTAATAACATTCTCTTTATGATATGAGAAGATTAAGAAACTCGTCTTAAAGATATTGATAATAAATTTATGCTAAAACCCTAAAGCACTAATTGAATATTCCATAATAAAATGCATAATCATTTCAATTAGAATATTCCATAATTACAATTATCTCCATATATTTGCATGGCAAAGGGACTTATTGTTTCCCATTTTTCTTGCGAAAAACAAAAATAAAACCAAAGACAAAGCAAACTCCCTAAACCAAGCATATAGAGTTTACATTAAAAAAAGAATTTAAAAGATAATTTTAATACAGAAATGAATCTCCAATTTTTTGTGGTATTTTTATACTAAGGAGTTGTTAAAATTTTCTTTGTAAATAAACTGAAAATAGATTAGACCACTTACCGTGAACAAGAAATAGATCACTCTCTATAACCAAAGGATCTAGAATACTCAAAATTATGTGTGGTAATATGATTATATGATTTCATATAACCATAGGCAAAAATTCACTTCACAGGGTCAGCAAATTACTAGTTCTTTTTACTTGCTAAAGGACAGAGTGAGGAACAGAATAAAAGAAAAAAGAACACGAAAAAAGAAAGAAAGAAAGAAAGAAAGAAAGAAAGAAAGAAAGAAAGAAAGAAAGAAAGAAAGAAAAAAAGAAAGAACCACCTAGATAGTAACTGAGTCTAATAGAGGAGATTGAACCAAGATAGTAATATTCGTGACCTGTCTCATGATTTATAAAATACTTGCACAACATGTTATCATCTGATTCACACAAAAATCACATATGATGACTCAGGAAAGGCAAGAGTCCACCTTTTTAAAAATAAGGCATTTCAGAGAACAAACCCCCTTTCCTCAAGATCAAAAAGCTAGTATCAGTAGAATCAAAACTGGAGGCAAGGTCTTCCTTCCTACTACAAATGGACATTTTCCCCATTACTCTGGGCTACTGAATTTTGACTGAGAAAATGAACTGTTTTAGCTTAGCATGGAAATATATGGTTTTACAACAGAAATGTAAAAAATATGACACAATATCAAAGCATAATGTTCACTTAATAGTAGGCTAGATTAATAGAAACATAGACCAGTGTGAAGGAGATAATTGGCTAGCTTTAGTCTGTGGTGTTAGACCACAATAGGAACATTATGTCAAGTTCTGAGACCTCTGCTTCAGGGAAAGTATAGCTCAAAGGTCATTATTAAATAGCAGGCCCAGTCATATCTGGAGATGTTATTTGCACAGCCAGAAAAAGTGATGAAAAACTCGAAATCTGCTTTGGGGCAGTCTGGGCATTGTCCAGTTGTCCATAGGATACATCACTCTCCAGTGTCTTAATCCCAGTAACTGAGTACATTTATTCTCTTTCCCCACCCCTTGTAGGGATTTGATTTTTCCAGACAACTGGTGTAAATAAACCAAAGACTTTTTCAAAAGGAGTAGCCAGATAGTAAAGAAATAAACTGTGCCATCTGAGAAGTGATTAAAGAACTGGGTAAGTCTGGGGGCGTCTGGGTGGCTCAGTGGGTTAAAGCCTCTGCCTTCAGCTCAGGTCATGATCTTAGGGTCCTGGGATCGAGCCCCGAATCCGGGCTCTCTGCTCAGCAGGGAGCCTGCTCCCCCCTCTCTCTCTGCCTGCCTCTCCGCCTACTTGTGATCTCTCTCTCTCTCTGTCAAATAAATAAATAAAATCTTAAAAAAAAAAAAAAAGAACTGGGTAAGTCTAACCTGAGAACGATAAGGCTTGACAATTAGATGAAACCTGCAGGCAGTTTTCATCATGTCACTATTCTGCTTCGAACCATGTAAAGGCTGCCCATGCTTCCTGGGCACTGGTGTTCTCATGACTCCGTGTTCTCTCATGGTCAAGGTCCTCCTTTTGCTCATCTTGCTTGCCTAAACAAATTATCCTTTTTTTCCTGCAATTCAGTGCAAGCATCCCTTCTTCTCAGAAGCCCTCCTGACCCTTGCAGAGCTAAATGACACCTTGCCCAGGCTCCAGTAATCCTAGGCTGTATTTTCTTAGTGGCTCGCCCTGCCTCCTCCTGTATGACTCCATGACGCCTTGTAGGCAAGGGACTGTGTCTTCTTTATTTTTGAGCTCTTAGTCCTTAGTGCAATGCCTGGCACATGGAAGGTGCTCGAATGTTTATCAAATGATACTGATACTTGCTTTTCAATGTTTGAACACCTGGCAATGGAAGACACGTCAGGAATACCCAAGGTGAGCGGGGACCAGAATCAGGACCTGCAAGTGACACTAACGGAACACGGTTTTTTCTATGCAGTGGGAGAAAATATTTCTAACAAATCAGAAGTCTTGCAAAGATAGAAAGGTGCCCCTGGGTGGAGAAGTGAGGAAGACAGGCAAGCATGGGCCGAGGAAAGAGTCTAGCCATGAAGAGTGAATTGATTCAGTGGGTCATTAAGTTCCCTTTAATCCTGAGTCTAGGACTTCTCTGAATGTATTACTGCAGCTGCTGAGAAGGTGCTGTGCATAGCAACACCACACTAAAGGTCTGGGGAAGCAGTCTCCTCCCCGGGGCTGGGAGTAGGAGGGAATTCTACTTTAATAAATTGGCTCTTGAGGGAAAAGAAAATAAGAAGGGCCAATCTGGTAATTAGTGTGGTTCTGATGACTCTTGCGGAGGTTTTCAGAGTGTTCCTAAATCACTACAGTATTTCACACAGAAACACTGCCAAGCAATAAAATGTCCTCAGGTTCATGACCAGAAATAGAACCCACATGCCTTGTCTTATTGAGGGAAAAACATTATGCTCTGTAAAGTCTCCAGGAATCTGGGCACCTTGAATTAAAATTTATAAATAAAGACCAAAAATAAATATGTTCTGCAATCTGGAGAGAAAAATCACGTTAGAATTTAGAATTTATACCTTTTTTTTGGAGGGGGTCTTGTTATAAACCTTCTCTCTCTCTCTACCTCTTATACTCTCTCTCTCTCCCTCTCTCTCTCTACCTCTTATACTCTTATACTCTCTTTTGCTCTAAGTTCTAGCAAACTTACGTCCTTCTTCCTCTCTCTATCTCATGTAGGTGCAGAAAGATTCTCTGAATTCATTTTGTTTCACTCAATTGCAGAGACAGGACACAGGACACTGCTTAAAACCGTGTCTCCTGCTAAGGAAGTTACAGAGCCTCTACCCAGAGACCACCTCGACGGATGAATGGACAGATTTTAATTCTTGCCTCACATCGAACCCTGAGTTTCTAAAAGTCCAGAAGAATGTCATATACTTCTTGTCATATATTTCCAGGAGCCACAGTTTTAAAAGACTAGTGAGTACAGAGGTCAGACCAAGAGATGACCAACCTAATTATAGTCAAGAACTACAAATAATGACATGTGGTCCCTGATGAGGTCAGCTCTTCTCCCAAGAGCTTCCATGGCCTTTTCTCTGAAGCAACAGCCAAGGTGGTTCTTTGTGCAGACCCTGGAATCAGAGGAGCCCCTGGATTCACATACAAATGTGACCGCAACAGCAGCCTATGGGAAGTTCCTTTACTTTTCTCTGTTTGTTGCCATGTACATAACAATCATAGTACTTACATCAGGGTTTTTTGGTAAAAGTTCATGAAATTGATCACTATGCAGTGCTCCATATCTTAAGTGTTTAAAAAGTGCCTTTGAAAAATTTATTTTAGTATTAGCATGCTACTGAGGCCAAATGCCCCTAAAGTGTCATTAGAATAAATTACAACCCTGCTTATATTTACATATAAACAATTGCACTTAGGAACTATATGATAGTTTAAATGAATCAGTACAAAATCATTCCTACTACTGTAGAGAAAGAACTCAAATGACATTGGGTATATATTCATTCGTTCATTTTTTTCACTCATAACACACATATTTATTGATCTCCATCTGGGTACTAAGGATTTATAAGAAGGCCAGCTCTTTCCCTGAAGATCTGATGGGATGCAAAGTTAATGTTTCCTTTGGCAACTGTGAGACAAAATGAGCAAATAAGACCTACCTCTATCTTCATTTTAAACATATATTTCTAGGTACGGTGTTTTCAAAGAGTTGTCCCCACGCGTCCCTCGGTATTTTTGTTTCCTTGGGTAAAAGCAAATAGATTTCATACTATATAAATAAAGTGCCTCTGAATAGTCTTAAGTGATGTAAGCAAATGAGACAGAAGCAAAAGCCTCAAGAAGCATTTTCATTATCCATACATGGCTAAATTTTTATTGTGGTCCAATGTGACTGCAGTGCCCATCAGACACTGAATTTTTAAATGGTGTGTGCATAGGTGATGGGTCATGATGGTCCTGCCAAGATTTTGTAGCCCAAGTCCAAACCCATCACCCAGCATGTGCACCGTAGGATGTCACAAAGAAGACCCAACATTTCTTTCTGTGTCTGTCTCTCTCTCTCACAGACACGTACATGAACAAAAACTCTTTGTCATGAGAGAGGAGCAATTGCTTGTTAGCTCTCACTTTCCTGAAGAATTACTGGATTTGGACTAGAAATATTCTATTGAAAAATTCTAGTCTCCCCCATGAACATTTCCACTTAGAAGAATTTGCCTTAGATTGTCAGTTATATTCAGAAACTTCTGTTCTATGACCATGAGTGACGTCGGTTATTCCCAGTAATGGCAGGGATTCTGTTTTACTTTCCCTTTCTCCTGATTAAAGCAAGGCCTTCAAATATAACTATAATTCAATAAATTAAAATCTAGTAGATTCCCACCCTCCAAATAAAGTTTCATCAGATCGGCCTTTCATTCTGAATTCTGCTCCATTTTTTTCAAATTTTTACTTCTCTTTGGCTTGGATGATTGATAAATTATCCTAATGAGGCTATCTGTGTTTAAGATAATGACCTGTCTAAAGGAATTAGAGATCTCTTTCACAAAGTGAGGAATGTGACTACCAAATCAGAGGGCAGAGAAACTGTCAGAGATGACAGAAACTGTCAAGAAATGAGTTTTGGGGCTGGAATAAGAGTGATTTTTTTTTTTTCAGATTTGCTAAAGTTATACCATCTGACGAATGGTATAGTAGATCTCAAAGGTGAGCTGCAGTATGTTGAATAAAATACTTGGTAGAAATAGTACACAAAGGACATAGCTTTAAGCAATGAGAAATGAAAGAAATAACTGTCTCATGTAATTTTACACAAAAGATCAAGTTAAATTTGCTTTAATACAGAAGAACTTAAAAGAAAATAGTTCTTCATGGTTTAGATGTACTGAACAATGCTTTGTTTAAAAAAAATAAAGCTATTTTATCTGATTGATACATGAAGGATTGTTTCCTATTCAGAGCAGTTCTTATGATTCTTTATATAACATGTTTCAAAACTTGGCCACATCATTCTGTGCCCTTGCTGAATCCAACTTTAATGTCTTTCAGGTAAAGGCTCAAAACTTAACTTGAAATATCAACCTTAAAAAAAAAAATCCCTTTTTCTGACTGACACCATCCCCCAACAGGTCACGTGGCTATATAATTTTAACAATCCCACCACTCAAACCATCAGGACTCTGTTAAAGGGTACCTACCAAATGATACTTGGTTCTTACCTTTCCTTAGATCTTTAATGGCCATTTATTGCTGTTACTTTTGGGCCCTGCCTTTTTTTTTTTTAAAGATTTTATTTATTTATTTGACAGACAGAGAGAGAGAGATCACAAGCAGGCAGAGAGGCAGGCAGAGAGAGAGGGGGAAGCAGGCTCACCGCTGAGCAGAGAGCCCGATCCCAGGACCCTGAGACCATGACCTGCGCAGAAGGCAGAGGCTTTTAACCCACTGTGCCACCCAGGCGCTCCAAGGGCCCTGCCTTTTTAACATCCTGGTGAAGTGTGTGTCTTCCAGGTTCCAACAATTCTAAGTCAACCTAATGACGGCATAAGGACTCCAACCTACACCACTGTGGGAGGATCAAGTCCCTGTAAGTCAATAGAACAGTCAGTGAGAGATTTTTACACTTCCAGAGGAAGACAGGGACAATGGCCCAGCTCAGAAGGAAGCAGTTACAGATGAAGAGACCACTGCTCTTCATCATCCTTTAAGAATAATGAGGATAGGGGCACCAGGCTGGCTCAGTCGGTTAAGCTTCTGCATTTCAGCTCAGGTCATGATCCCGGGGTCCTGGCATCAAGCCCCAAGACAGGCTCCTTGCTCAGTGGGGAGTCTGCTTCTCCCTCTCCTTCTGCCTTTCTCCCCTGCTTGTGCTCTCTCTCTGTCAAATAAATAAATAAAATCTTAAAAAAAAAAAAAAGAATGAGGATAAAAATCTCAGGAGGGGAAATGAGACAGTACAGGAAAAGCAAGAGGGACTTGACTCCTGTAAAGCCACTGGTCTGAGGCAAGGGCTAAAAGGTCCCATAGGCTTAGAGATAAATACCTCCTTCTGGGAAAGCAAACAAACAAGAAATAACAGCCATTAGGGATTAATGGTTGTCTGGGCAAAATTATAAGTATCAATTTAAAGCCTGCTTGCACAAGTATGTCTATTTTCCAGGAGCCCTAAAAGAATGTCAACCATGGAAAAAGGCAGCCTGTGATTATCTTGTGTCCACTGAAAAGTAACGACCACAAGATAATGACTGTGAGACTAAAAAATGCTTCTCCACTCCTAGTCCCTCACACTTTGGAAAAGTGCCTTTATAAGTCTTGCATGCTACCCTTTCCAAGAGCAACATTCTTCTTTCTTACCAGGTCCCTCATATACAAACTATCTCTAATAAACTCCACTTGCTTTCTTTAAAAAAAAAAAAAAAAAAAAAAATCCCTTTCTCCTCAGTCTCATAATTTTGGTTTGGGATAAGCATGTTAATTTTGGTGTTCACAAATCAAATCATGGAATTATCTAAAGATTTTAGAAGTGGGGGATTTGTTTATTATAGTGTGAAAAATTTCACCTATAAATAAAAACCTGGAGAAAACACATTTAAAAAAGGCAAAAATCTTAAAATCTACGTTCTAATGAATTTAGTTGAGAAAAAAAAATCTATGCTGTAAGCCTATAGCTGCCGTTTAAACAATCAGAGAATTAAAAAGACCAGATATTATAACCTAATTTATAATAGAAACTTGATAAATATAAAATAATAGCTTTCTGGTTGCTAAATAAACATAGGTCACATTTTCAAAATGTAACCTAAACACTACCAGCCAAGGTCATAAATCTCACAATTTTTTTGGTATGAAAAGAGTGCATTTCTGATCTGAAAATTCAGCAAATAACCAGATATGCCAGTTATAAATGTATTGATTCTCAGATCCAAAATTACCGTTCAATACATGGCCTACCTACCTCCTTTCAGCATCTCTCCTTCATGGTGAGTAGGGTGCTAGACCTTCTCAGTAGGGGGCGCTGGTGGGATACGAGACAAGAAGGGACTTGCTATTTCCGTGGACTGTGTGGTGGGTCAGCCACGTGAGTATGAGAATGTTTGCCCTAGCGTGTGTTCCAGAATGCGTGGTGAATGCGTGGTCCCTCAGTAACCTTGCAGTTTGGTTTGGCAGTAACGTTTCAGCAGCGCTCTCGTTCCAGAAACCAGAACCCCAAAGGGTTTCTATCCAAACTGTTGGCGCTAACCTACTCCACCGTACACACTAACAATGAAGTCATCTCAGCCGTCCTGGCACCCATAATACCAATGCAAGCCTGACTTCCTTAACTCCGTGGGGTTCCCGTGAAACCGCTACTCCCTTGTCTGTGGCCTGGGAAGGTTCGAGCCATCCTGCCCTTGCCGTGCTCCAGGTCACCTTCTGCTTACCCAATCTCTGCAGACCAACTCCAGCCCTGTTAAACCAGCAAAACTCTTTGCTCTCCAGGGAGTGGAAACAAAAACTTTCTCCAGCAAATTCTGAACACCTTCCAAGTTTGTCCTTTCTGGGGTACTCTCATCCCCACCATACCATATTGAGTCTTATGATTACTCTCTTATCATACTTAAATAATTCTTTAAACTTACCCTGTTCAACCTATTGTGGGCGTTCTCACTCTTCAGTGAACCTAGACTAATACATCTCAATGTAGCTCTAATCTGTACATCCATATTAGGAATAAAAATAAAATTATGTATCAAATTCAGGGCCTTCCAAACTGGCTTCATGGAATTTCTTCTCACTTTTCAAGATCCTAATACTGAAAGGTGGGTCTATTTCTCTTGCCATGAAAACATAATCTGGTCTGGAGTTTTAAACTAGAGAGATAAGAAGCAAGTAGGTTGCTACTGTTTTAATAATCACTACTTGATTTTATTTTAATTAAAAATAGTGACCGTAGAAAATTTGCATATGGTCATATTAGATTGGGTATTAGATTTATTCTCCCAAAATAAACAACTAGGAAACTGGACAAAGTATATGAAAAACTTTTTCAGGCTTTGAACAGCTTGCAACACTAGATTTTCACGCATGAGAGGAAGGGAAACAAACAATATACTCCTTTTAATAACTTGATTTTATGCTTTGAGGCACTTTCAGATCTTGGCATAGGTTGAAGTGATAAGTTAATTCAATGCCCTTAATAGTTGTGGAACTATTCAAATTATTTCATATTGGGTGAATTATGACAATTCATATTTTTCAAGAAATTGGTCAATTTTCTCTAGGTTGTCAAATTTGTGTCTGCAGAGGTTTTTGTTTTTTGTTTTTGTTTTTTTAGTATTTCCTTCACACCATTTTGATGTTTGCAGGCTCTATTTCATTTCTATTTTTTCAGTTGTTTCAAATGTGTTCTTAGTTGCTTAATGAAGCATTTTTATAATGAATTCTTTAAAATTTTTATGAGCTAATTCTAATATTTCATCCTTTGTTAGTGTATATCTGGTAGAGAGGCTACGGTTTTTTCAGTGGCATTTGGCCTCCATAAAGCACTTATTTTCTATAAGCTTTGGTCCTCAGCTAGAGAGAAGCTTTTTGTTTGGGTTTGTTTGTTTCATTGTTTTTTTGTTGTTGTTTGTTTGTTTTGGTCTGTATCCCTTTGGACTTTTCAGGTTCTGGCTTTTCTAGCACATCATGTGGAATATATGAGGCAAAAATAAAACCCAGAGAACTCACCATCATATTATTCTTTGGGTCCAGAAATCCCAAGCCCGGCTTTCTTTTTCTCTTTCTCTTTCAGAGTATTCTTATGTTTTGCATATCATGTCCATGGTTTTTAGTTGTACTTAGCTAGAAGAATAGAGAAAGTACATATACTCCATCTTCACAAAAGCATGGAATTTTTTTAAATGAGTAAAATGCAGAATGACCACAATGGGCAGGGATATCAACTTGGGATCAGACTGTTTGGTTTCCAGCTCCACCACATTTTAGCCTTGTGATCATGTGACAAGGAATGTATCATTACAAGCATCAGTTTTGTCATCTCCAGTAGCTGGATTAGTACTGGTACCTACGTCACAGAATTATTATGAGGGGTAAATGGGAGTCTGCATATGAAGCACTTATCCCAGTGCCTGTTATTTAAACAATTAATTTAAATAGTTATTTTTAATGCAGAGAGTAACAGGACTGCAATCTATTCCTGCCCTTTATTGGGGAATGTCTTATAAAAGAAAGAAAAGTCACCCGTGCCAAATCTCCTTGCAGACCAGCTAACAGAAGACCTACTGACAAAAGCACTAATGACATTTCCTCGCAGGACTGTCCCTATCTCTGGTTTCAGCAGAATGTGCCATTTCTGTCTAGAAATGTTTATGGAAAAGAAACCTAGAATGTACAGATTTATGAAGTTGGCTCCCTGGAAAATGTCACGTAAGTTTTGTAAATAATAGGGCATAAAATGGAGATGTTTTTTATGATCAAAACAGTTCCCTTTTTTTGCGTAAGTGATGGCCACATACATCTCCTAGAGACCTCATATGTTAAATCTACATCAGAGCACAAGATAGGACCTGGGAGTTATGGTGACAATCCTGGATTTCTCCCTGCTTTATCTGTGTCTCACAATTACCCAAATCCTTGAAATTAATAGTAATGGTTGACATTGGGTAAATCTCTGATTTTAAGTGCATCTGATTTGACAATACAATTCTTCGTATTTTCTGCAATGGTGTATAAAAAAATTATCCATAATTCCATACCATCACCCATACAAAGCCACATTTAGTATTTGTGTTTTTTTTCCCTGTCTTTGTGTGTAAATACTACCAAAAAAGAATCATACTGCATATGGGAATGTTTATTTTTGCATTTTCTTTTTTTATTTTTTATCATATTGTGAATATTTTCAGATCATTATTCATTCTTTAAAAACAAGATTTTTATTGACTATATAAATTATTCTATCAAATGGTCATTACTTTTTATTGAATCATTCATATCTTAATGGTCAAGAAAGTTGTTACATTTTTATAATAAACACAAGTAATATTTCAAGGCTTATTCTTATATGTTTTTCTAATTATCTCTTTAGAATAAGTACTTAGGATTTGATCTATTGGGCAAATGTTTATGATGATTTTTAAGGCTCTGATAGTTTGCCAAGTTTCCCTCCTCAAAAATGTGATTCATTTATACATTTGTTTGAGTATAACAATTCAATGCAACTGTACAACACTGTATATTAAATATTAAAATATTTATTATGATTTTTTAAAAATAAAAATGTATTTTATTTTTTATTCTAACTGAGGTTGAAAATATCCCAATTAGTAGTTGTCCTTTCTTAAAGTTCTCATTTTTTTGAATATTTTTTGAATAAGATATTTATTTTTTATTGATTTGTTCCAATATTTTTATTTATTAAGAATATGAGTACATTGTCTACCAAACTGACTGCAACCATTTTCTCCGCTTTACAATGATTTTAAAATTCATGTTTTGGTTTTAAGATAACATTTTTTTCCAATTATGAAAGTAGAAAACTTACAAAATAAAATATAAAGGAAATAAAATATCTTACCTATACATCTTTAGTATTTTCTGTAATTATTGTATATTTTCTGTTTATTCATATTTTGCTGGAAATTTCCATGGGAATCTGGGAGGAAGAAAATTGGGCGGTTGTGCTCACAAAATAATCTCAATACATTATCTATTTTTAGAAGGGATGATATTTCAAAATATAAGCATAGGAAAGTATACCAGAGCCACAAAAGATGACTCTCCATTTTTCCAGCATGAGGACCTTTATGTAGAGAAAGTAATTGAGATTAATAAGAGAAAGAGATATGCAAGAAGAGTCCTTCCTCTGGGTTGACTAATTTAGTTCCATGTGCCATTACTGTAGCTGTTGCTATCAGGAAGCAGAGAGGAGAAATAATCAACATCTGCCACTTTTTCCTGCATCCCCAATGCAGGCTGTAGTCATGTAAGAAACTTGAAAAAAAAAAATGTATAACTTTAAATGTAGCACTTCCAGCTGATTATTTAAGAGCCAAGATAATACATAGCCCTCTCTCTCCATAGTTGGGCAGAGGTAGAAAAGGGAATTAGGATTCTGGCATAGTATGTTTTAATATCAAGTTAGTAAAGCCTGAAAGAGAACTCAAGGTCAGGAAGGGCATCCATACTCTTTGAACATAATAAGATCAATTACTGGCAGGGGGATTACGAATCTTGCATGTAAAGTCTTATCTGTGGGGGCAACCATTGTCAAAACATTAATCAGTTCTGTGCAAGATATTTAATCTACCTAGATGTTCAGGTAACCAAAGACTGGGGAAAAGGAAAAGAAGAACAGGATGTGGTGCATAGTGCAAGATTACAACCTTGTCTTTTCTCTCTGCTTCCTTGCCTGGCATTCACTTTGTCATGAGCTCTTCCCTCAGGAGTACAGGTGGTGGAGGAGAGAATAACTCTTGCTGACAACCAGAGCTGGGGGCTGCCATTTGTAAAATATATGGACTACAGGTTGAGGCTTGGATAATGTTAGCTTCTAATTGGAAGGGTATGGAGCCTGAGAAGCCAGGGATTTAGTGTGTTGAGAGGAAGTTAAAAAGTCGAAGGCAGGAGGGGTAGTAGGTGGGCAGGTGAGCAATCATGAGAGAGAATCCTTTAAGTGGGACACGCTCCACTGGCCTAGAAAATATCTGTGTGTAGACACCTCGATAGTGTAGTCAGTGAAGTGATATAATCATTTACAGATTAAGGAGTAGAGTGATTATCCAATACTAAGCTTCAATATTTGAGGTGACCCATAGAGTACAATTTTAATTTTACCTCTGGAAGCCTTAAATAAACAGATGCTCAAAACTTCCTTGAAATACATGTATGTGAATATTTCCTAGAGGGATCAAGGTGGTAACTGCTGAATGGAGGACTGTATTCCCTCCAGTCCTTTGCAGTAAGTGTCGGGGATGTTGACCTCTTTAATGGAGCAAGAGAGTGATAAAAAAGATGAGATACAAAGTCATAGGATTTCCTTCCCAAATCTCAAAGCTCCCACAGTTACCCCCTGCCCCCGGAGAGCTACAAAGACCACGCCAAAAACAACTCTATGGCTTTGAGTACAGTTCCGAATGACAGGTCAGAAATTTTTATAGATTTCTCTTGACTAAATTACTTAAATTAAGGAAATGAAGACAAAACACAATATTTAAAAATTTTAAAATTCTGAGGCAGCAGTCGGATAACATTAAGCTAAGTATTTAACATGCATTTGTTAGTAAATTAGACCTCAGACGTGGCACAAAATGACATTATGCCCAACCACTTGGATTTTATAATGCAAACAAAGAGACCTGAATACCTAGATGATTTTTTCATTGCAATTATGTGCATCTAGTGATGTGGAAGTGTATGGCACCAATAAGGACTGACATCAACCTGGGCATTGTGTAGCTCTGCAGCGGGGAAACATTCTGACAATAACTTTTCATCTTGCTAAACAGGCAGGGCTGCCAGAAAATGGCCCTACAGAAAGATGAACCCACCAGGGAAAAGCAACTGTTCTACCTACATCAGCTCCAAGGCGGAAAAAGTAGAAACAGCTTACATTTTTAGTTACTCTCTTGAATTAATAAGTACATTTCAACAATTCTCAAATCGCAATGAAATAGGATGTTTTATTAAGGTAGAGTAGTTTAGTAAATAAGATATACTTAATGTAAAATTGTTTTTTCACAAATGAATTTTGCTCTATTAAAGTTGGTCAAATCCAGTATGCTTCCATTTCCAAATAACTTCTCTTGATTATAGGGCAATCTTTGTTGTGGATACAGAAATAAAAGTTTGAATTTTCCAATCATTGCTTTTAATTGTGCCCTCTTGGGTTCATGTAGCTGCTAACTAGTGTTTCCTCTAATGGGTTCTCAGATTTCACAATTTTTGCACCTCCTTCAGTATTTAAACAAACTCATTTCAGTTGCTGAGAGTGGGTCCTCCTCATTTAAACATCAGTCTCCCGTCTGATTGAAAATCTTTCTATTCTTTCCCTGAAGTTCATGTCATAGCTTCCTGGGATAGAGTGAGAAAGACATGAACTTCTCTTATGCATTTTCTCCTCCTCCTTCTCTAATTTATCCTCTGAAGTTGAACAGTGCTCAGAGTAAATTTCATGGAAATTAATGTGCTGAAATCAGTTCACCAAGAACTAATTTTTCCAATGGTCGGTTTACCAAATAATTCATTAGATGAATAAGCTATTGGTTCTTTTAAATATCTATTACATTTTACAGCAATTCATATTGAGTAGTAAGTTTTTGCAGGTTTGAAGTTTTTTATGAAAACTGAGTGACTTTAATTTTGTATTTTTATCACAGCACATTAAGCTTACATGTCACATATGGTTTTATGGGCTTTTTACTATGCCAAGGCACTCAGAAGGAGAGAGGTCATGAATTGGTGGGGCTTCTTCCAACTAAAAGGAATGCTATTTTAAATAATTACACAAAGTTGTGCCATACGGATTAGTAGTAGTAGGTGCTACAGGATTAAGATAGAGGGGCAAGAGATAGGCTCTTTTGCTGGGAGCAATGCAGAAATGAGCATTGAAATAGAGCATCTCTTGGGCTGCTGGAATGGGGGATGCTGAAGAGCAAGAGAAGGTCAACTGTGGGGCCAAAGATAATAGGAGATGGACTGAAGATGTTGAGAATGAAGGCCTAAAAGGGAGTTGAAGAATTAGGAAGCAGAAGTTTCAGATAAAGTATCATTCCTCTTCCTGTCTTTGATGTAAACACCTGAGGGCCAACTTGTCCTGCTGGAAAAAGAGGTTCATTTCTATGTAGTTCCTTTAAGATCTATGTGTTCTGTTGACGTCAAACTGGTTGTATCTGGTTGGTTGTATCTTTCTCTGGCCTATAAGCCTATTTGGCAATCACACGGTGAGTCCAAGCAAGATGGTATCCTCCAATTTCATTCACCTTTAGCAGTCAAATATTATGCTTATGGGAAGGTGAAGGACTCATCCTATACTAGTCTCAGTGGTCAAGAACTTAAGGTGGAGCAGTCCTGGTCCCCACTCTGTATTCCATTTGATCTTACTCCAGTAGCACCAGGGAAGATCACAATGTTTCCCGATTAATGGGCAGATCAGTGCCAGTCTTCTGTTTTTGAAAGCAATCTAGTCCATCTTTATGTGATTCCCTTGTGCTCCTCTTGGCTTTGATGGAAAGGAATTACATTCTGCAGAGATAGTAATTGCTCTACTAGTCTTCTGACATTTTTGGAGGATAAAAGTGGAGATAGTATTAGTTTTTATAACCCCACTGGTTGTTTATAAGTGACATTCATCTGAATTATTCAGTGCTGTAACAAACTGGTTGAAAAATACTTTGACTATCATCAGTGATGGAATTTGTTCTCTGAGCTTGTTCCCCTCAACAAGTCCTGTAATCACAGGCCAGTCTCAGAACATACAAATCAAGATATTTAGTTTCTTTGGTCTCCAGCTTTGGGTCTTGGTAAAAATTCTGGGGCCCTGAAAAATCCCACTGGCCATTCTATATCATTCTCTTGAAAGAGTTTAATAATGCTGCCATGACAATAAGTATGTTATTGCCTTTTAAAATATACATATATTATCCAATGCTTATTAAATACATATATATTTAGTTGTACTATGCTTCAGGCTATTTAAGTGAAACAAAAAATGAATATAAATAAATAAAATTAGAAACATGAAATCAAAATGCTTAAGTTTTAAGGAGAGAATAAAAAAGGCCTTAGTATGTTTAGATAAAAATAGTGATAGCTAAACATGAGAGATTACACACACATGACGGGGCAGATTTATTTGATCCAGGTCTTGCAAGAAGACAGGAATTAGAATAATAAAAATAGAAAAGATATAGGATATTATATAGGTATCACCAGAGGATCTGTCTTCTCTTCTGAAATACAGTTGATAATTATTTTTACTCCTTTGCATTATTTTTCCTTAATTCTTATGAAATCTTAAGTCTGTACCTAGCCTGATTTGGGCCATCTCAATTACTATATCATGGAATTTTAAGAAAACAATTTCTCTATTCTATATTTTAGTCATATTTTTGAGTGTCTACTTCTATATGCCTATCAGAAATAAAAGATTCTGGGTTTACCCTCAAGGAACTTACAGTCCAGTAATAAATATGATGAGTGATTCCTACTATCCATTCATTCAATTTGCCCATTCTGGTGCGGAAATAGGCAACTTAGAATCAAGTTAGTATTTCATGTGTCAGAAAACATGTGTTTTGCCATCCATGAATTAGACTTGTCCCAAATCTGGGTGACTGTCAATTGTTCCTTCTCTATAGTGTGGAAAAATTTTCTATTCATCTGACCCCTATGAGTTCTGAACTGACATATCAATATCTTCACTTCTTAAAACTAATAGAATTTGAACAGCATGCATTCACTGAATTCTCAGCAATGAATTTACAATCACATATTGCACCAATTTGATTCCAAGAATGATTTAGAAAAAGCTCCTTACTAAAGCTATAATTTCATCTCATATGAAATATATATCCACAATGTGAATAAGAAGATTCAACAATAGTTCTTGATTCTTTTGAATTAAAAAGAGAATATTTAAAGACTTAACAACAACAAAGAAGAAATTCCATATGCACAAGTTTGAAATTCCATATGCACAAGTTTGAAATGTTAAATATAAATAATAAAATAAAAAATATTTTGTTCAAATACGACAATGTGATTAGTCTTAATATTAAATGAACTTTTTTTAAAGATTTTATTTATTTATTTGACAGAGAGAGAGAGAGATCATAAGCAGGCAGAGAGGCAGGCAGAGAGAGAGGGGGAAGCAGGCTCCCTGCTGACCAGAGAGCCTGATGCGGGGCTCGATCCCAGGACCCTGAGATCATGATCTGAGCCGAAGGCAGAGGCTTAACCCACTGAGCCACTCAGGTGCCCCTTAAATGAACTTTCATAAACCTATGTGTGTTTTTAAACAACCAAGACACAAAAGAAAATGGAAAGATCAAGACACCTTTACATGATTCACCAAGAAGAAATAGAAACAGTAATTGATCATGTAAATTCTATCAATAACATCTAGAAGGTAAATATCTCAAACTACTAGGAGAAATTATTTCTGATAGTAGACTCATGGCTGAATTTTTTTTTCATAATTCACAATATTTCTAAAATTTCTAAAACATATGTATATTATTTTTATCATTGTAAAATACTAACATTCCTATTATGAAAAGCTTCAAACATACTTACAATAGAGAGAAACATATAATCTACCAAAACTAAAACAGGAATAAATAGAAAACTTTAACAGACCAATAACCACCAAAGAAATTGAATCAATAATCAAAAATCTCCAAACAAAAGTCTAGGGCCACATAGCTTCACTGGGTAATTCTATCAAAGATTAAAGAAGAGATAATATCTATTCTACTCAAACTGTCCCAAAAAATAGAAATGGAAGGAAAACTTCCAAACTCACTCTACAAGGCCAGCATTACTTCGATTCCAAAACCAGACAAAGATTCCACTAAAAAAGAGAATTACCGACCAATATCCCTGATAAACACAGGTGTAAAAATTCTCAACAAAATACTAGCAAACTGAATCCAACAGTACATTAAAAGAATCACTCACCACAATCCAGTGGGATTTATTGATGAATTGCAAGGGTGGTTCAATATTCACAAATCAATCGTTATGATACATCACATTAATAAAAGAAAGGATAAGAGCCATATGATCTCAATAGATGCAGAAAAAGCATTTGACAAACTACAGCATCCATTCTTGATAAAAACCAACAAAGTAGGGATAGATGGAACATAACTCAACATCATGAAGGTCATAAATTAAAGACCTGCAGCTAATATCATCCTAATGGGCAAAAACTGAGAGCTTTTCCTCTACCGTCAGGAACAAGACAGGGATGTCCACTTTCACCATTGTTATTTAACATAGTACTAGAAGGCCTAGCCTCAGCAATCAGACAACAAAAAGAAATAAAAGCATACAAATTGGCAAGGAAGAAGTCAGACTTTCACTATTGGCAGACAACATGATACTCTATGTAGAAAACCCAAAGACCCCACCAAAAAATGCTAGAACTGATACACAAATTCAGTAAAGTTGCAGGATATAAAATCAAGGTACAGAAATCTGTTGCATTTCTATACACCAATAGTGAAGCAGCAGAAGGAGAAATCCATGAATCAATCTAATTTACAATTGCACCCAAACCATAAGATACCTAGGAATAAACCTAAACAAAGAGGTAAGGGATCTGTAGTCTGAAAGCTATAAAATAAAATACTGATGAAAGAAATTGAAGATGACACAAAGAAATGGAAGACATTCCATGCTCATGGATCAGAAGGACAAATATTGTTAAATGTATATACTATCCAAAGAAATCCACACATTTAATGCAATCCCTAAGAAAATACCATCAGTATTTTTCACCGAGCTAGAACAAACAATCCAAAAATTTGTATGGAACCAAAAAAGATGCCAAATATCCAAAGCAGTCTTGAAAAAGAAAAGCAAAGCTGGAGGCATCATGATTCCAGACTTCAAGCTGTATTACAAAGCTGTAGTCATCAATACAGTATGGTACTGGCACAAAAACAGACACATAGATCAATGGAACAGAATAGAGAACCCAAAAATGGACCCACAACTATATTGTCAACTAACTGACAAAGCAGGAAAGAATATCCAATGGAAAAAATATAGTCTCTTCAAAAACTAGTGTTGGGAAAACTGGACAGTAACATGCAAAAGAATGAAACTGGACCACTTTGTTATACCACACACAAAAATAATTCAAAATGGACGAAAGACCTAAATGTGAGATAGGAACTGATCAAAATCCTAGAGGAGAACACAGGCAGCAACCTCTTTGACTTCAGCCCTAGCTACTTCTTACTCGACATATCTCCTGAGGCAAGGGAAACAAAAGCAAAAATGAACTACTGGGGCTTCATCAAGATAAAAACCTTCTTCACAGTCAAGGAAACAATCAACAAAACTAAAAGGCAACCTACAGAATGGGAGAAGATATTTGCAGATGATATATCTGATAAAGGGTTAGTATACAAACACATAAAGAACTTATAAAGAACAACCAAAAAACAAATAATCCAGTTAAAAAATGGGCAGAAGACATGAATAGACATTTTTCTGAAGAAGACATCCAGATAGCTAACAGAAACATGAAAAGATGCTCAACATCGCTCATCATTAAGGAAATACAAATCAAAACCACAATGAGATATCACCTGATACCTGTCAGAATGGCTAAAATTAAAACACAGTAAACAACAGATATTGGCAAGGATGCAGAGTAAGGGAAACCCTCTCACACTGTTGGTGGGAATGCAAACTGGTGCAGCCACTCTAGAAAACAGTATGGAGTTTTCTCTAAATGTTAAAAATAGAACTACCCTACAATCCAGCAATTGCACTTCTAGGTATTTACCCAAAGGATACAAAAATACTCATCTAAAGGGATACATACACCCTAATGTTTATCAACAATAGCCAAATTATGGAAAAAGCCCAAATGTCTATCAACTGCTGAATGGATAAAGAAGATGTGGTGTATCTATATCTATATCTATATCTATATCTATATCTATACAATGGAATATTACTCAGCCATCAAAAAGAATGAAATCCTGCCATTTGCAATGATGTGGATGGAGCTTGAGTGTATTATGCTAAGAGAAATAGTCAGAAAAGGACAAATACCATATGATCTCACTCATATGTGGAATTTAAGAAATGGAACAGATGAACATAGTTGAAAGATAAAAAGAGAGGCAAAAAATAAAACAAACTCATAACTATAGAGAATAAACTGAGGGTTGCTGCAGGGGAGGTGGGTGGGGGATGGGCTAGATGGGTGATGGGTATTAAGGAGGGCATTTCTTGTTGTGAGTACTGGGTGTTACATGTAAGTGATGAATTACTAAATTCTACTCCTGAGACTAATATTACACTATATGTTAACTAACTCGAATTTAAATAAAAACTTAAAACAAAAAGAAGGAAGGAAGGAAGGAAGGAAGGAAGGAAGGAAGGAAGGAAGGAAGGAAGGAAGAGAAAGAAAGAAAGAAAGAAAGAGAAAGAAAAAGAAAGAAAGAAAGAAAGAAAGAAAGAAAGAAAGAAAGAAAGAAAGAAAGAAAGAAAGAAAGGAAGGAAGAATTTTCCTTTTGTCATTTTTTGTTGACTAAAATGTTTTTTTCCAAAATTGACCTTCTCTAATAATTTTAGAATATATATCTCATGAACTTGATCACTTTTCTGCCTATTTTTGTGTTTTTTCTTTCATATTTATTGTCTATAACTAATCCAGAAATCCATAGCTGCTTAGTTAATATATAATGCAAATGAGTATTCACCTGATTTTATTTTTGAAGTTATGAACCTTTTGCTAAATATTTTAATGCATTAAATATGCTAGTATTTCAATTTAATATTCCCCAAATAATTTTAACAAGGACTGTGAGCAAATTTAAAAGTCTGACTCTTTATCCATTTTAAAGAGAATTTTTTTAATTGATCTGAATAAAAGAACTCATGTAAAGACTCGTTTTTTTCTCCAAACCTGAATGAATAAAAATCAGCTATGACATTTCAGCAGCAATTCCAACCTAGCTTCATCATCTTTCCTCTGGAATCAAATTTGGGTTTCATGAAAAAAGTAGGGCACAGTACAGCAGATTCAATAGCTCCCTATGATCATCACAATTCAGTCACCTTAACCATTGCACACGTGCCAAAGTGCCCTCGCCCATTTATGTATTTGTTTAGCTTTGTAAGAACATGTGTTCTATTCCAACATGTGGGACTATATTGTTTTGGAAATATACATAGTGCAATAAAAATGCAAAATATATAAATATTAAAATATATAAATGCCCTTGTTTCTGCTGTTTTATTCTAAGGACTATTTTCCATAGAGAACAAAGAAAATATAATAGATCTTACTTTTAGTCCATAAGTTTTCCTTATCCTAGAAACAGAGGCTAGGAGTTATCGATCAGGTTGCTGGAGTAATTCATCACTTTTTACCATCAATTATGGAGGCTTTTTTTGTTTTTACTTTGTTTTTTTACTTCAGTGAGTTATTTCAAACATATGACATTTAGTAGTGAACCAAGAAAGAATCAATATTGAATTTAAATTTTCCTCCTATTTGGATTTGAGCAGCAAATTTACATTCCTAATCCAATTTTAATCACAAAGACACATCAAGTCAATTTCTTTTCTTCCTTGGAATTTCCAGCCTCTCTGCCCGTGTTTCTCTTTCTGTGGCCCATCTAGCCAAGAATTCAACTTTTTTTTTTTTTAATCAGTCTCTATTATGCCCTGGTGCCTAGTGTCTGAACTTGGAGCACAGGTTTTGAGAGGCTGATGAGTTATTTGAAAGACAGGAATATTGGAAGTGTCAGAATACAAATTGTTTATCAAAAGTTATTTGTTATTAGCAATTATTTTCTAAATTTCACCTATTCAACTTATTTGTTTAATGCTAATCTCCTTACCTGAATTGCCCCAGCAGTAACTGTGTCGGCAATGTCAGCCTTGGATTTTGAATTTCCAAGAGGCAGATTATGTCTGTTTAACTTGCTATGCAGAGCAACTAATAATGCTTGTTATGAAAATAGAGTCTCAATATGTTTTGATGGTAATAAACTTCACTGAGTCTATTTTAATATCTTATTCTGGTTATATTTTAAAAGGGAAACATCACTATCAGTATACCACACAATTATCCCTTATGCATTCGGAAAAAAAAAAAACCAAGATATTAAATGTATTTGAAGTTTATATCTGAATTATCTGAACTATATTAATTTTGCAGGAAAAAACTTACGTAAGATGAAATCCAAATGTCACTGAATGGACAGTAATTTAGAAATACCTTGAAGATTAGGCTTCCGTCAGTATTCAGTTAATGATCCAATAGTTTCATCAAGGAAATGTGTTTAATTTAGTCTTTATTCATTTAAAAATTTAGAGTTAGATTTGGCCCAAGACTATTGCACTTTCTGTGTGCTGATACCAATAATTATGTGACTCTGAAGTGATTATTAGCATGCTGCTATAGGTATTCTTAGTTTATTCTAAGGTTGTAATTATAAGCAGAAAAGTGTCGAGAACTCACTTACAAAACAAATAACGACATGCCACAAAATTGTCCTAAGTCAATAATACTAACTCATACTCCAGTGAATTTAGGTACAAATTTTCCCACCAAAACTGCAGGGTGAATTTTTATTTTAAAAAAGAGATTTTTAAACTGATTGCCTAATTTATCTTTATCCAATGCAATTGAAAGAATAATTTTTCTGCCTAATTTTTCATACATAGTCATCTTAGAGTATGTCTAATTCATTTACCCCAGAAATTTTAAGAAAAAGAACAACTCTATTAGGGTTTTGCAACACACATCTCCAGTACATATTGTGCATATTTTGGATGAACATGAACCAAGAGAAAGCTCCATAGTTCTTCTATAATCTACATTGTGCAATGTCACGTCAAACACAATTTTATTTGAATTTCAATACAAAAGCATTTCCAAAGGGAATTAACTATTCCATTATTTTAAATAATCTAGAATTGTTCCTCTTGTTTGTTCGGTTAATTAAGGAATGGGAAAATATGTAGACTGTTTTAAAGTCAGGTTCTTTAATCACTCTGTAAATCAAAACCCCTACAGTGAAGCCGTTGCATTGCCTTTCTGCTGGCTCTAATGCTGCTCCCTGCAAGTACCCCCCACCCCACCCTCAGGAATTAGTGCAATTAGGCAATTACATCTCTAGGAAGTCTGTTTTCCCTACCATGGTTCTTTAGCTCTGACCCCTCTCTGGAAACATTTTCTTTTCTCAGGATTGGTTTCTTGTACCTCTTACAAGTTTCCAATTCAAGCCCTACCTTCAACTTAGCTTCTTTGACCATCCTCGTTTAAAATCCTCTTAGACTATGCCAGACCCATTTACTTTTAGCTGCAAAAATAATTATCATATAGGGCGCCTGGGTGGCTCAGTCCGTTTAGTGTCTGCCTCCCGGTCAGGTCATGATCCCAGAGTCTTGGAATCGAGTCCCTCGTTGGGCTCCTTGCTCAGCAGGGAGTCTGCTTCTCCCTCTGCCTCTGCTCCCCACCCTACTCATGCTCTCTCTCTCTCTCTCTAATAAATAAAATCTTTAAAAAATCATAAAATAATCTTATTTTTCTTATTTCATATTAGTGTTAAACTTTGTATATTCAAAAACTTCTCTTTATTTTTTTAAAATATTTTATTTATTTATTTGACACAGAGAGAGAGAGAGTGTGTGAGAGAGCACAAACAGAGAGCAGGAGAGGGAGAAGCATGTTCCCTGCTGAACAGCGAACCCTATATGGGGGGATCCGTCCCAGAACCCTGGGATCATGACCTGAGCCAAAGGCAGATGCTTAACCGACTGAGCCACTCAGGTGCCCTCGGACTCTTCATTTTTAACACTGTTATTATATACTGTTATTAAGCGATGTGTAATAACTCATTGACCTTATGTACCATAATTTAATCCCCTGCTCCCCATTGTGGGATGCAGAAGCTCTTCCCCAAGTTTTGCTAATATATTTGATTCTGTGATTGATACCTTTGGGCAAAAAGAACCTTCACTAGAGCTGATAATTTGATTAGGATAAATTCCTTCTTTATCTTTTCTATTTCTCACTTAAAACTTATAGAAATATAGGAGCTTGTTACATAGCAGGAAAATATTATGTTGACATTTTTGTGGAAAAACTGTGATTTTTTATCTTTAATAATTTTTATGTTTCACAAAGAAGGCTTAATTGAGTTTTGTGTCTTGGCTGCTAACTTTGTGAAAGTCCTTGTATTTCTCAAACTGGGGTTAGCAAACGTATTTTCACTCTACATACCACATTTTTTTTTAATATTGAATTTTTGTTTCAATAATAACCTAAAAAAAGAAAAATAAATATAAACACAACTTGAAAACAAGCCTGAGTACTTCATAATCTACTTTCCACTGGATATTACAGTTACCATGAAACAGACAACCAAAAGAATCCAAAATATATTTAATTTTTTATTGACATGTATAAAGGACATTGAAACCAATCTGATTTATAACCCAAAATAATGCTCCATGGAAATTCTCTCTCCCATTGCTTTAGGTTTAATACTGCTTACGCCCTTCAGCTTCTCTCTCCCTTCACCCTCACTTGATCCCTTACCCATAAAATGGTTCTTTCCTTTCTTTCCCTCTCCCTTCTCCCTTTTCTTCCCTATCATTTATTTTTCTTTCGGATAGATGATTATTTCCCCTGTTTTTAGTATGTCTAGCCCACATCCCCAATCTTACCAAAGATTATTTTAATACAATTAAGTAAGCTTTATTATCTATACAAAAGAACAAAGAAAAGGAAAAGGGAAAATGCTTGCCTGGTGAGACATAAAGAGGTAGGAAAGAGAAAAGTCTGAATAACCATACACTAAAAATTTTTGTGACTGTATGACAAGGTATTATAACTTTGTTTTGGATGGCCAAATAATTTCCATTCTGTATTTCAGTTACAGTCTCATTTGTGTAATGTGACCACATAAATCAAGAGTATTTGTGTTTAAAATCACATTTTAAAACATTCAAGCTAGGGACTGAAGTTCTTGAACTTGAGAGGCCCATGGTAATTTTTTCAACAGCCCTCAAAATTTTACATTTTAGAATTCTGAATTGAAAGTAGGATGAACTCTCTAAGGTGGGGTAGATGATAGAATAGATGTGCACCGTATGTTTGGGATGGAAGCACATGAGAATGGTAGTGAATGGAAAAGTGAAAAGTTCAAGGTATCATTCCAAGTATAAAAGTAAAATAGAAATTAAAAGGGAAATGCCAAGTATTCCTCCTATGGGGAGGAGGAATAATTTCTATAGCCATCCAAGCTGGCTGGCTTGGATAAATAAATATAAAAAATTTATCTTGCGAGGGGTGCCTGGGTAGCTTAGTCAGTTAAGTGTCTGCCTTCGGCTCAGGTCATGATCCCAGGGTCCTGGGATCCAGTCCTGCATAGGTCTCCCTGCTCAGTGGGTAGCCTGCTTCTCCCTCTGCCTGCTGCTCCCCTTGCTTGTGTTCTTTCTCACTCACTCTCTCTCTCTCAAACAAATAAATAAAATCTGTTTAAAAAATTAGTTTGTTAAGGAAACCTATTTAATAAATACTTTCAATAATGTATACCCATTTATTCTTCAACAAATATTTATATTAAACTTATGTAAACATTTTATGGAAATAAATGCATGCAGAAAATACACACATCTTAACCGGAAGCTTGATAAATTATCATAGAATGAACACAATCGTGCAACCGTAAGCAGATCAAGAATCCACAATGAGACAACATATCACACATACTAGGATGGCTAGAATGGAGAAAAAAAAAAAGGAAAATAACACATATTGCCAAGGATGTAAAGAAATTGGTACCCTGATAAATTGCTGGTGGAAATATAAAGTGGTACAACCATTTATTTTAGATAATAGTTTGGCATTTCCTCAAAAAATTAAACATTGAATTAACGTATGACCCAAAATTTCACTCATATGTATGTAACCCCCTCCAACTGAAAACAGACACTTAAACAAATACTTGTACACAAATGTTCATAGCAGCACTATTCACAATAACCAAAAGGTAAAAAAAATCCCATTTTCCATCAGGGACCAATGGATAAACAAACTGGTATATACAAAAAATAGGATATTAATCAGCCACAGAAAGGAATAAAGTACTAATGCATGTTACAATGGGCATGAACCTCAAAAACATTACACTAAGTATAAGAAGCCAGGCACAAAAGGATTTATATGATTCCATTTATAGGAAATACTCAGAATAGGTGAATCCATAGCAACAGAAATTAGATTGGTAGTTGCTATGGCCTGGGGGGGGAAGGGGAGAATGAGGAGTGATTGCTTAATGGGGACAGGGTTTTCTTTTGGGGTGATAAAAATGTTTGTAACTGATAGAGGTGGCAGTTTACCAATATACTAAATTTCACTGGATTGTGCACTTCAAAATGTTTCATTTTGCGTGATATGAATTTCACTTATTTAAATATATATGTATATATATTTAAAATGTTATTGGGATGACATTTTTAATTTAGGTTAGAAAAAAGATCAAAGTTTGATAACACATGTGACTGAATTCTGAGGAGACAGTCACCCTTCTACATTGCCATTAGAAATGCAAATTAGTACACATCTTAAAGAGAACAATGCCTTTTAACATAGTGATTCCAATTATACATAATCACAGCATCACGTACAATAAGAAGGTACAGCATCACTCAAATAGTTAAATAAAGTATGGGACAGTTATACAACGGAATGCTGCACCGTGTGGCTATATAAAGAACAGGAACTCTATATAAACTGATATGGAAAATTTCCAAGATATAGTGCTAAGTATAAAATAATCAAGATTTTGGTGCCTTTGGCGTAAAAGAAGAGAAACTGGATGGCATATTTCTGTAAGTTTGTGTTAACACATAGAGTCTTAGGCAGAAAAAAGAAGATAGCAATGACCAAAAGGATGTTTACGATGGGTCTTCACTTCCTCCCTTCCCTAATCCGACCAGCCCATCCCAACCTGGATTCTGTTATTCCCTAACACATCATTGGATCTGCCTGTCAAAGACAGCTCTATTCCACCAAAAGCCTCATATGAGTAAGTTATCCTGGATATTCTGATTAAGGCAAGCCCTCAGAGGACTCAGACCCCAAACACCATGTCTGACTGCAATCTCAGGAGAGATTACAAATGTGAACTACCCAGTTGAGCCTAGCCAAGTCAAAGATCTGGAAGAAATAGTAATACATTGTTCTTGTAAGCCACTAAATTTTGGCGTGGTTTATTATGCAGCAATGTATAACTGAAAGAGGGACTACATGTTTTTTACTGTAGTTTTGGTAGGTTGTGTCTGTTAATATCATGACAAGAAAAGGAAAAAGAGAATATAATTGTTTAGTTGAGGATGAGGCTAAATAAAACATTTGTACCAGCTTCACATTGCTTTGTGGAAATTCAGGTTCATTTAATACCTCTGAAGACACTTTCCCATACATCAGTCTACCCATCCATTCATCAATTCGTTCTCCCAACCATCTATCCCTCCAATCTTCCTTCCTTCCTTCCTTCCCTTCCTTCCTTCCTTCCTTCCTTCCTTCCTTCCTTCCTTCCTTCCTTCCTTCCATCCATCCATTCATCCATGCACCAATCCATTCATTTAACATTTATGGAGCCCCTACTCTGTGGCACAACCTTGGACAGACAATAATTATGTAAAATTGAGGGGTGCCGCAATAAAATAAATCTTTATTTTTAAAAAAGAATATAAAATTGCATGAAACAATATTTTTGCTCTCAAAGAGAATCTGTCTGATTGGGAAATCATCATTTAAAAAGAACTGTAGATAGGTTGTGAGAGTTAAAAATAGAAGATTGCATTTTTCTTTGTTTCCTTTCCTTTTTGGTATTTTTGAAACAGCTATTTTCCCTAAAGTCTCAGATAGTTCTGTTAGACCACGATCTCAGACACACTTCCCTGTTCTCACTACGTACTGGGAAAAACAAGCCTTGACTGATAATAGAAAATAGTCAGGAATCTACTGAGGAAGATGGATTACCGTGGGGGCTGAGTCTGGAAACAGAAAAGACAGAGTAATTGAAAAAGAGAGTTTGTACATCATCCTCTGAGCCACTGCCCTCCAAGACATAGCAGCAGGTGCAGGAGAATGACAGAGAAATAAGGGGACAACTGTTTGGTTGCCCTTAGAAACATCAGATGGCCTATTCGCATCAATTATAATTTTAAGTTTTTACCAACATTTATTTGCTCACTTGGCTTTACATGTATACATCTTATGTCTCTACAGTATCAAAGACTACAGCAGGTGAGTTATTGGCAACATTTTGTCCACTTGATCAATGGAGGCTATATAATATAGCTGATATTAATTTGAGGGCCATATTTGATTTGGATTATTCAGGCAGTTCTTCATTTCCCATATATTTTTATATGCTAGAGTGTCACTAGCTAGAATGACATGAGAGCAACCTAGTGTTTTGATCTGATTAAAAATATCTTCACATTTTATTTTTTGCCATTCTTCTATCTGCCTCACGGTTTCCCTACAAATACGTTTATCTTCCATAGTCAGACCATGCGGCATGCAGTTACCCATAAAAAATTCATGTTTCTCAAGTTCACTTGAAAAGCACTACCTGATCTGTCAAAACGCATTTCAAAATGTCAAAATGCCTTTCCATTATGGGCTTATTTGATGCCGTGGTGCTTTACAACCCCATTCTACAGGGGACAAGAAAAGGCGAAAAGACTCATATAGATCCTCTCTTCTACGGAAGGAAAAACAGCCATACATTGATATGTAGCAGGACTTTCACAAACCAGCTATGATTTAATAATTTATGTTTGTAAAATTATGTAAATGCACATTCAGACCTTGGGGAAAAACATTTTCAAAAACCAAAATAAAACTAATCAGTATGATTTTTAAGTCATTTAAGTTAAAACTAACAAGATCAGCCCCTCGCTGTTAATGCCCTTAATCTTAGTGTACACATTAATTAGTGGAAAGTTCTCTCCACCACTAGGGGTAAAAGCACTGATGGTTTCAGTCTTAATGTGTACTTTCTTTTGCAACTTAAATTTGGAGTATGAAACAAGAGAATGAGTATCAAATAATTGATAAGAACTGCCAAACTGTCATTCTGTAAGCAGTACTTGCTGCATTTTATTATTTGGCACTCATCTTGAACTACGGTTGAAAATGCTTCATCATATGACTGCTAAAGTCACTTGTTTTCTGTCCCAGCAGGGTTAGTGAGCTTTGTTCAGCTTTCTAATCTTCGGGGTCTCTAGCACCCCAACCTCACTCTCTCTATATTAGGAAGTCTGTAATGAAGACTGTATATTGCACATATCAGGGCAACGCCATCATTATGGGAGAAAAATAATCTCACGAGGAAACCCATCCTCAGAGTGAATCCATAACTACGATTACATGTGGGAGAGTTCAAAACCATTCTTAAATGAATGCTTACCTTCATTTTATACAGATAATAAACAAATGTTTATTATGTGACAGATATTGCACTGAGAATTGAGGGTATTATAGCTGGGACGCAGTATAGACCTTGTTTCTTGCCGTCCGAGACCATACGTGCTAGTAGGGAAACATGATGGAGAGGGAAGTTTAGGAACCTTACATTTTACCTAGGACCTCAGTGTAAGATGACCTATATACCTAAGCCATCTATGTTCAGGGTGTGACAGGCTATTTCAACAAATGACCTGATATATAATCTCTTGCCTTATGAGACAAAAGAGTCCTACAATACAGATTAAAAGAAAAGACACTTAATACAAAGCAACATATAAGGGACATGAACTCAGTTGTGGTATATGGAGATAATATGTGCCATATATCTCTCTCCCAGCCCAGTCTCTAGATGCCTCTCATTTTAATCACAGTGGCCAAGGAGGAGAGAAATATTCTTGAGGGGTCTTAGAGATTGTCTACTCATTAGCTTCATAATAGGGCTTGTCTCACTTGTCAGGTCTGTGCTGATAAAGTTCTTTATAGGAATCTTAGATAAATTTTTTTGGTATCAGGTACTTATAACTTTATAGAAAAAATGTAGTTTATCCTTCGAATTATTATTTTTTATGTAAGCAGTCATCTGCCTGTACTCTGTGAATCACTTTGAGACAGGGAAGAGCAAGACGGACATTGGGCAAAACCCAGTCTCCCTTGAGGGTCTTGTATCTGACCCACAATTGTGAGTAAGACTTCCGTGCCGCAGAGGCACTTAAACTAACCTGAGCCTTTCTAGCTGTGAGTTGCCATCTTCACTGACATTTTTATTTTGTTCACTTTTCAATTCCTACTGCTGTTTATCAACTCTCTTCCACACCTACCTCAAATTGCTATGCTCCTTTCCTTTCATTTTCCCCATGATGATCTCATTTGTTCAGTTGTGTGTATAGCAGGTTTCATTACAAGTTTTGAAAAAAGGAACTTTAAAAATATTTAAAATATTAGACTTTGAGACTTTGACCCTCTTTCTCTAAAAGTCACGGTTGTCTGTTTTCTGCTGGGTTGTGCAACAGTTTCTCTGCTGCAAATTCCAATGCCTTTCATATAATTATGCAGCACATTTGATTCCCTCTACCTAGCTCATTCATGCTTGCCTGCTAAGGACTATTCACTCCAGATGTCAGTCTACTAGCAAAGACCTGGCCAAAGTTTTGTTTTGTCTTTAACCTTTATTAATCAATCTCTGTAACAAGATAGATGAGAATAGTATTCTAAAGAGATCTAACTTTTCACTAATGTGAACTATGCTTCTTTCAAATGGAAGACAATGGTGTGACTAAATCCACATTGGGTTTTAAGTAATTTTTCACTGTACTGCCAAAGAAGTTAGGGATCTCCTCCTCACTCCCATAGAATTCATCAAGGCACAGATTATACTGCATTGTTGTGATCTATTTAATTGTATCTCCTACTAGGCTGAGACTTCCATCAGCAAAGAAACCCTGTATATTTTTTTCACGTTCTTTTGTAACACCTAGCATTGGCTGGAAGTAGCCCCTCAACAAATACTTCTTATGTGAATGAATGAATAGTATCACATCTCTAACAACGACAAGACCTTGATTTTCAAAATCTTCTATATTTACAATCTAGAAGCTACTTTGATAAAATGATGATAATAAAAACTACAAAGCAATATCCATAGCCCCTTATCTAGTTTCCTCATTCTAAAGCCAGGGACATGGTGGCCAGAGAAGTGACTTAGCTTAGTCTTCTCACACTGTGAAGACTGCACTGGTGCAAGAAATCAGGCTTCCTTTCTTTCTGGGTCCTGCATCTCTCCAGTACACCACAATTGTGCCTGAGTCAGACATCCTATCTCTCTGAACTATGCAAGAAGCTAGTGGGTAGCTTTCCAGAGGCAAGCTTTGATTGTTTTTGCATTTCTTTGTAAGTAATGTGGGATATGAAACAGTTTCCCCACTTCCGGTTTCCTGAGATGTCTTTTCAAGTTTAGAAAAATAATCCAGGAGGGGTGTCATTCTTGGCAAAAGTACACTGACTTTCTGAGGGCATTTCAGGTTTTCAGAAGCTGTTCTGGGACACTCAGAAGCTTTAGTTCCATGAAGGTGATTTAAGCTGTTTCCTCTGGGCATGGAAGGATTAAGACTTAAGAACCATAAGTAAAACTGATTTAAGAATTGTAAGAATTAATCACCAAATGTTGGTTGCTTGTTTATTTGTTCTGCAGATGTATCTTCCAAGAAATATTTTCATGGCACATAAGAGATGAGAATAGTTGGAAAAGAACTGATAATGTACAAGATTAGAAAAATCTTCTCGGGGATAACCACTAGATATTTAATTTCCACTGTGTCCTTCCCCTCTTCCTTGAAGTTTCTCTGCATCCTGCCTCTCCTAAGCTTCACTTCCAATCTCTCCTTCATTCACACCCGCATACAAACTATAGATAGTGGCTGGAGTGTATTATGAGAGGCCAGACATCAAAAACTGTCTCCATTCAAACCCTTGCTCCATCACTTTCTAGCATGTGACTCCTAAATGTGTGACCTTTCTAGCTGTATTGACGTTGCTGTTTTGTTATTCCCCAACTTGAAAAAAAGGGAGAATTATGAGTAGAAATAATTGAGTTATTACATCCAAGGCACTTGCCTGGAACATAATAATTGACCAATAAATGTTACTTAAGGTGGACAACACCTTATCTGCAATTCCAAAACTGCAAGTCTGTATTATAACTTTTTATGTGGTTCTTTTATAAAAAATCCTGACCTACCCCAAACTCGTTTGATAGTAAAGCCCAACCTGAACAGATGTGAGACTGCATCTCGCCTATATTTATTTCACTTAGTACAAATATATGCTTATTTTATTGGAAAAATTAATTAGTTTGATCACAGGGTGCTGTCCCAGACCCCACAGGGTATTATAGGGTATTTTATAACTCTATATTGTGTTTTTCAAATCTAAAAATTTCTGAATTGTGAAACATATCAGGACCCAAGATTTTGCATAAGATACCATGGGCTTAGATTATAATTATTCAACACAAGCCTCCAAATAGGCTATGTTTGCTTCCCATTCCTCTGCTTCCTCGACGGAATGTTTGTGTTACCCTCACCCTAGCCTTGTACGACTCATTCAGACACCCAGACACCCAGATCCAGTGTGTATAACTCTGTGGAATTTCTCTCACTACTCCAAACAGTTGAATTTTTCTCCTTTTTATTCCCTCATAGTTCTCAATACTGTACACCATACAATTTCCTTTGCCACATTTTGTGAATTGTATTTTCAGAAAATTAAGCATCACTTCAGTGAACATACACAACTGCCCCCAATGAATATAGCCTGCTAACACTGTTTACTTGGTAACAGTAAACAGAATTTTTAAAACTCTGTTTCAGACTTATATTGAAGTGCTAAATGTTTTTAATGGTAAAATGAACTATGTAAATAATAAACATGCTTTCTTCTTTGTGGTTTGAAAAAATAAATTACGTTATTGTTATGAAATGTGTCCTGACAAGTACTTATGTGTAATTTCATGAAAACATTACCGGCAACAAAACAGCAGGCTTCTCATTGCCAAAGGAAAGACTATTCCCATTGAGTACTGAACAACCACAGATGTTTCCATGATATACTACACAAGATAGTCATGTGGGAATAATTCCAACAAGATATCTAAGGGCATTTTAAAGCTTTATGAAACTAAAAAGTCATTATGCACTATAATCTTTAAAAATTTATGTTAACATATTTTGAGAATTTTTTCTTTTATTGTCTTTTTACAGCATTTATTTTTTTCTATTACAAAAATAATATGCTGTAGAAAAATTAGAAAATACTTATAAAAAAGAAGAAAATAAAAATTGCTAGTGATCTAAATATCCAGAAATGACATTATTTACATATTTATGATATTATTTGCCTATATATGCATATGTAAATAATGTGTGTGCGGGCACCTGGGTGGCTCAGTCGTTAAGCGTCTGCCTTCGGCTCAGGTCATGACCCTGGGGTTCTGGGATCGAGCCCCGCATCAGGTTCCCTGTTCAGCAGGGAGCCTGCTTCCCCCTCTCCCACTCCCCCTGCTTGTGTTCCCTCTCTCTCTTTGTCTTTCTCTGTCAAATGAATAAATAAAATCTTTAAAAAAATAAAAACAAAAAATAATGTGTGTGCAAGTACATATATATGTGCTTGTGTGTTATGGACCAGCTATATTTTAGTTAGAGTAAAATAAGGAAGCAATTATATGATGGAATCCCTGAATGTAATTAGATGTGGTCTGGAGGAGAAAAAATATATGTCACAAATATATATATATGTATATAAGCATAAATTGTGGTTTTCTATGGCGGAAATAAACAGGGGGCTGAAATAAAGAAAACCAGTGGCAGGGGATAGAGTCATTAGGAGGGGAGCCTCTGAGGAGAAAGTTTTAGAAGCCAGTGTGACTAGAAAGCTAGGCAGAGTAGAGAATGAAACAAGACAAAGATGGAGAGGTCGAAAGAGACAGATCATGCAGCATCCTATAGTCCAGGTAAGGATATCAATTTACTTTGATGAACATGACAGAGCTTGCTGCAGAGAGACTGATGTGATTTGGTTAAATCTGGGTTATTCAACCTCAGCACTACTGACACTTCAGATCAGATAATTGTTTGTTCTGGAGGGCAGTCCTTTGCATTATAGGATGGTTAGTAGCACTCTGGCCTCTATCCAACAGAGGCCAGTAACATCTCCCCAAGATATGACAAGCAACAATGTCCCCAGACATTACCAAACATCCCCTATAAATTAAGAGTGAAATCATTTTACTTAGAAACATTGAGTTTAAATAGTTACAAATTATTCTGGTACTGGTGAAGAACAGATTCGCTCCTTCTCTTGCAGGAACATTCCTCCCGATCACAACAGGAAGCCATGTTGCCACCACAAGATGGAAACCAGCCTTAAAACGACACTAGCCAGTGGATTTCAGGGCGGCAATAAAGAATCTGGATGTTTGGTGCATCACTGAACTGCTGAAACAATCAACCTGAATCTGGCATTATGATAAAATATATTAAAATATATTATAAATATGTAATACTTATATAAAATAAGTATAATGGAATGGAGGGTGGGGATGAAAAAACAATCAAAGTGCACAATGGGAGGCATCTGGGAGGTTCAGTCAGTTAAGTCTCCAACTTCTGATTTTGGCTCAGGTCACGATCTCAGGGTCTCGAAATTGAGCCCTGCAATGGTCTCTGTACTGGGTGTGGAACCTGCTTAAGATTCTCTCTCTCCCTCTCCCTTCACCCCTCCCCACACCACTGCATATGCACTCACTCTCTCTCTCTCTCAAAAAAAAAAAAAATTGCAAAATGGAAGATCAGTGAGTTGAAGTCAAAAGGTAGCTAGTGGTCCCTATAGGAGAGAACAGTATCTTAGACTACAGGGACATGTCTTTGAGTTTTGTCTATGGTGTCTTGACATTGTAGTTAAGGAGAATTTGTAACAGCCAACTTTTTTTTTGTAGCTAGAATAGAGATGGCTTGAATTTATACCTCAATCCAGCTATCACCCCATTCCTTTGCTTTATTTAACTGCAAGACTCCTTATAAGAGTTGTCCATTTCCTAGATAAAGAGTGAAAAATGTATATAGTGTGTGTATTATCTTGGCATATGACCAAGGTTACTGTATAAATCAAGCATCACAAAATGGACTCTTCATTAAATGTTGGAACAAATGTCACCCTAAATAATTTTAAAAATAGATTTCCTACACCATATCTTTAAAAAATAGAACCCAGGTTGATAAAAGACATAAATTTGGAAAGCAAGACTTTAAAACTATGAGAAATAACATAGCAGAACCTCTCCATGATATTAGAATAGAAAGGGATATTTAGGGATGATATAAAAGCAAATCTCGTAACATAAAAAATAATTGCAATATATGACTACATAAAAACAAAATTTTTTCTCTTATGAAAGGCTCCATAAGCCAAGCATAAAGGTGAGATAGTCTTTAAAAATATTTTTATAATACAGATAAGGGACAAGGATATATAACAGAAAATATGAAGAACTTCTTCATATCCAAAAGCAAAAACAATCCAACTGAAATACATGCTAAGTAATTTCCTTTTTTTTTTTTTTTTTTTTAAGAAACACCCAGTATGGAGCCCAGTGCAAGGCTTGAAGTCATGACCCTAAGATCAAGAACTGAGCTGAGATCAAGAGTTGGATGCTTAGCTGACTAAGCCAACCAGGTGCTCCCATATAATTCCTAATAGAGGTATCACACATTCTCCTTCCCCAAATATAAGCAGCTCTCCAATTCCACTCTTAAGAAAACACAAGTCAAAACAAACTAGTCAACTTCATTCACAAAAAATATATTCACAAAGCACATTCATAAAAAATAATCCTGACAATTTCCGGTTTTGTTAGGCATGTAGAATACAAGTAATTGTACAGTTTCTAGTGAGAACAAATTAGGAAAACTATTTTGCAAAGTGATTTATAAATATCCAGTAACAATTAAAATATGTTGGTTCTAAACACAAGAAGCAACTTGACTTCTGGGTATACGTGTACCTTAGAGACATATTGTGCAAGTAATCATGAGACATTGCAATATTATTTATAACAATAAAAATAAAATCTTAATATTCACATAATGAAAAGATCTAAAGCTGTTAAAGTGACTGAACTATATCCATATATCAACAGCTAGAACTGGAAAATGTAATGTTAGCTATTTTAAAAAATATTCTAGTAAACATTCTGTAGCATATTCTTTTGCTCATGTATATGCATTTCTATTGGATATTCACCTCAAAGTAAAATGCTGACTTATAGAGTATTACATGTTTCACTTTAGTAGATTAGATTAATGGATTTAGATTATATTAGTTTCAATAGTTTTCAAAGACATTTTTCCACAGAAGAGATCCAGATGGCCAAAAGACACATGAAAAGATGCTCAACAGCACTCATTATCTAGGAAATACAAATCAAAACCACAATAAGATATCATCTGATACCTGTCAAAATGACTAATATTAACAACACAGGAAACAACAGATGTTGGCAAGGATGCAGAGAAAGGGGAACCCTCTTGCACTGTTGGTAGAAATGCAAACTGGTGCAGCAACTCTGGAAAACAGTATGGAGGTTCCTCAGAAAGGTAAAAATAGAACTACCCTATAATCCAGCAGTTGCACTAAGTATTTATCCAAGGGATACAAAAATACTGATTCGAAGGGGTACATCCACTGCAATGTTTATAGCAGCACTATCGGCAATAGCTAAACTATATATATATATAAAATGGATAATGGAATATTACTCAGTCATCAAAAACTACAATCTTGGAGACCCCGGGTGGTTCAGTCAGTTAAGCGCTGGGTCTTGGTTTTGACTCAAGTCATGATCTCAGGGTCCCGAGATCGAGCCCCGCATCAGACTCTGCACCCAGTGAGAAGTCTGCTTCAGGATTCTCTCTCTCCCTCTCTCTCTGCCTCTCTCCCCATTCATGCTTTCTCTCACTCAAATAAACAAATAAATCTTAAAAAAAAGAATGAAATCTTGTCTTTTGCATGATGTAGACAGAGCTAGAGTATACCATGCTAAGAGAAATAAGTCAGTCAGAGAAAGACAAATACCATATAATTTCACTCATATGTGCAATTTAAGAAGTAAAGCAGATGGACATAGGGGAAAAGGGGAAAAAATATTAAAAAAGAGGCAAGCAAACCATAACAGACTCTTAACTAAGACTAAGAGAATGAACTGAGGGTTGCTGGAGGGGAGGTAGGTGGGGAATGAGGTAAATGGGTGATGGGTATTAAGGAGGGCACTTGTTGTGATGAGCACTGGGTGTTGAGTGTTGTAAGTGATGAGTCACTAAATTCTTCTCCTGAACCAATATTACAATGTATGTTAACTAACTAGAATTTATTTTTTTTTATTTTATTAACATATAATGTATTATTTGCTTCAGGGGTACAGGTCTGTGAATCATCAGTCCTACATAATTCACAGCACTCACCATAGCACATACCCTCCCCAATGTCCATAACTAACTAGAATTTAAATAAAAATTTGAAAAAGAAAAAAATAAAACAAAGTGGTTATACCAATTTATATATTCACTAGTAGAGGAAAAACTAGAAATAACCCAAATATCACCAGCAGTAGAATGTATCAATAAATTGTAGTACATTCATAAAATAAAATGCTATTAAGCAATGAAAATGAGAGAAATACTGCTTCACATGAAATAGATAAATCTCACAGGCATAATGTTGAGAGAAGCTTGATGTAAGAGTTTATAATTTATGACACCACTTACTTAGAGTTAAAACAATAACAAATCTGAGACATGCTCAGAGAAGTCAGAATCGTGGTTATCTGGGGGAGTTATGACTGAGGACTCCGGAGTACCTTCCCTGCACTGGTAATATCCCAAACCAAGATCTGCATGAGGGTTCCAACAGTCCATTTGGCAAAAATTCATTCAACTTCACACTCAATATTTGTGCATGTTGTGTATGTTTCAAGTCAACGAAAAGTTTTAAAATGTTAGTTAAAAAGCATAAAACAGAATGATTGATGGAATATAGTAACATAAATGTAAAATCTTCCAAAGTAAACAAAGTAACAGTAGATTAGATCTGTCTCTGAGAGAGAGGGAGGGAGAAAGAGAGAAGGGAAGGAAGTCAGAAAATAAGCCTAGGAAGTTGAAAATGAAGGACTTCATTTATCTGCATGGATAATCATCACACTTACCTCGCAGGACTGTTGTGAGAGCTAGGTGAAGTAATAGATATAAAACACACAGAACAGGGTTGGGCACAAAGGGAGCACTAACTGATACATACCATCAGTCTTGTTTACACCATGGAGAGGCAGTATTTCAGTAAGAAGTAAGAAGCCATTCTTCAGGATTGCTGCCTACCTTGTCTGTTTCTACTCTCCTCATATGTGTGTGTTTTCTCTGTGTATATGTGTGTGTGTCTGTGTAGATGTATTCTCTGCATATATATTCTCTGAAATATTTTTTGTTGTAGACAATATAATTAAATGAAGGAAATATGCTATATTCAGTAACCTCTAAATGGAATAACAAAATGTCTTAAGCTAGATTAAAGTTTAATCTTTAATCATGCTGAGCAACATCATTACCCTTTCTCCATAGAAAAATTCTGTTATAATAGAAGATTTAATTATTCAACTTTAATTGCTAATTATAAGCTTCAGAATTCACATCTTTTATTTTGAGAATCACAACTAAGGCAATCAGCATAGAGGACAAGTTTGGGTTAGGTACAATGCATATAAATGTTATTGAACTGCTAATGTACCTACGAGTATAATTGATATGTTTACTCAAAGCAGGATGTGGTGTGCTTTTTTAGCCAAAATCATTTTGACCCTTGTCCTTATTCCAATGCTGCTTTATAATCATCACCAACAAGGTCAGAGAGCTCAGAAGCACACTGATTTTAAGAGAATAAAAAAAGAAAGAAAGAAAGAAAAACAGAAAGCTAAAAGTATTCATAATTTAAAGGTAAGTCTGAATACTGACTTTTATGCCTTAGAAATATCTCCAGGGAAGTAAAAACATCCACAATGTGTAATCATTTACCTACACTCCAGTTAACAACTCTTTTTCATCCAAATATATCTTTTCTGATACTGAAGAGCAGGTGCATTTACTGAACCATTCAAACACTTGCTTTAAAAATAAAATTGTATTACTATTTATTGAAACATACTATATGCCTGACACTTATCTAAGCCCAGGGAGAAGTGGTGATCAAATATGACTATATCCATGTTCTCTTCAAGTGTAATGTATTTTAGGGAAACCCACAAGTATGCAAATAGTTAATTGCAATACTGGTGAGTGCCCTGGGATAAGTACTATCTGATATGAAAATACTGAAAATACTGAAAGGGACAAGTATAGTCTGGGGCAGTTAGGGGATATTATCTCCCCTCTCACTAAGTGCATTCTTAGTGTCAGCGGAAAACCATTATACTCCTGCCAAATTGCCTTATGAGACTTTAATTGGGGCTTAATGGGGTTGACATACAATGTGAATCATATTCATAAGTTTATTTCTGTCCTTTTACCACTTCCCTGAACCTGATTTAAAGAACCGCAGTCGACCTTTAAAAAAGTAAGGAGAAATTAAGACAAAAAATAAATAAGTAAATATATAAACATTTTTTTAACATATACATTATAGCTTTGATGCTTTTGTATTTGAAATGTGTTAGGTGAGAATGCAGCCTATAAAATTCAAAATCACTTAAATTCTTCACTGGTGGGTTTTTAAATTTTTGAACATAGAAAAGAGTAAATAATTCACTCAAGACCTTTTTAGCACTACAATATTAAATGTGAGACCACGAACAGAATACGTTTTTCCAAACTTTACTTCTGAACTGAGAAGTATTTTAAGGACAGAGGTTTAAAAAACTAAACCATGATAGCATGAAAATGACCAATACAGTATCCTCTACAAATGAAAAAAAAAGTATATTCATTTTGCTTTTTAAAATAATTAGTATCTAAACTTTAAGGTAGTATATAAGTAACAAGTGACTAAGATGTGGGAGTGATGTAGTGGAATGAAGACAAAACTTACTACTGTTCAATTTTGGGGAACTATTCCAGATTTAATATATCTGACTGTCTTGGGTGAGCTGCTCCCAAGACTGATTTTCACAAAGCCTTTTACATGATTCTGATACAGCTTAAGAAGTGTTTTGGGACCACTGAACTAAAATGCCCCATCTAAGTGTAGCATTACATGACATTATGTATAATGAAAAGAAGGAACTACTAGAATATATATATATATATATATATATATATATATATATACACATCAGGCAGATATAGTACCAGTCAGAAAGAGATACATACCTATTTTGTTGTTGATTTAAAAAAAAAAAAAACCTTAATCCCTTTTTTCTATTTATGAAAGGATATTTATGAAAGAAAATTTCTATTTATGAAAGAAAATTTCTATTTATGAAAGGAAACTAATAAAAGACTGAAAGAAGTTTGACCAAGAGAGAAA
The DNA here is from genome assembly GCA_028534135.1 of Potos flavus. Classification (NCBI taxonomy): domain Eukaryota; kingdom Metazoa; phylum Chordata; class Mammalia; order Carnivora; family Procyonidae; genus Potos; species Potos flavus. Next base: position 72,305,973 of record CM052886.1, read on the forward strand.
CATATTACAAAGGAAAGATACAAGAACATGTTGCATTCAGCATAAATGAGCATAGAACAAGTATTAACTTTATAATAGTATATGACTATATATACATACATACAGTGCATACACACACACACACCAGGAATGGTTTTTAATGGTTTATAAATATTGTTATTTGATATTTAACAAATGAAATACAGCTTTGTGTCTTCCTTACAGATGAAGAAATTTAGGCACAGAGGGTTGAAGTTACTTGCCAAAGTTCAAAGAGCTAATAAGAGGCTGGGTAGAATTTAAGCCCAGGCAGTCAAGATTCAAAGGCCATACTCTTTTTTTTTTTTTTTCAAAGGCCATACTCTTAACTATAACATTATGCAGCTTCTCCAATAGAGAATTTGAACATAGAGATTGCCAGGAAGAATTATTAAACATATAGGACACTGACCTCAGAGAATAAAAGACTTAGATAAATCAAGCCAAACTACCCGGAAAAGAAAATTAGAAAATCTGGAGTATATATGGAATCTGCCAGAAGTTATCAAAGAGCTAACACTGTTGTGAAGAAATAACAGACCAATAAATGAGGCTGGCACTTTGAGTTATTGATATAGAAAAGGCAACTGAAAGGCTGGGCAGCAATTTTGATAGTCTCATGGACTGAGGCTACAAAAATTGGAGCACAGGGCACATGAAGAATGGTGTTTTTAGCAACCCACCTTCTATTTAGAGTTAGAATGGCAAAGGACTGCATCCAAGATATAAGCATGAGCTGAATATACAACAGGGTTTGCACAAATGATAACTAAACTTCAAATCCAAATTTCTAAAACATTTAATTCTTGAAATTTGATTACAATGATGCTACATTTTTAGTGGTCTCAGAATAAGGGAAAAAAATCCTCCCTGGAGAAAGAAAATATCATTCTTGCCTTCAAAATATTTCTGATTTTTTCCTAAACTATAAAGTACAAAATCAGAAAGTATAAGAGAAATAAATATAAAAAGTCACATGAACTAAAATTAGGAAAAGAACTAACAATGCTTACAATAGCCACAGAAATTGAAATTATCTGATACTGACTTCAAAGAAAAGATGATCACTACATAAAAAGATAAAGATCAAGACAGAATATCAAAGCAGAGAACTAGAAACAGAGCACACTTTTAAAATACCAAAAAAATACATTATAGAAATGGAAAATATGGTACCAGAAATTAGGGACTCAGGGATGGGGTTTCACAGTAGGTTAAAAAAATTAGTGAGATACTTGCAAAACTAGAACATAAAGGCAGGAGAAAATAAGTTAAAAAAAAAAAGGCACAGAGAAGTAAAACGATGGAACAAAAGAAATGAGGTACATGGTAAAAATATATAGCCCACATGTTAATTAGCATCTCAGAATGAGAGAAGAGAGAAAATAGGACAAGACTAAAGAGATGTGACTAAAATATTTCAAGACTTAATAAAAGACACTAACCTACAGATTTAGCAAGTTATTTTGCACATTCCATCAACCTATAGATTCAAGAAATCCATACCTTAACATATCATAGTAAAAGTACAAAAACCTAAAGAAAAAGACAAAAGTAGTAAAAGTTACTAGAAAAAACAATTACAGACTATAAGGAAGAACTTATAAGTGACTTCTGTATAAACAGTGGAAGCTAAAGATAGTGGAATGACATATTTCTAGTGCTAAAAGAAAATAATTACCAAAATAAAATAGCATACTGGCGAAATAGAGACATTTTCTATCCAAAGCCCAGAAAAATATATTATCTAGCAGACATGCACTAAAAGAAATATAATAAAAGATATTCTTCATCCAGAATAAACCATATGGTACTTGGTAGGTTGAAGATGCAGGAAGAAATGAAGAGATATGAAACCAGTAAATCTTTGATCAATACAAACAAATATTGGTCAGATAAAATATTAACAATCTTTATAACAGCATAATAATCATAAATAGTAATGTACTCATAAATAGTAAAAATCACTAAAAAATCATAAAAGTAGTAAGTGGAACTAAAATAGTCTAAGATTTTAATGTTGGCTGAAAAAGAAGAACTGATGATTAACATTAGATTTTAATTAACCAAGGATATGTAATCTGGGTTAACGTTAAAATAATAATAAAAGAGTGTATAACTTACAGATAACAAAGAAAAGCTAGTTATTAATAATAAATACAGAATAATTCAAAGAGAAAGGAAGAACATATTAAAAACTGATCATAAAACAGTAAGGACAAACAGAGGTATTCATTAACATGGTAAATATTAGTGATTATTTCGTAATTGGACAAAGACACAAGTTTATAAGTAGTATATTTTGGAAGTAAAGTTACATTCCGTTTATATGAGACAAAGGTAAAACATATAAACACTGAAAAATCAAAAAGATATATGATAAAAATATTAATCAAAAGAAAGCTGGGGTAGCTATATTAATATTTAAGAAAAGGTAGAGTTTAAGAAAATGATTTTCAGGAATATATATTTTCCGAGACTTCAAATACATGTAGCAAACACTGACAGATCTCAAGGGAGAAACAGACAACAACAAAACAGACAACAACAATACTAGTAGGAGATTTCAGTACGTCACTTTCATTAATAGAAAGAACGACCAGAAAGAAGGTCAACAGAAAACAGAAATTTAAATAATACTATGAACCAAATGAACCTAACAGACATATACAGATAGTCTACCCAACAGCAGTAAAATACACATTCTTCTCAACCCATAGTACATTCTCCAGGATAGATCACACTGATGGATATTTAGGAAAGCGCTTATTATTTTGAGCATTGGGTGTTGTATGTAAGTGATGAAATCACTAAATTCTACTCCTGAGACCAATATTACACTACATGTTAACTAACTAGACTTTAAATAAAAATTTGAAGGAAAAAAAAAGTACTACTTATACTCTCGGGTCCTTATATTCAGAATAGGTGAAGTGCCAAGACATAATGAAATCTCAAGGACAAACTCAATATCTACGCATTTTAATTTTAGCTCAGATTAACCTTGTGAGCCTTATATTTATTGTTAGTTTTTGAATGTTTTAAGAAGTTTGTCTTAAATATTTTCTTCATTTTTACTTGAGAGAATTGATCTGATTACATATTCTGATATTCTAGGTTGCCAGCTTTGATTTACTGAATTGACTCAGGCAAAACATTTATTTAAAGCAATTTTATGGTAAAATTCAACTCTTTAACCTAAACTTGTTACTTAAAATTAAATAGAATATTGTTGCAAAAAATTAGCATCTTCTCTATCTGAATGGACTCTAGTCTTCCATCTTAGAGCCATCTCAGCCTCTGAAAAATTTACTCTCAGGATGCTCACATGAGGGAAGCCATTGTTTTCTTTTAGGTTCCCTATCTTGCACCTGCAGTCCAGACATTCCTTCTAGGCAGAAGCCAGGATGATTGTGGGATTCATTTTGTTTTCATTTTTTCAGGGATCACAGCCCTGTGCTACTTCTATCCAGTGTCTGAAGCAGCTCTCTCATATACTTTGTTCAGTGTTCTAGTTATTTCTGGCTTGAGGTTATTTACACCACTATGAATGTTATTACCATTAAAATACTAGCGTTTTTTTATTTGTTATTGCTTTATAGGACACTTTTAATCTATTTTGGATATAAATTGTTTGTCACAATAGTTTATGAAACTATGAAAACTCTAATAAGTGGTATCTATAATGTGTACAGATGTGTACAACTACTATTTACTATAATAATTAAATGTATATTTGCCAAAATACTGAAAAAAAAAAAAAAGATTAACCACATTTAAGAACACTGAGATCACACCAAGTATCTTTTCTGACCACAAGGGAATAAAATTAGAAATCCATAGTAGAGGGGCGCCTGGGTGACTCAGTCGTTAAGTGTCTGCCTTCGGCTCAAGTCGTGATTCTGGGGTCCTGGGATTGAGCCCCACATGGGGCTCCCTGCTCAGCAGGAAGCCTGCTTCTCCCTCTCCCACTCCCCCTGCTTGTGTTCCTGCTCTTGCTGTCTCTCTCTCTCTCTGTCAAATACGTAAATAAAATCTTAAAAAAAAAAAAAGAAAAAGAAATGCACAGTAGAATGAACAGGAATATGGGGAAATTAAACAACATACTCCTAAACAACCAATGGATCAAAAAAGAAATCAAAAAGGAACTTAGAAAATACAGTGAGACAAATGAAAACGAAAACAAAACATCCAAAATTTTTATAGAATGCGGCAAAGGCAGTACTAAGGGAAATATTCAAAGTGGCAAATGCCTACATTAAAAAAAGAAAAAAGATGTCAAACCACCTTAGTTTACACCTCAGGAACTAAAAAAACAAAACGATAAAACAAACAAAAAACAAACAACTAAACCCAAAGTGAAAGGAAGGAAGGAGGTAATTAAGATGGGAGAAATAAATGTGATGGAGAGTAGACAATCCATAGAACAAACCAATCCTACTAGAAGTTGATTTTCTTTTAGGTCAACCAAACTGAAAATTCTTAGCTAGACTAAGAAAAAAAAGACAGAACTCAAATAAATAATATCAGAAGTAACAGAGAGATTACAATTGATGCCACAGGAGTGAAAAGAATTATAAGAGACTACTATGAACAATTATAAGGCAACAAAGTAGATAACCTAGAAGAGAAGTATAAATTTCTAAAAACATACAACTTACCAAGACTGAATCATGAAGGAAAAATATGAACAGATCAATAATGAATAAGGAGATTGAATCAGTAATCAAAAACCTTCCCACACAGAAAAGCCCAGGACCAGATGGCTTCAGTGTTATATTCTACCAAACATTTAAAGAAGAATTCATGCCAATCCTTCTCAAACTCTTCAAAAAAAATAAAGAGGAGGGAATGGTCCAAAACTCATTTTAAATGCCAGGCTTATCCAGATACCAAAGCCTGATAAGGACACTACAAGAAAAGACAACTACAGAACAGTATTCTTGTCTATATAGAGATATAAAAATTTTCAACAAATTCTAGGAAACCAAATGCAATAGCACATTAAAATGATCATTCACCAGGAGAAAGTGGGATTCCAGGAATGCAAGGATGGTTCATTTTCAAATCAATAAATGTGATACACAACATTGACAGAACAAAGGATTAAAATTTTATGATCATCTCAATAGATGTGGAAAGAGCATTTGACAAGTTGAACATACTTTTTGATGAAAACACTAAATAAACTAGGATACAGGAAAATGAATTCAACATAAGAAAGGCTTATATGAAAAGTCCACAACTAATATCACACTCACTGGTAAAAAATTGATCTTCTGCTAAGCTCAGGGACAAGGCGAGGATGCCCACTCTCACTACTTCTATTCAACATAGTATTGAAGTTTAACCTCCTTGCCTTATTAGGCAAGAAGAGATAAATGTCATCATCCAAATTGGAAAGAATAAAATTATCGTAGATGATGTGATTTTTTTTGTAGAAAACCATAAAACACACATGTGCACACAAGCACACATACACATTCACAAACTGTAAGGACTAATAAATGAATTCAGCGAAGTAGCAGGATAAGAAGTCAATGCACAAAAACCAGTTGCATTTTGATACACTAACAATGAACAATCTGAAAGGAAAGTAGAAAATAATTACATTTACAATAGCATAAAAAAATAAAATACTTAGGAACAAACTTAACTACAGTGGTGAAAGACTTATGCAATGAAAACTGAAAAACACTGATGAAAGAAATTAGACACAAGAAAATGATAAAGCATCCAATATTCAAGAATTAGAAGATTTTATATTGTCCATATTAATGTCCATAAAATGTCCATACTACCCAAAGTGATCTATAGATTCCATGCAATTCCTGTCAAAATTCCAATGGCATTTGTTGCAGAAATTTTTAAAAAGTCTTAAAATTCATATGAAACCATAAGAGCTCGAATAGCCAAAACAATCTTGAGAAAGAAGAACAAAGCAGGAGGCATCACACTTTCTGAATTCGAGACATTTTACAAAGCTATAGTAATCAAAACTGTATAGTATTGTCAAATACTGTGTTTGGCAAAACTGTATGGTATTGACAGACATAAGACCAATGGAATAGAATATAGTGCCTAGAAATAAACCCATGCATATATGATCATATTATCTTTAATAAGAGTGCCAAGACTACACAATGAAGAAATGATAATCTCTTCAACAAACAGTGTTAGAAAACTGGATTACTCACATGCAAAAGAATGAAATGGGACTCTTATTTTATATCACTCAAAAATAAACAGAATGGATAAAGACTTCAATGTAATACCTGAAACTACAACACTCTTAAAAGAAAACATAGGGAAAAACCTTCGTATCATTGGCCTTGGCAATGATTTCCTCGATATGACACCGAAAACACAGGCAACAAAAGCAAACACAAGCAACTAGGATTACACCAACAAAAAAAGTTTTGCACAGCAAAGGAAAAAATTAACACAGTGATAGGCAACCTACAGAATGGGCTAAAATATTTGCAACCTATATATCTGACAAGAGGTTAATATCCAAAATATATAAGGAATTCCTACAACTCAAAAACATATAAACAAATGGCTCAATTAAAAAATGGGCAGAAGACTTGAATACATATTTCTCTAAAGACATACAAATGGCCAGCAGGTACATGAAAAAATGTTCAACATCACTAATGATGAGGAAAATGTGAATTGAAATCACAGTGAGAGATCACTTCACACAAGACAGGGTGGCTATCTTAAAAAGAAAAAGATAGCAAGCATTGGTGAGGATGTGGAAAGTTGGAATCCTTCTGAGCTGTTGGTGGGAATGTAAAATTATGTAGCTGCTATGGAAAACAGCTTGGAGTTTCCTCAAAAAATTTAAAAATAGAATTACTATATGATCCAGCAATTCCACTTCTGAGTCTATACCCAAAAGAATTGAAATCAGGATCTCAAACCTTTCTCAGCACTCCCTTGTTCATTGCAGCACTATTCATAATAGCCAAGTTATGGAAATAATCTAAGTGTCCATAGACAGATGATTGGATTTTTAAAAGTAGTATATACATACAATGAAATATTTTTGAGCCACGAAAAAGAACATCATCCTGTCTTATGCTACAACATGGGTGAAACTCAAGGACATCATGCTAAGTGAAATGAGCCAATCGCAGAAGTCCAAACACAGCATAATTCTACTTATTTGAGATACTTAAAGTAGTCAAACTCGTAGAAGCAAAAAGGAGAATGACGGTTGCCAGGGGCTGAAGCTTAAGCAAATGGGGAGTTGCTACTCAATAGGTATATAAGTATCAGTCCTTCAAGATGAAAAAGTTCTAGAGATCTGCATTACAACAATATACAAGTAAAGAAGGCATACAGATGGCTAACAGGTATAAGAAACGATGCTCGATGTCATTAATCATCAGGGAAATGCAAATCAAAACCACAAAGAGATGTCAACTCACACCTGTTAGAATGGCAATTACCATAAGACAAGAAATAACAAGTGTTGACTAGGATGTGGAGAAAGAGAACACTTGTGCACTGTTGGTGGGAACGCAAATTTGTGTAGCCACTATGGCAAACAGTATAAGGGTTCCTAAAAAACTTAAAAATAGAGCTACTGGAAAAAAATAAAACAAGACAAAGTCAGTGAGGGAGACAAACCATAATAGACTCTTAAGCATAAGAAACAAACTGAGGGTTGCTGGAGGGGAGGGGGATAGGTGGATGGGGTAACTGGGCGATGGACATTAAGGAGGGCCTGTGATGTAATGAGCACTGGGTATTATATAAGACTGATGAATCATTGACCTCTACCTCTGAAACCAGTAATACATTTTATGTTAATTAATTGAATTTAAATAAAAATAAATAAATTAAAAAAATAAAAAATAAATTAACAATTTAAAAAAACAGAACTACCATATAATCTGGCAATTCCACTTCTGGGCATTTATCCAAATAAAATTAATTGTGAATATATATTCAATATATACATATATGTATATATGAGTATATATACACATATATATACAATATATATGTATATATTGAATATAACAGAATATATTCAGCCATAAAAAGAAGAAAGTCTTGCCATTTGTGACAATATGGATGAACCTTGAGCACATTATCCTAAGTGAAATAGTTACACAGAGAAGACAAATACCATATGATTTCATTTACATGTGAATCTTAAAACAAAAACAAAGCCAAAATACGACAAAAAAAAAAACCAACCTCATCTATACAGAGAATAGATCGGTGGTTACCAGAGGCAGAGGGTGGATGAAATGGGTAAAGGGAGTCAAAAGTACAAACTTCTGGTTATGAAATAAATAAGTCATAGGGATATAAAGTGCATCATTGGGGACTATGGTTAATAATACCATATTGTGCGTTTGAAAGTTGCTAAGAGAGTAAATCTTAAAAGTTCTTATCATAAGATTGGGAATAAGAACTGAATCACTATCTCTATTCTTTTTTTTTTTGTTTCCTTAGTCAGTTAATGCTATAATAAAAAAGTGTGAAGTTTAAAAAAGAAAATATAAAACTTGTTGCGTGTTTCTATATTTAGAAAATCCAAGAGAATCCACAGATAAATTATGAAAAACAATACTAATAATTTGATCTGTTGGAAGATAAACTGAGGAACGTTATTAAAATTTTGAAGCTTTTATTTGCACAAACATGAATTAGAACCTGATCACATGGAGCCAAAGGTGGTTAGGAGCCTTCCACCCACCCGAGCTAAGGGTAAGATTTCTTAGGGAAGACATTGAAGCAAAGCATAGAATCTATTTAGTTGGTTATAGCTTAAGAATTTGCCATATTTGGGAAAGCCTCGTTAGCTGTGTGTGATTGGTTGTTCTTAAGTTTAATTTTCTTGGATTCCAGTGCATCAACTCTGGCTTAGGTTTTGTTTATTTTATGAAGGCTGCGAAGGCATTAAAGTTACTTCAGTTAATGCCTTCCTTGTTTAAAGACTTTAACAGAATAACTGTAAGAATTAACACATTTGCTAGATATGAGGTCTAGATATATAATCACTGTTTTTCTATATTCCAGCAACAAAGATAGAAATTAAAAATTGAAAAATTTTTTCATTATAACACACAAATTGTGTATCAAAGAATAAAATACCAAAAAATAGATAACTTTACAAGGAGAAGATTTAACTTTTTTGACAAAAATTAAAGACACAAATAAATGGTGACATATATGATATTCATGGATTGGAATGTTACATAAAGAAATCTCATCTGAAATGCAGACAAATTTTACTTTTTTTCTTTTTATTTTCTTTGACTTTTTCCCTAGAACTTAGCATATTCATTCTGAAGTTTACATGAAAACATATGCATTAATACAAACATTGACTCTCTTTAAGAACATGAGGGGGAATACTCCCTCTGTCACATGTGAAGATTTATAAAACTCATTAAGTATGCCTATGTAGTCAAGGATAGGCAGAATAAAAAATCCAGTAAGAATACCCACACATGTAAGGATATAGGAGTTAACAGAGTGGTAGAGAAAGAACAAGGACAATCTTTTCAAAATATCATGCCTGGACATTTGGACATCCATCTAGGAGAATAAATAATTTGGATCCCACATCACTGACACAAAAATAACTTCCAGGCACATCACTGATCCAAATGTGAGATGTAAGATAATAATGCTTTTAGAAGACAATGTAAGCAAATACCTTTATGTCAGAGAAAGATTTTTTAAAAAGTACACAAAACAGGGGTGCCTGAGTGGCTCAGTGGGTTAAAGCCTCTGCCTTTGGCTCAGGTCATGATCCCAGGGTCCTGGGATCGAGCCCCGCATCCGGCTCTCTGCTCAGCAGGGAGCCTGCTTCCTTGTCTCTCTCTGCCTACCTCTCTGCCTACTTGTGATCTCTCTCCCTCTGTCAAATAAATAAATAAAATCTTAAAAAAAAAAAGTACACAAAACACATTAACAATACAAGGAAAAGATTAATCAGTTTAGCTACATTAAAAGTAAGAACCTCAAAAAACATGTCCCAATGTATAAGTACATCAAGTCATCACATTGAACACCTTAAATATATACATTAAAAAGATTTATTTATTCATTTGAGAGAGAGAGGCAGAGTGCATGCAGGGAGAGGGCCAGGGGGAGAGAGGGGGAGAGAGAACTTCAAGCAGATTCCCTTCAGAGTGCAGAGCCTGACCGGGGCTCAGTCTCAGGATCCTGAGATTATAACCTGAGCTGAAATCAAGAGCCAGATGCTTAACCAACTAAGCCACACAGGCACTCCTATACAATTTTTATTTGTAATTAAACTTCAATGAAACTGATAACATAAATAAACAAACAAATAAAAATAAACGTACAACATTGGGAGAGTAAAAAGGCACATTAGAAAAATATTAGTAAGAATTTACAACCCTGTAATTAACAAAGAACTTGTATCCAGAAGAAAACAAATTTAAGAATGGAATTCCCAGTACTAAAAGACAGAGAGAGACTTGAATAAGCACTTCATATAAGAGATACTAAATATCCAGTACACATGGTAACATTTCAGCAAAAATAAGAAAAATGTATACTACAACTACAGTGAGAAACAACCACTGCCCACCAAATAGTTAAAATGAAGAAGACCAATACTACCAAGTACTGTCAAGTATTGCAATTACAGGAACTCATATATATTGATGATGGAACAACCTGTTGGGAAAACAAGTTGGCATTATTTAAACGCATATCCTTGAACCAAGTAAGTCCACTTCTAGATATGTATGCAGCAGAGTACTAGGAACTATATATACTAATATTCATAACAGAATTGTTTATAACATTCTCAAAATAGAAACAACCCAAATAGCCATCAAGAGAATATGCAATCAATTTTTATGTATTCATAGAATGGAGAATGGGTGAACTTTAGCCACGTGCATGGCGTCATCATAGAAACATTCTAAACGACAATAGACACAAAATAATACATATTACTCCATTTATAAACACTACACAAAAGGGGCAAAATTAAAGTTTAGTGTAGAAACTTCCAAAGAGGAAGTGAGAAATAGGGAAAAACAAGGAACTGATTTTCATAAAAGTCAGGATGATGGCTACCATTACGGGAAAGCAATAGATATGACTGAGAAGGAGGCATATGAGGAGCTGATCTCTGGAGGATGGGCTATACTCAATTTCCTAACCAGGACAATGGTTCCATATGTGTGCAGTTTATAACACATTAAGTTGATCATTTATGTTCCTTTGCATTTTTTGACATGTGTGTTAAAAATATAAAGTGTGGGTTAAAACTATTAAAATTACATATTTGCTTGAAAGTATATTGGGGAAACTAATTTTTTACTGATATGTTTTCATATGTATTGCTAAAACAAAATAAGAATATTAGAATGAAGTTTGGGTCAAGAAAGGAACATTGTTACTGTTTATCTTATTATATCCTCAAGAAAATATAAAAAAAGAAATAAATCCAAATATGCTTCTGAGTTGTTTGAGTCTTTTTTTTTTTTTAAAGATTTTATTTATTTATTTGACAGAGAGAGGAGATCACGAGTAGGCAGAGAGACAGGCAGAGGGAGAGGGGGAAGCAGGCTCCCTGCTGAGCAGAGAGCCCGATGCGGGACTCGATCCCAGGACCCTGAGATCATGACCTGAGCCGAAGGCAGAGGCTTTAACCCACTGAGCCACCCAGGCGCCCCCTGAGTTGTTTGAGTCTTATGGATGGGAATAAGCACTGGTATTTTGTTCTGTGCATGTTTATGATGAATAAATACAATGTAAGAGATATGTTTCTAATTGCTAGTATAATTGCAAGCTCATGAATCATCCGGTATCTTGAAGATCACCTTAAGATTATTAATTTTCAAACTCTAATTTTGAGCAGACTCTAATTATTGCTTTACTAGACAGAATTTTCTGGGATGTCATACTGATACATCCTTTGCAAACATCCTAAAGGAAAAACTGCATCCTTCCCTTTAAGTTGTTTCAGCAATTTTTTCTACTTCGTTATTTTTCATTTAAATAATAGCACATTTTAAACTATAGTAATCCACATTTGACTCATTATTAATCTTCTATATACAAATTATGCATATTCTTGACAAGTTAGAGGTAACATAATAATAATGAGGTCTGACATATGAATGAATGTATATCCATCTGTTATACTTGTTGTACTATCTTATTTATGCCATTCTATATAGTCTTCAAAGGAGTACTGATCAGCTTTCTGTCAAATTAATAGTGTGATCCATTTACAAGACAGCATATTTAGCTAATACAGAGAAGCATCAGTTTTTCAATGGAGTGTAGAAAGACTGTTCTAACAGATTTGACCAAATATGATGTGTAAATGCTTCTAATTATTTAAGTATATAAAACCAGGTTGAACCTAAAATCAAGCCCATCCATAAAAACGCCAGACACTCAATGAATTACCCATTGACCATTTCCTGTTCTACTTTGATATTCATAAAAATATCCCATAAAATAATTGCTATATCATTTACCATGCAAATTTAAGTATTACTCCCCTAATTTCAGAAAAAAAAAAAAAAAAAAAAGCCCTTCCCCGTCAACAAAAATTTGTAATTTAACCAAGTTCACACAGCAAGGAAGTTGCAGATAGGGGATGAGAATGAAGTTATTTTGTTTCCAAATCAGTGCTGGTTGCGTTTTCAAACACAGATATCTTTTCCTTTCAGACCACTCCTCCTGGAAATCTGTAGTTTGTTGTCCATTGTTCCGCATTTTTTGTTTGTTTGTTTTTTACTTTAGGAATGAAAGACTTCTCTTTTCAAATGACATAACCACTGATTCTAAGTTGTTTCCCAAGGGAGAGTTCAGTATGGTATGTTTCTCACATTGAATTATACAAATAATACTTCGAAACATAGATTATCTATGTTGGTATAAGCTAAAAATAGATCTAAATCTCTATATACTTGGTACATAAGGGTATGAATATATTTCCTTTTCTGAAAAATAGAAATTTAGTTTATTTAAAAGTTCAAATGATTATTTCATTCAGAGTTTTTCATCCAAATGCAAACTTTCTTTTAAGCAGTAGTCGTAAGACTTACATGCCACAGAGGAATAATGCTGTGAAATTATAGAAACACTTTATTCTGATTACAGTTATTAAATACATATTTACTTGGTAAGTGTTCTTTAGTAGTAAGAATATTTCCTAATTATGTCTGTACAATAAAATGTAGGAGGTCATTCCTTTGGAATTAAGTGTCACTCTGCAAGACCCTGTTTATAGAATGAAACCTTGTTGATTTACTGTTCCACTCATCTCCTAAACCTGTAATTCTGTATTTAGTCAATGTTAGTTCTACTCTTCTTTGCTTCAGTTACTTAACTAAATGCTTAAGTAAAGTTTTCACTACATGTGTATTGCCAAGAATCACCAGTTACATGAAATTATATTTATTTATATTTCTAGTAGTGTGCCGAGCTGAGAGCATGCCTGCAGCTAGAGTAATTTTGAGTATTTTTGAGTAATTATGAGTAATTTTCTTTCTGCCCAACAAGGGCAACTACTTGTATCATCCTTCAGTGGCTAATATGAGGGCACTTATGTTATAGGAGACTGACACATGGTGTAAGTCTTAAAGCTGTATCTTTATGTATTTTTTAATGCCCCATTCTTTTGCTCATATCCCTAAAATTCCATAACATAGCAGTTAACTAGTTTTTGACCTCAGCTATTTTGCAGTCATTTTTCCAGGGAAGAACTTACTTAGGCTTTTTCTGATTTTGGTATTATGAGGCATTTCTGATAATGTAAAAAAGGGTTTAGGAGAGTATAATCAGAGATGTAAGATGGGAAAGACCAAATGTCAAGCTAAATAATGATAATTTGATTACTTAATACCCCTATAAATAGTCCATTAGAATTTCTTAATTAAACCTCCACAGAGTTTAAGACAAAGGGCAGCTAACATTGTTTAGAGGGACAAAATACTACAGAGTGGAAATTTTCATCTGACCTCAGTGTACAAAAATATCTTCTGGATTTTTCCCTCTGATTTACAAGGTCTATGTTTAGAAATCTGGCTACAGGATGACTTTGCAAAATAGCACTCTGAAAAACACATAGTCAGTGCTTAGGCAACCCATATTGGCTCTTATCTAGAACAAGTGCTTAAGTATTTCTTTTTTTCTTAATTCAAAGTCATTATTTCAGCTTGAAAGTACTCTTTAGTCTTCATAGTAATGCTCTGACTATATACAGTAACATGATCTTAAGTATCTTTGTATTTGTTCTGAAGTAAAAGATCCTGCTGTCTTTCTTATTATTTGAACACTTGGGAAGAAAGGATGAAAATGCTCCAAAATAATTCCGTGATTTTATAACTAAAGAGTGGAAGCTCTTCAACAAAAGTTCCTGCTTATTACCTGTTGGAGTTCTAAGAAAAGAAGAAATCTGGGAACAAGTTCCCATAGATATTATAGCCCCTGTTCTCAAAAAGTTTTAATATCCTATGGAGGATTTAGAGAACATAAATACTTCGTATACATATAGATTATATATATATATATATAAACACACACACATACACACATACACACACGCACTTTACATCTATTTAAATATGTATGCATATATATGATACACACACCCACACACACACATACATATATACTCTATATTGAGAATATGTAACCTTAGAATATGAACACCGTGTAACCACAGTATATAAAACATTTTGCAATCATATTGTGGACTAGGCAGAATGAACTAAACTGGAAAAGTTTACTGAGATAATCTGAGAAAAATAGAGAAACAGAGGATTATTTTTTGTACTTTTTTAAAAATGGAGATATTGGTACCTGCCATGTCTAATAAGTGCCATGGAGAAGTGTTTGTGTTAGACCCAAAAGCTACTTGAAGTCAGAGATGAGCATAGAAGATATCTTGAATGATAAAGGAAATGGATTGTCTTCAGTGAATGATGGAGAGAAAATCGGATGACAGCAATAAGAGGAAAGCAAGACGGTGAAATATAATGGTGTTAGCCTCAAAGTAGCAGTATACCTTGCTTGTTCATGTTAAGAAAGCCGAGTCTTTCAGTAAATTCAGTAAAAACTAGAAGGCAGAAGAGGTGTTCAAGAAGGAAGCTGAGAATACACTGCTGATGACCTCACCCTGATTCTAGGAACACAGTGGAAAGATTTGGGTAGCACACGAGGAGTGCACAGATCACACCAGCACAAAGGCGGGAGTTCCATCAATAATGGGCAACTGTGAAACATCAGAAATCTCACAGTGCCTAAGTTATATGTGCACAGACTGCGGTAGGGTTTGTTCTGATGGTTTCTTAGAAGAGAGCGGGTGCTCATTCTTGTTCTGGAGTAAGGTGGCATCAGTAAGATGGCCTCCTAGAAGCCCTCCCCTCATACAGTGTCTGGCAATGATTGACGGCTTTCAAAGGAAATGGCACAAGGGATGAGAGTACACAGATGAACTGGTGGTTGCAGATGGACAAGCCCAGGACAGGCATGATAGTGAAGAGAGTACTGTTAATAAGTAAGTATAACAGAAGTGATGACTAGTACATAAGCTGCCTTTGAAGGAGACAGAGGAGCTAGATAGAGTAGGGGGAAAAGGCTGGATACATAAACAATACAAAGACCATGTCTTGACTGATATCCCCATCCTCAGTTACTTGGGCAGAAATAGACAGCTGAGGACCAAGACGTCATGCAACCCCATGATCAGGTTACAGGCCATGTTGTTAGTTTTCCCCAAATTCTTTCCGTATAAACTGGGACCTGATAAATTGCTCTATCCAGGAGGTTGGCAAACAATGGTCCACAGGCCAAATCAAATCTACCACATGCTTTTGCAAAGAAAAAGTTTTGTTAGAACACAGCCTTGCTTATTCACTTCCATTTTGCCTATGGCTTCTTTCACATTACAATGCCACCTTTGAGTAGCAACAGAAACAATATGACTGGCAAACCTGAACATATTTACCATCTGGCCTTCTACAAAAAAAGTGTGGTGACTCCTCTGTTCCGTCTATATTTGTTACATCTGCAGTAGAGATGTATTTTCTATTGACATACTTACTTATATAGCTTGCTAATTAGAAATAGGGGCTAGAAATTTTTTTTTAGCTCAATTCTTTGGCCTCATTTAATTGAATAAAACTTAGACACATTAAAACATTATCAGGGCCACTAATTTTGTGATTAGTACATAGTATTTTGCCTTTTCTCATACTGCTTATAAACAAATTTGAAGATTCTTCTTTGATTGTTCATGAAAAAGTTTGAAGTTTTTTCTCCTTTTCCCTAAATAGAAGATAATTATGAGTCCAAATATGAGATAATCACAAATAGAATTGTATTTTCTATCCTAGGAGTTAAAAGGCCAATTATTTGCATAAAGCAGGTGAAATTGATGAAGTGTAAAATAACAGGTGCTAGATTTCTAGAGTTATAACTAATTCCACGTGTAGCTAGTTACAATGCATTTTAAAAGACTTCCAGATAAAACAAAATTCCTAAATAAAACATGTCAAACATGTCAATTGGTGGAATGAAGCCATAGACCATCAGTTTGAGACACCCATCATACAGAATAATTTAAAAATATAATAATGATGGTAGCTACACTCTGGTGAGTGCAGCATATAGAGAGGTCGAATCCCTATGTTGTTAACGTAACCGTGCATCAACTATATTCAAATGAAAAACTATTTTTTTAAAACTGTTCTTTTTAAAAAAAAAAATTATTTATTTATTTGTCAGAAAGAGAGAGAGAGAGAGAGAGAGAGAGAGAGCATAATCAGGGGGAGTGGCAGGCAGACAGCCCCCTGCTGAGCAAGGAGCCTGATGTGGGACTGGATCCCAGGATCGTGGGATCATGATCTGAGCTGAAGGCAGATGCTTAACCGACTGAGCCACCCAGGCATCCCCCCAAAAATATTTTAAACTGTAATAATGGAAGTTCATGGAAGTAAGCTACATTATATTAAAAAAAAAAACAAAACCTATGTTCCTATGAAATATTAGGTAAAAAAGTAAATAAAAATAATTATAAATAATTTATAAAATTATGAAAATGATAGCATTTTTTACAGAAATGTTTGTTATACAAAGTTCCACATAGATATAAAATTATTGCATACATTATTTAAAAAGCTATTAAAATATATTAATATTGTAAGACAGCAGAAAAATAGTAACAGCTTAATACATCTAGAGAAAGCAAGTAGAAAGAAAGAAAGGAAACAAATAGATGAAATTGGTTTGGAGCTACAAAATAAGAATGGTCCTTGTAAAGGGAGAAAATTATTATTATTTACAGGTAATATTTGTCTGCCTATAGCACACAGGAAATATCTGCAAAAATCTATTAAAATAAAAAAGAATATGATAAGCTGTCTACTTGAAAATAAATATTCACAAGTTAAAATTTATTTACATACATATATTAGACTCAGAAAGTCTAATGAGATTATAATACAATTATATATATAACAGATATAACATATATGTTTTAACAGATATAATATATATCTATATATATAATATATATATAACAGATATAATATTGTTTTTTAAAAAGTCAATGAAGTTATTTCAAATAACCTGTAACCATGTTTTTTTTTTAACCTGTAACCATCTTAACAAGAAATACAAGAAACGTAAATAGCTCTAAAATCTTTGCTAAGAGGTCTTAAAAGAAGACATACGAAGTGGAGAACAGAGGTTTATTATCCTGAATATCAAACCATGATATTATAAAAATTTTTCCCAATAAATATTTATAAATATTTAATGTACTTGCAAATAACATCTCCACAGACTTTTTTTTAAATTACTCTGAAGTTCATCAGGATGGAATAAACAGGAGCAAATAAGTTTTTTCCTGAAACAGTGATGAATGAGCCAATCTTATCTCTCTAGAATATTAAAATGTAATTTAAAGACAAAATAATTAGGCTTCTGGTTGTAGGTAGTGAATTAAACATGTGCATTTTCTTTTGCTCTTTTCTGAACCCCCTGAAATAACAGTAAAAGATGTTTTCCATTTTCTATAGTCGCAAAATTGCAGGAATAAAGATACTGGAGGAGGGGATGACTGAAACAAAATTCGAGAAGCTTGAGAGCAGAGGAGTGGTAAATGATTTAGCAGAATACAAAACAGTGAGTCCTAAGCAGGCAGTGTGGCGAGTCCAGTCGCGCTGCACAACTTCCTAAAGGTTCACTGAGGCCCCTGCTTACAGTAAGTGCTGGACTCTCCCCTCAAGCTGTGCTAATGGCTCTCAGGCCAGAATTCTGTTCCTGTCACTAGTGAAAACCCTCAGTCTGTTGCAAAAGGGATAAATAAGAAAGACCCCTCTGCCCGGAATTAGGGAGGGGATATAGAGGCCTAATTTCTTTTCTTTTTTTTTTAAGTAATATCCACCCAATGTGGGGCTCGAACCCATCAAGACTCAGATGCTCTACCAACTTAGCCAGCCAGGCATCCCAGCCTAATTTCTTTTTTAACTGTACTTTCAACCAATCCTGTTTGCTCCACTTTCACATCCAGATAATGGATGTGATGCCATCCATTCTTCAGGTCGTGGGTCAAACAGAATTACTGTCAACAGGGGCCTCAGCAGATCTTTACTCAATGACATACTGACACATCTAGCATGATTTCTCCACTGAGCTCCCAGAAGGCTGGCATTTTATACCCTACACACAGCTGATGGAAAGATTCTTTTCTGGGGAAAAAATGTTCTAAAGATATACTGGGGGCAAAGCAATTCTCAAACTAAGTTCTGTGGGAAAAGCAAACCCTATGCTCTAGAGCTTCCATCGTACACGTACACAAAGAATTAAATTATCGTCTCTGAATCTAGAATGATACTAGCTAAATAACTCCCTTGGGATGAATGAAAGGCAGCCACTTATATAACATTCTGGAGAGTCAATTTCTCTCTCAGACACTGTTGAGAAAGGCTAGGAAGTCCCCAGTCTGCAAAACCCACCCTTGCATAGAAAATGTTAATCAGCTTCTTTGTGTTCTGCTCTAAAGTATGCAAATAGGCGAGGAGAATGTTTGAGGGAATATTCCAACAGAAGAAATGGAGGCCAAAATAAACAAGCAAGCAAACAAACAAACAAAGAGGAGGAAAAAAATGTACAAAAGCAGACCATGTGAGATTTTGATAATGTTGCATCTATGAAACAAGAACAAAGTGTTTCGATAAATGAATGAGGAAAAAGAACTTTAGAAATCATAAATGTATTAGCAGAAAGGAAAAAAAGATAAAATTAATACACCATTCTGGTGAAGTGGAAGAGCTAGGTTCTTGTCTGATGGAGTCAAAGAATGAATCTCGCGGACAAAGGAGAGTGGGTAAAGCGACAGAAGGTTATAAGCAAGGATGCAGAAAACGCTCTCAGGAGTGAGAAAGGTCCAGACAGGGTCACCACTGAGGGTTTTTAGGGTTGTTCTTTTATAGAAAGCTAACTAGGGAACCTAAATCTTTTTGACTTCTCTACTGGCAGCACCATTGATTAAGAACTAATGATAACATCTTTAATGGCTTATTTCTTTTTAGGGTCTGGTTATTTTCTATTGACCACAGGAGACTGTCATAAATAAGACTTCCCCCCTTAGACACCTAGGGTAGGCTGGTCTGGAGTGTTCCCTTATCTCTGGTTTCCTCACACCTCCACATTTTTGGGATTTCTGTGAGTCTGATCATGGAGTCCCCTATCTATTTCTCCCTACCTAGCCCCTCCTGTCCCTTACTCACTGGGAAGTGGAACAAAAGTTAAAAATGAAGAAAAGCAGTGAAAAAATATATTTTTTAAATAAGTTCAGTCCAGAAGTTCCAACATGCAAATCAGAGTTCTGGAAAGAGAAAATCAGGAAAAAGAATCATCAAAGAAATATCACAGAAATAGGATCATAATCTTCATTTTGAAATGACCCACTGAGTATTCAACACAATGGCAAAAAATGAACTCACACTAAAGATGCTGTTTCATACAACTTAAAATTTAGGGAACATAGAAGAAAAATCAAACAAATACCACTACAAAGGCTAAAGAATCAGAATGTCAACAGCAACACTAGAAGCTTAACCACAATGTGGTACTGCCTTTAAGATTCCAGAGTGATAATTCTTTCCAACATAGAATTCTATCCCCAGCCAAACTAATACAAAAATGCCAGAGTGGAATAGAATATACTTTCAGATATAAAATACCTCCCAAATCTTATCTTCCATGCCGCCTTTCTAGGAAGAAACCAAGAAGAAATCAAGAAAGAGGAAGTCATGGGATTTATAAAACAGAAGAACAAAGAAGAAAGAGGCAAAGGGAATTGAAATGGTAAAGGGAGTTTCCCAGCGACAGCCTTGCTGTAGTCCCTGGAAGCAGCCAGTCTTGACTGAAGCAAGTCAGGAGGCTTGGGAAAGATGTCTGGGAGAAAATGGAATTAATAAAATACTGTTGTATTTAAAAGCATCGAGAGGTGATTTAAGCAACTAGAAAAGATCTGGGGGACACACTACATAGAAACAAATGAGGATGACTACTACCTTCAGGGGACAAATTTGTATAGGAAAATAGTGTAATCTTATTGTGCCACACGGTTCTTCTGTGAATTCATTTCACATAGTCAAATACGTCAAAAATGACAAAACACCTCTGGCCGGTGTTATGACATGACCACTCTGGGAGCACTGGGAGACAGTATGCCTGCATATAACTGATAGAGTGATAGAGAGAATGATAGTACTTATTTTTAAGAGTGCAAAGTCGACAGATAATGATATATCATGAAGCATACAGTTTAGAGATACAGAAGTAAATACCGAAAGAAACCCCCGAAGAGTTGCAAGGGCTTGCCCCCTTCAGCACATAGGCACTCCCCTCTCCCTGTTCTGTGTTCTAGTATCTCCTGCTCCTGAGTCTGTGCTGACAAGGTTCTTCCTGGGTCTCCAGTTCTTTTTCGCACATTAACTACTACTCCTTTTTTAGCTCTCCTGCAATCGTCGCTTCCTCAGGATACTCTTCCTGAGCACTCAGAATCTCCAAACTATTTCAGATTCTCCTGTTTTGTCCCTCACGGCATTATCCACTCCTCTGTGTAAAATACTTCATGGTTCCAATTGTCCCTTATACTGTAAGATCCAGGAGTTTGGGTATCATATTGGTTTTGTGATCCGTTGTACTCCTAGCACCCAGCATACCGATGACAGCAAAGTGAGAGCTTAAGTATTTGTGGAATAACAATCAAATACCGCAACTAATTAATTATTTAGAACAAAAATGGAAACCATAAGCGAACTTAAAATATTATGGATTTTAAATTCAGCAGGACGAAGATAAATACCATATATATGATTTCACTCATGTGTGGAATTTAAAAAACAAAACGAATGAGCAAAGGGAGAACCAAAAAGAGAGAGAGAGAGGCAAACCAAGAAACAGACTCTTAACTACAGAGAACAAACTGATGGTCACCAGAGGGGAGGTGGGTGGGGGATGGGTGAAATAGGTGAAGGGGATTAAGGAGTGCACTTGTGAAGAGCAATGGGTGATGTACAGAAGTGTTGAATCACTATACTGTACACCTGAAGCTAATATTACACTGCGTGTTAGCTAACTAGAATGTAAATAAAAAGTTAAAAAAATATTATGGATTTTAAAATCCTAAATCATATATTTGTAAATAAAATTCAGCCATACGTTAACAAATTAATTCACCATAATTTAGCCAAATTTATTCTGGAATGCATTTATTATGAGAATGTATCTAACTAACATGATCAATAAGATAAAACAAATATGTGCTTATGTCACCACCAGAAAAGATATGATTATCTTCAATATTAGAAAGTCTAGAAATAGATCCCATTATTAACCAAATTATATCTTTAAACAAAACAGAAAGAGAAGACTAACCATGAGACCAATAGTCATCATCATTATACTTGCTTGTAAGGCATTATTTATTCCCTTTAAAGTAAGGAACAAGAAAAATGTGCTTATTTACTCAACCATTATTTAACATTGTTCTGTGCATTGCAGAGATTACAGCTGAAAACTGGAAAAAAAGAATATCCAAAAACTAAGAGAAAAAAATCTTTTAGTAGGATCAAAATTCTTTTAGTTTCTATCTGCAAGGAAAAGTATAATGGAAAAGTGGGAAAAGATCCTATTTACAATAGTGAAAACAAATATAAAGAAGTTAGGAATAAACTCATGCAAATGAGTAGTCAGAGATATTGGAGGAAAACCAGTACTGAGGTATTATTAGATCAAAAAGAATAAATATGTTTTAAGAAGGAGGGAATTTTGAACAGTGTCAAAAGCTAGTTAGAGCTCAAGTAAAATGGCAGCTTAAATATAAACACTGGATAGCAAGACAAATAATTGGACCCTTGGTGAAATTCCTATGTGAAGAAAACCACAGAATTTTACAGAAAGACATCAAACGCTTAGCCAATAATAAAGTATACCATTTCATGAGGAAAAGACTTTTAACTTCCTGAGATTGATACTTTAAATTAGTGCAATTTCATTCAGTAACGTAAGTGTTATTTTAGAACAAAGTAATGAAAGTACAGATTATTTTTTTTCAACATGATAATATAATTTATGTTAGCCCAAATTCTTTATCCTTAACGGAGAAGCACCAGATTTCCTAATTAAATGAAAGAAAAAAAAAGGATACTGCTATTATCTCATGTTTTAAGTAAAATAAGCTATAAAAATTGAACAAGAGATAAATTATCATTATTTTCACATAATGTGACAGAGTATAAGAGAATTCAGTAAGTTAGCAACGCATAAAATTAATATACATAGATCAATGTCATTTATATAATCAGAATCTAATGTGAGAAAAAGACTTGATTTCCTATAGCCACAAAATATATAAATATCCAAGAAAGTAAATTAACTATAAATGTGAAAAACCTCTATGAAGAAAAAATTTTAAATACTACTACAGAACACAGAAGAAGGCTTGAACAAGTAGAAATATGTAACACGCTCTTATTTGAAAATTCCAAAATCCACATTAGGTCATCACCCCTAATCTAGTTTAACAACTTTATTATGTTTCTAATTTTTTAAAAAAAGATTTCCTTGGAAGTAGACAATTGATAATAAGTATAGAAAAATAAACAAGAAAAGAAGACATAAAAAACCCTCTGAAAGAAGAGTAATGGGTGAGAGATGCTTTACTAGATGTTCAAATGCATTATGAAACCTCAATAGTTAAAAGAGTGGAAAACATACATGAATAGACAGACCATTGGAATTATAAAAGGAAGCCCAAAAACAGATCCCCAATAGAAGTTGAAATTTAATATATGATCAATGTGGTATATCAAATCAGTGGGAAAATGGGGTTGACACAATTTCATTGCCAATTAGACCAAAAGTATGTCAAATACATACTTTAAATCATACAGCACAATAATTACCAAAAATCATTAATTTATATTTTAAAATGAAATAATAAAAATATAGGAAGAAATTGGGGCACCTGGGTGGCTCAGTGGGTTAAAGCCTCTGCCTTCGGCTCAGGTCATGATCTCAGGGTCCTGGGATTGAGCCCTACGTTGTTGGGCTCTCTGCTCAGCAGGGAGCCTGCTTGGCCCTCTCTCTCCGCCTGCCTCTCTGCCTTCCTTGTGATCTCTCTCCTCTCTGTTGAATAAATAAATAAAATCTTTAAAAAATATATATATAGGAAGAAATCATACAATTCATTACAACTTTCAAGAAAGGAAGGCTTTTTATGACTCAAACTTCAGAAGCCATAAAAATTTGACATAATTGAACCTTACATTTTTAAGATCTAAAAAAAAAATTTAAAGACAACATACTGGGGAAAAATATTTTCAACTCAATCACAGGGTTTTGCTTTTCCCTTTTTTGTAAAGAGCTCCTAGAAAAAAACTCCACTAAAAAAAAAAAAAAAATGAAGGAAAGAAATACAGTAACCCTTTAACATAGGAAAAGATGTTTACTATCACTCATATAATTAAATGTGATACCATTTTTCACGATCAGATTAGCAAATATCCAAAAATCAGATAATACACAATATTGTTAGCACAAGGACGAAACAGGTATCCACATACATTACTAGGGAGAGTAAAGTTATGTGACCTCATACAAAAGGCAATTTCATAAGATCAATCAAAATTATACATGTTTGTGCTTTTTGACCCAACAATTCTATCCCCGATAAATTATTCTACTGATACAATCATTCTTTCGCTAATTTGGGTATATGCAAGTTTACTCATGGTAGTATTGTTTGTAATGGCAAAAGACTAGCAAAACATAAATGTCCATCAATAGGGGACTAGTTATATAGATTATGGCACATCGATAAAATGCTATCAAATTATAAAAAAAGAATAAGAATTATAAAAAAGAATAAAAAATTTTTATTATATAAAACTATAAAAAAAGAGTAAGAATGCTGCCTACATGAAGATATTCCCAAGGTATATTGTTAAGTGATAAAAGTATATTGTTAAGAAGTAACTTTCATTTAAAAAAGAGAGAAATTAAGAATCTGCAACTGCTTTAACATGCATAAAGTAACTTTGAAGGATACATATGAAACAAATGTCAGTGGTTAGTGGTTTGTGGGAGAAGGATGGTGTGGGAAACGTAAAGATGGCAAACAAGGAGGAGAGGAATAATTTTCACCATATAGCTTCTAATACCTTTTGGCTTTTGAACACCATGAATGTTTAAAGTACTTATTTTCATACTGCCAAAAGAGTTTTAGATTTACCAAGAATATATAAGTAGGAATAGACAAAATTGTGAGAAAGATGTCTTTCCCTATTGGATAGCAAAATGCACTCTAAAAATACAGCTGTGAATTAAAATTGA
Organism: Potos flavus; assembly: GCA_028534135.1. NCBI lineage: Eukaryota > Metazoa > Chordata > Mammalia > Carnivora > Procyonidae > Potos > Potos flavus. The sequence goes on from CM052886.1 coordinate 72,330,873, forward strand.
AGCTGTGCTATATTGACCCATTAGAAGTAGCCATGCAATGGCAAAGAACACGTTAGAAACACACCCACATGTGTACAACATACAGTACATTAGAAATATGATATGGGGTGCCTGGATGACTCCGTCCATTAAGCGTCTGCCTTCGGCTCAGGTCATGACCTCAGGGTTCTGGGATCAAGCTCAGAGTCTAGCTCCCTGCTCAGCGGGAAGTCCGCTTCTCCCTCTGCCCCTGCTCATGCTCTCTCACTCTCACTCACTCTCTCTCAAATAATAAAATCTTTACAAAAAAAGAAATATGGTACATGTCAGTAGAAAAGATAGATTATTCAACTAATGGTAATGGAATCAATGGACAACAATTTAAGAGAAAAATAAATTTAGATCCCTACCTCATATCATATTGTAAACTAATTCTGAAAGAATAAAAGAAAAGATGTAGGCACTTTCAATAATCGACCTAAGGCCAAGAGAATTCTAGATCTTGTTTATGAGGATATGGTGACTAAGCTGGACTCCAAGCCTGAAAACCACTTGAAATGTTCTGTGAATAAGCCAAATTAGAAGTCCCTCAGAGAAGAAGACTTTCATAACCATCTCAGTCTCAATGACCCAAAAAATTCCACTTATTTCAAATCAGCTCTTCGCAGGCGGTTAAACAGAAACTGTTGCTTATGCTACAACCTATTTTCCTCACTAAAAATTCACAGCTATTCTCTGTTACCGGTTTGAACTACCCAGCAATAGTAGTTCTAAGTATTCCTTTTAGGTTTCATCCTAAAGCAGGTACCTGAGTGGTTCTTATAATTGGCCCATCTTCTAGGCTGTGCTGTGGCTATCTGAGTGTTTACTAAAAGGGCTCTTGATTTGCACTGGAATGCTAAACCTAGAGTCTCAGCACGAAATTATTTTTCTTTGACTTTTTTTCCCCCAGCATCAGTTTCCTTCATGAATTTATATTTTACTGCTAACTGCACAGTCTTTGAGTCTAACACTTTATCTTGTAAGTTAGGCAATAACTACAGAAACGAAAGCTACTTTTATCTTAGGATTTCTTTCCCTTTTCCTTGCTCTGCTATTCTTTCTATACATCAAGGATTTTATTCATTAACCCCCAAATCTGTCAATTATATGGAAAGAGAAATATCTGCAAACAAATGAGGTGTCTGGGTATACAGAGAGTATTTCTCTTAATTTTTTTTTTGTTTGCTTGTTTCTCTTTTTGTTTGCTTCCTTGTTTGTCTTAATTAAGCAGAGCTAGGGAGTGTAAGTGGAGTCAAAATATACCTGGGTTCAATTCTCATATTTACCTGTTACATGAGAGATCAGAGATGCATTACGTGACCTTGCTGAAGTTCAGATTCCTCACCTATCAAGTAAGGATAACACCCACATCCTATAATTGTGAGGATTAAGTGCATGCCACTGTAATACCAGTGGCTTATTGGTGCTAACAATAACATAACAATAACAATAACAACAATATATTGGTGCTAACAATAAATTTTAGTTGTCCCTTTTATCTCCTAAATACCTAAAAATTTTGGCAATTATGAGTATCAGTGATGTCTCCTCTGAAAGACCATGTGGAACAGTGGCCGCAACAATCCTTCTGCCTCTGTGCAAGCACAGCTCTGCTATTGGCAGTGCTCATCCTTTGGATGTAAGTCACAAAAATCTATTCCAGATCCTAAGAAAGTAATGTTTTTCCTAAGCTGCGATGCTAAGGGGATGCTTTCAGGGCAGAGAAGCAGAGTTCTTTGGAACCATGCTCCTATTTCAGAAGTGACACGGATTGGTTTTTAGCTGCCCAAAGAGTGCTGAATTCCTGCACAGGGGGAGACGTGATCTCTGTGGCGTCAACCTGAGGAAGATTAGGAAATGAATTGTGAGTAACAAATGCATTGTCGCATTGAGCTCTGGTTCAGGAGCCCACACAGGGGCGCTGAGTGGGACAGCCAAGTGCACGGTGCTGCACTGAGGGTTCCCACAGGAAAATGTAACTGGATGGATGCATTATTCTACAGGAAAAGATTTGCTTCAGGACTGCAAACCTGTTTGTGGGTGTTCCTTTCCTGAAAGCATGCTTATAACCTATATAAATCAGTGATTCGAATGCTCACTTGAATATAACGCTGACTACAAATAAATTACTCAAGATTCAGACCCAGGTTCACATCTGGAAACCTAAACCTACATGGTGGACACCTGCAGCCAACTGGCAAAAACTATTTAGCCCAAACCATGTAACTTCTTGCCAAAGTAATGCATATATGTTGGTGAGGCTCAGGGGTTCCAGAGGCATGGCGGACATCAGAAATTATCAGAAGCCTACAATAAAGAAACATGGAGGAAAAAAAGGAAGGAAGGAAGGAAGGAAGGGGAGAAGAGAAAAAAGAAAAAAAGAAAAGTAAAGAAAGAAAAGAAAAGAGAAGAGAAAAAAAGAAAGAGCTGGACTTGTGCTCTCTTAGTGGATAGGGAATATAGATACATAGATATTATTCGTCAGATTTCAGGTGATGGGAGCTAGAAAAGGACATATACAGATCTGAGATACTATAAAGAATGGGAGGGTATTTCTTTGAGGAAAATAATATAGATGGTTCCTCTTCTAAATCCAGTGTACTTCTCTATCTTCTCATTCACGTGTCCACAGCCATAAGTGACAGAGGAAAAACTGATGGGGTTGAAAAACAGAGAGAGAAATTGCCTTCTCTGATATCCCACCACTTGGTTTCACTGTGGACATGATGATGTCCACCATTATCCTTAAACATGCCATTTTAAACAAAACCAAGAGTAATGCCAACAAACATCAATGTGGTTTAGTGAAGAGATAGATACTTATGGATCTTATTTCTATTCTGAGGTGAAATTGATGTAGGAAAGATGTTGGGGTTTGGAGCCAATGGCCAAGAAAGAATTCTTGAGATATCTTTGGTGCAAAAAGGTGGTTTTATTAAAGCACAGGGACAGGACCCATGGGCAGAAGGAGCTGCACTGGGATCATGAGGAGTGGCCGATTATATACTTGCAAGTTGGGAGGGGGTTAGGGATAGAGTAAGTCTCTAAGGAAATTTGGAAGCAAGGTTTCCAGGACCTTGAGGGAGCTAGTTAATGTTAGGAAAGGTCATTTATTACTGCGTAATAGAATCTTAGTCATGAGACCCTTCAGATGTATATTGGTGGGCCATATGCTTGGGAGATGATTGCCAACATGTATCTTGGGGTACAGAGATTAAGGCAGTCTCCAAAGGAACTTTTATATGTTAAAGTAGACTCACAGCATCCTGGGGGGGGGGGCGGGCTAAGATTACCTTTTACCCTTAGCAAAAGTATTAACATCCAGGCAGCTGAATTCCTAGAGAAATGTCACTCTGCCTTTTTCAAGGACTTGTCAATGGGCTATAAGGAGAAAGGAAATTCAATTTCTCTTTTGCCTCTGTTACCTACAGCACAATGACATTCGACTAAAGTCTTTAGGAGATCTACTTGAAGAAAAGAAAAAAAATAAGTGTCTTAAAGGCAGAGAACACAATGTCTATCACCTCCTGGGGCTCAGCTTTTTAAATAAACTTTTTATAATAGATTTAAAAACTTAGATTTATAGAAATAGATTTAGATTTACAGACAAGTTGCAAAGATAGTATGGAGAGCTCCCATATGTCCCCCACATAGTTTCAACGACTGTTACCATCTTACATTGCATAGTACATTTGTCACAGCTAATGAGCTGAAACTGCTACATTATTATTAACTAAATTTCATATTTCCATTAGTTTTCCCTAACGTCTTTTTTCTGTTCAAAGATTTCATCTGGGACAAAAGAGTACATTCAGTTGTTATGTCTTAGGCTTCTCTTGGCTGTGATAGTTTCTCAGACTATCGTTGTTTTTCATGACTTTGACAGTTTTGTGGTCAAATATTTTGTAGAAAGTCCCCTCAACTGGAGTTTGTCTGATATTTGTCTGATTTGCCCTTCTCATCACATCATATCAAGTGTACATATTATCAACTGCACTTATCACTGATTACGCTAACCTTCATCACCTGCCTCAGGTAGTGTTTGTCAGGTTTCTCTGTTGTAAAGTTACCCTTCTTTCTCCTTTTCCATATTGTACTCTTTGGAAGCATGTGACCAAGCAGAGTCCAAGCTTCAAGAGTGGGGAGTTATGCCTCTTTGAGGGGAAAGTATCTACATAAATTACTTGGAATTCTATGCAAGAGATTCATCTTTTCCATTTTTCTTATTGTATCATTTATTTATATTACTATTGACTCATGGATATTTATTTATACTTTGCACAATCATCTAAGCATCTACTACTACTTTTTTTTTTTTTCTTGTTGCTAAAATTGCTCCAGGTTTGGCCATTAGGCGCTCTTTCTACATTTTGTTCTTAGAGCCTCTCATTATCTCCAGGTACTACATTATGCCCCACACTCATCTTGTATATTCTCTGGTCCAGCAGGATCTTGGTTTTCAGCCTGGCATATTATTCTAAAATTTCCATAATATATTTTCATATGTAAAATTAAACCATAACATCAGAGAAACAATGTCTTTGCAGATTAGTTCTCACTAAATCTAGTCAAAGTAAAACAATGTCCTTCAGTATATTCAACAAACTATAACATTATATCCAGTACATTTTAACTTTCAGCTTAGGTGGGGTATGCCTGGGAGACATCTTCAAATTTTCTTTACATGGAGGAAAAAAGATACTATTCATAGTTCTAGGATGCTGAGAAATATTTCTTACCAAAAGAATAAAAAAAAAGACAAAACATAGAGAAAAGAAATAAAAAGATGGAGAGAAACAGGAGGCCAAAAAAATGGGTGAAGATAAATGTCGAGAGGGACTGCAAAAATTTAGGTGGCATGGAGAAGGGTAAAGCCTGGTATGGGTCAGAGGATCTATAGATATGAGAGCAGCGAGTAAAATGAGCAAAAGGTGGGCTATTAAGCAGACTTCTAGAATAGAAATTGTCTATTGTACAGACTCTTCAACTTTTATAAAATGAAAGATGTCAACTAGAGAGAGCATTCATTTTAGAGGTCAATCTTTAACTCTTGAATTTTATTTCTGGAAAAGAAAAAATTTCTTAGTATCCTTACATCAACTATGTTGTTGTTCCAGCACTTGACTAACAAAAATATAATTTTATTACCTAAATATTCAGTGTCACCTATCCCTGTGATAGAATCCATTCCAGGCACTGTGATTATAGCAGTGAAAGAAACAAAGTACCTGCATTTGGGAAATATGCATTCTAGTGTAGAAAGATAAGCAAAATAACAATAACAATGACAATAATAATAATAGTAGGAGATGAAGTAGTCTAGTGGTGGTTGTAAGTACTAAGAAGAGAAAAGAAACAGATAAATGAAGATAAAGCGATGCAATGGAATGCAAGGTCTAGTTTATATACAGTGGACAGAGAATATCCCTCTAACGGGTATTGGAGCAGAAACCTAGAAAATAGAGGAAACAGGATATGTGGATAAGTAGGGAAAAAGCATTCCAGGCAGTCAAGAAGCAAATACAAAGGTTACGAAGTGGGCAGCTTAACTTGTTAGGAAACACAAAGCAGACCAATGAGGCAAGAAGGTGACAGAAGCAACAGGGAGGAGAGCAAGATCTGAAAGTGTCTCGCAGGACCCAGGAGAAATGGGCAGCTATTCCATATGATTTTTAAAATAAAAATGACGTGATCTGACATATTTCAAAAGGCTCATCTGGCTGCTCTATGTAGATTAGACTGGGAAGAGAGGGAGGGCATTAAAAGACGTGTTTTTAAACATAGATTTTCTTATGATTCACAACAGCTCAGGATAATTTGTTACTTACAGTTCAGAAGAGGAATGGGCATGCCAAGTCTTGAAGGGGATAGGCGAGGAAGCACTGGGCTTGGTCAGGAGGCAGAGGGAGCTAGAGGAAAACATGGGCAAGAACCCCAAGTGTGGTTTCTGTGGGAAAGGTAAAGGAATGCAGGCTCTGAGGATTTGGGCTTAATAATTTCAGCGGGCTATATGGCCTCTCTCGGGTTGTCAGTTAGTTAGCCCTAGGGTGATTAGGGCAGGGGGATAAGGGTCTGGAACGTAATAGCTCTATAAAGGAAGGGATTGGGGGTGTGGGCTTGGATTGGTTGGTTTGCATATGAAAGGAGTACTTGCAGGCCAGAACTGTTTGGATCTCTAGAAACTGGCTAGCCCTGGGAGGGGCAATCTCTTGAGGGTCAGCAAGACCTCAGATGTCAAAACGTCAGAAACATGGTTAATAGAGGATGGAAGCAGAAGAAATACTTAGGAGGCTATTCAATAACTCAAGAGAGAGGAAATGAGAGGAAATGACTGAGTTGGGTATATTTTAGAAGAATGGCTGACAGGCTTTGAAATGATTTAAGTGCGGTATGTGAGAGAAAGAGAAAAGTCAATGGTGACTCCGAGATTTTGGGTCCAATCTACTGCAAGAAGAGAGTTGCCATTGACTGAGATGGAAAAGACTATAAAAGGAAAAAAAAAAATCAAGAGTTTTTTTGTGTTTTTTTTTGTGTTTTTTTTTTTTTTAAAGACTTTATTTATTTGACAGAGAGGAGAGAGATCACAAGTAGGCAGAGAGGCAGGCAGAGAGAAAGGGGGAAGCAGGCTCCCTGCTGAGCAGAGAACCCGGTGCTGGGCTCGATCCCAGGACCCTGAGATCATGACCTGAGATCATGACCTGAGCCGAAGGCAGAGGCTTTAACCCACTGGGCCACCCAGGCGCCCCACGGGTTTTGTTTTGAATTTACTAATTTTATGAATCTGGGGCAATTGGATATATGTGTCTGTAATCTAGGAGATGGTCCTAGCCAGAGATATAAATTTCTGAGTCATCAGTAGGTAGATTGTATCTAAAACCATAGAACTAATTCACAGATCAATTTATTATTGATAGACATCAAGTCTAAGGACAGAGTCATGAGTTGTTCAAATATATGCACCTCAGGAACATGAAAAGAATCCAGTTGCCAAACAAAAAGGAATACGAAGAGAGAGTGGTCTTCCTTGCTGAGGGATCCGAACCTTGGTTTTCCTGTATATATTAAGTTTCTGTAGACTCCTACTAACTTTATCACTGGTATGGTAGTATTAGGAGATACACACAAAAATTCCCGGAGATTTAGACATATTTTTCTGCCTCACTGCAGAGCAGCAATCATAATGACTGGTAATAAAAATCAATCACCCTAGCCAACATAGCCTTTTTGGCTTCTGGGTTCAGTAGTGTCAGGAGCCTAAAATGGCACAGTGGTGTCCCAGGTTCCAGTGCAATGAAACAATTGTCGTTATTCAACCTTTAAATCAGCAGAATTCAAGGTCAAGAGAATGGAAGAAAAAAATTTGCAAATGGGTTATCAGGTATAAAATGGAAAAAAGGCACTAACTCTTTCATATATTCCATGAGTACCATATATCTGCCACAAGTTCAAAGAATATATTAAATACTGCAGGCAGTACTCTAATCTGGTAATGTATTAGCCCCGAGCTAATGCCATAACTGACTGTTCAATAATCCATTTCTCCACTTTATAAGGCCAGCTGCTTCTGCATACATGTAAAATTAGTAATTCTCTTAATAGTCAACTTGCTATTTCACTTTTTACTGCACAACAAATTCCTTGATCAGAAGCAACAATAGATGGGATGCATGACATTGAATAAGTCATAGATATATAAGCCACAAGATGGTGTTTATGGATAGAGAAAGCAAATCCATATTCAGTATAAGTATTCATTACAGGAAGGGCAAATTATTTTTCCTTCCATGATAGATGGGATCCAAATATAATCATCCAGCTACCAGGTAGTCAACTGGTCCTCCATATTCTATATCTGTAGCTCAGCATTGTCCTCTACCGTTGGCAAGTGGGTCCTCAGCAGCGACAGTAGCCAGGTAAGTTTTGCCTAGATGTCCATGTTATAAAATACATACTTGGCCAGCATCCCTAATACCAAAGCCACTTTATTGATGAGCCCATTGAGAAAACATGAGAATTGTAGAGAAAGAGACTGACAACTCGCAAAGTGAGTTATTTGTCTGATTATTTAGAGCCATATCTGCAGTGAGTGGCATTAAGAAGGCCTTTTTAGGGGTGCCTGGGTGGCTCAGTTGTTGGGCGTCTGCCTTCGGCTCAGGTCATGATCCCAGGGTCCTGGGATTGAGCCCTGCATCAGGTTCTCTGCTCAGTGGAAAGCCTGCTTCTCCCTCTCCCCCTCTCCCTGCTTGTGTTCCCTCTCTCGCTGTATCTCTCTCTGTCAGATAAATAAATAAAATCTTAAAAAAAAAAAGGCGGCTTTTTTAGGGAAAACAAATATCCTGAGACATCCATCCACATACCTCTCCCTTCCTGCCCATATCTTGTCATCATCAATCCGTCAATTCTATTTCTTCCAAGCCCCTGACCACTTGACCATACCATTAACCAGGCAGCATAAATCCAAACCTCAGATTATCTCAACTCCTAGGCAAAATAGACAACCAGTTCTAACTGTGGAATGATTTATCTGGCTTTTATATCTACCATTAAATGGGATTATAATTCTCAAAATGAATTTATGGCAGGTGCCAGTGTGTCATATACAACCACACATAAGCCAGAATCTAATTCATTTTTTCCTTACTCAACTGGTGATAGGAGACTCCCTAGGTGGCTAGAAGATGCACTGAAGTGGGGGTGAAAGTGCAAGAGAAGGTGCCCTGGGGGTGTGGACCACCTGCTTATATCACGCACATGTACTCCAGCCTAGTCCTGGGTGTACCACCTCCATTTGATGAGGGTGTACCACTTGGACACCCAATTTTATAACTTGGTGGATCAAATAATATCCAATCAATAATGGGCATCTCAGGTCATCTGGTCATGTTTGGTCTTATGGTTGGATATTTAATCTCAATTAGGTACATTTGCAAACAAAATTTTTTGTCCAAAGAAGAGTGGTTGTAGGAAACTGTATGTTTTTGTAGGAAAGTCTAAAGGACTTTGGTTCCCTTATCAGCGATTTTCGCAGGCTCCCTTCAATATCCTATCCTACCATGGACACTTAAAGCAACATTGAATATACTGCAGCATAGGAGTCAAGTGGGAGAGCTTCTTGTATGTAACCTAGAATGAGCTGGAGACTTGTCCTGCTCTGCAGTCCACTCAAACCCTTAGGGATTACCAGGTAAGAAGGTAACATACACTGATAAATGCTGTACATGTATATACCTTCTAAATTCCAAAGATACAAACAAGGCTTCCTTTCTTATTAGTAATAGTGCCTTAAAATGTAGCATCTTGTTTTTTACTTTATGGACATCACTGTACAGGATCCAAGAAACTTTACTGAGATTTCAGCCACTAAGTGTGGGATTTTATTTCCCAGCTTCTAAAATAATTATATCCCTGGGCATTTATGTTTCTCGCTTCTTCCTGTTACTGACCTCCCATCAGCACGACATCAACATTACAGACGATTTGTTGTACTGCGGGTTGGCATGAAGATCAAATTAAGACAAAGAGCTGGAGAGTTAAGAGGACACTAATTAAAGATTAAAAATTGTCCTGGTATCTCTGCTAGGGACATTCAGGTGTATGTGTAGTGTATATAGAAGGTTTGTTTTATATTCTCCAGTAAAAGAAAACAACTTCTGGAACAGAAGCTGGGACTGTCATCCTCATCTTATTAAGTTTATCCATCCATTGTCATTCTTCAAGATCCTTGGAGCTACAAAATGTAAGAGATCCTTGAACATAGTCATAGAAATTCCCTGTTCTCTGTGTCTTGAATTTAAAGCTCTAAGTTTTAAGTTCTTTTTATTTATTTATTTATTTGTTTGTTTATTTATTTATTTATTTGACACAGAGAGAGAGATCACAAGTAGGCAGAGAGTCAGGCAGAGAGAGGGGGAAGCAGGCTCCCCGCTGAGCAGAGAGCCCCATGCAGGGCTCGATCCCAGACCCCGAGATCATGACCCGAGCCGAAAGCAGAGGCTTTAATCCACTGAGCCACCCAGGCGCCCCTCTAAGTTTTAAGTTCTATCGTACATTTGGAAATAGCCAGTTTATTCTAAGATATTCCTCATGTCCATCTCAGCCACCACCCATACTACCATAGAGATTTCACTAGGGAGGGCAATAGGTATGAACTGAAGAAACTATTTCCATCCATTCTATGGACTACTGGATTCCCATATACTTATTTTTAATATTTCACTTACTAGAACACTTTCTCTGCTCTCATCTCCAGTGAAATATTTATAAAATTCATTTCTAGTTCCATCTTCTCAGGATAATCTTGCTTAAACAGAAGATATTCTTTCATCCCCTGAATTCTCCTATAATAGTTATAGTTGTAATTGACTTTAATAAAATCACATCTCTTCTGGCAATTACCTAAACTATTTACTTAAGATTGATGTTGTTTAGTTTTTGGTATGTGTATTTATAATTTCTTTCTCAAGCTAGATTTTAATTATTTTAAAGGCAAGGATAACATCTGATACATATTTGGTACCTTACATATCTTGAAAGGATTCTAGTTACGTGAACTGATTTCAATGGACAACTTATTTAAATCAAAGTCACATAACTGGCTATGGAGATTGTTATCAAAAGTATATACATACATACATATATATACACTTAGAAATATATTATATATACATATAATGTTTTTGAGCTAGAAGATTTTTGGACAGGAATATTTAATTGCATTGGCAGAATATTACTTCCAGATTATGTTGAGGCATTTTTCATGTGACAAACTTTACACCTTTCACCATCTTCTTGGGGGATGGGCCTAGATCTTTATAGGAGTTTTAATATTTAGCATGCCCTAAATTGTATTTGCCACAAAACCTTTTAGAGTTATTCTCTTTATACAACAGCCACTGCCTTCATATTCCACTAAGTAGAATACCAATGACACATTTAGTCATATTTCTTTGTAGTAAAATTGCTATACTTTTCTAAATTCACATTAGACTTTTGGGAACTTAATATATTAAGAAGTTACTTAATGTGAATGGATGTTTATCACTTATAAAATGCAATTACAGTGAAGAAGGCTGAAAAGAATATCCTATGGGTACTGTCAGCCTTTCACCGAGGGAACCATGAAAGATACACCATACTACTGAAGTAATTAGAAATTATTCACAGGTACGCACGCACACACACACACACACACGGGATGATGCAATTTTTGTTCTTCAAACAGATACTGCTGCTTGCATGCCAGGTAAGACTGCTTCTCTCCTTGAACTTCCTTGAAACTTAAAAATATTCATGGCAAAAATGGCCATGCCTTTTCTAATCTAAGTACCATGAATGAGAGTGGTTATATACAAGTCGACGATAACTTTTCTTGTTCTCTTTTAAGTATGCATTTAGGTTTTGTTGAAAATTAAAGAATAAGCTCAATTTTCTTTTCTTTCTCCATTCTCTCTCTCCCCACAAGGGAGAAGGAGCAGGCACACAAAATAATGAAATCATTATGTGTTTAAGCAGAGACTAGAAACAACTCTATGTGGTACATTCCCCATCTGTGCCACTGCACCAGAATTAAAAATGAATGTTCTCTCTGTGTACACCCCTCTCTCCTGTCACCACTTCCCCCCACACAGAAATTGTTTTCTCTCTACTCAGCTTGAAGGGATGTAAATGATAAGGCATAATGTAAACCTGAGCCAATCAGAAAGCTTTTGTTTCGTTCTCAGGAAACTCTCCTCAGAGTGATAGAAAAACCACTTGGCAACAATAGGTGGAAACAAAGAATAGAAATGATTTCTACACCAAAATGCTAACGCACCTGTTAATTCCCTGACATAGTCATTTTTAAGCCAACACTTAAAAAAATAAATCCTATCCCAGTAATTCATTACATCTGCTATGATAGACATTAGCTAGAAATAATACTTGTTTACTACTGCCTGGCAGAGGTAGTCAGCCATAACTAGGGTATTATTTTGGGCACCAAAAATTGTGAGCTGTGATGTTCAAAGACTAATGAATAACTTTTATCAGAGTCTATACGTTTCACTCGTGTAAGAAAATACTTTCACTTTCTATGTGTTCTACCATTGCACTAAAACTCTGATTAAATATTGGAGACAAAACTTACTGCTGTAACTTAGAAACAAATTAATTTTTATAACAATTTTTACTGGCGGCTGACATGTTTTAATTTCTTTTATAACTGACAATGTATGTCTATTGTCTTCGAAATGACAGTACTCATAGGATATTTTTCTCAACCTTCTTCACTGTGTATGCATTTTATAAGGGATAAACATCCTTTCATGTTATGTAACTTTTCAATGTATTAAGTTCTCAAAAGTCTAATGTGAATTTAGAAAAGTATCGCAATTTTACTATAAAGAAATATGACTAAATATGTCATTGGTATTCATTCTACTAAGTGGAATATGAAGGCAGTGGCTGTCGTATAAAGAGAATAACTCTAGAAGATTTTGTGGCAAATACAATTTAGCACATGCTAAATATTTAAACTCTTGTGAGGATCTAGGCCCATCCCCCAGGAAAGTCGTGAAAAGGGGTAAAGCTTGTCACATGGAAAATGCCTCAAAAATAATCTGAAAGTAGGGTGGGGGGATTAAGGAGGGCACTTGTCGTGATGAGCACAGGGTGATGTATGGAGGTGTGGAATCACTATATTGTAAGCCTGAAACAGATATCACACTATGTATTAACTAACTGAAATTTAAATTAACTGAAATTTAAATAAAAACTTAAGAAAAAAGAAACAATCTAAACTAAAACTAAACTGCTCCTGAATTCCTGACCATAAAAACTGCTTAAGATAATAAATGTTTTGTTACCAAAAAAAAAAAAAATCTGAAAGTAATATTCTGCCAATGCAATTAAAATTAACTTAGCTACATAGAGAAAGCGAAGGTCACAGTTTTCTTTTCCCTTTAAAATTCTGAAGAAGTTGCTCATCACTCTCAGATTTTTAATATTGGGAAGTCTGAAGCCGGTCTGATTTTCCTGTTTTGTTGCTTAGACTGCATTCTTGTCACATTCTTTATAAGTAACATGGAGACACATCAAAAGAAAATACTGTGTACTTGGTATCATTCTATTAACTTCTCTTATACTCAGGGGACCCTTTTGATGTTATTCAAGAGTGGGATTTTTTTTTCCTTTTAACTCGATATGTATATTTCATTTGGTCCACTATCTATCCTATTGCTCGACTTTTCCTCATAAAATTTGCGGGAGTTACTGAGGTTCTGCTAGGGTTTCCTCCACGAATACTACCCAGTGACAATGACATTCTGTTAGAAGGGGGAACTGCAAGTTGATTCAGTGTATCTTTGTTACCCAGACTATCTCAGGTGCAAATTCCCAAAGTTTTAGTAAGTGGAAGGTATTACTCCACTGTCACTAGAAATGATGTAGGTTTTCTTTAATTTGTGTTTTCTGTTGGTCATTGCAACGACAACTTGGAATCAGGGATCGGAGGGCCCCAGTGGGCTCATTTTACTTTTTCCCATAAGCACAACTGAAACTTTGTAACCTTGTTTTGTTTCCACATTAAAATAATACATGATGTATAAAATACAAGTTTTATTGATAGATTAAAACACATGTGATTGATACATTTGATGCTGCTACTTACATTCCAAAATTATTTTATCAAAATCACTTTTTTTCAGCACAATAGAGAAGTTAGAATAAAAAGCCATTTCGTACTGACTTCCAGACTGAAACATAAGATTCTCAAAACCCAACTGATATTCAAATTGTCTATACTTGACAAATTTTTTTAAATGAGTTTTAAACTGACCCTAGATTTATTGGGGGAGGGGAGCTTTCTAAAATGCAGAAGCATCACACTCAATTGTTCATCTATAACACCATAATTAAAGGTAGTGAGACTCTGATGCATATTTGTAGTAGTCCATATTAGTGTACATTTTTTTATTTTTTTAAGATTTTATTTATTAAGAGAGAGATTGAGAGAACAAGTGGGGAGAGGATGAAGCAGACTCCATGTGGAGCAGGGATCCCAATGCGGGCCTCCATCCCAGGACCCTAGGATCATGACCTGAGCCGAAGTGAGCTGCCTAACCGACTGAACCACCCAGGCACCCCTAGTGTGTATTTTTAAAAACAAAATATCTAAATTTCTGGTAATTGCTAAGGTGGAGTAAGCCAACTGTAGTCTACCTCACCTACTGATTACAATGCAAAAGTCTGGACAGACTACAAAGAGCAACTTCCTGAAGTCTCTGAAAAGTAAACACCAGCAGAAGAACTGAGGCCTGAAGTAAAACCTTGAAAGAGACCCCTAATGCGTAGTGAGTGTCACGCTTCTCTTCTTCTTTGTCTCCCGGCCTGTGTCCACCTGAGCTGTCCTCTGTGAAAGGACTTGGACTCCAATCCTAGTCTCCAGGCTCCATGGCAGTGTTGACATCTCTGCTTAGCCTTGTAGCTTCTTAGGATCCACTTCTCATTTCTAGTATCAGCACAGTATATAATTAAGCAAATTTCTACAGAGTGTTGGGTTCACTGCTCTGTGGTTCCCTTTTTCCCAGAACCTTAGCCTAGATTTTTTTTTTTTTTTTTTTTGAGACAGAGAGAGAGACAGAGACAGAGCACAAGAGGTTGGGGAGAGAGAGAGGGAGAAACAGGCTCTCTGCTGAACTGGGAGCCCCATGTGCAGCTCAATCTCAGGACCCCAAGATTGTGACCTGAGCCAAAAGTAGATGTTCAACCAACTGAGCCACTCGGGGCCCCCAGCCTAGATGATTTTTTGGTCCAATTGTAATTTTTTCTGGGACACTTCCATAAGCTCTCAGTCTCTGCTTTCTTCTTGGCTGCTCTAGCACTTGAAAACACACTGAGTGGAAGGTGTTGTATAGAAGGTTGGCTTCTTCTTACTCTAAGGCCTTGGCCTCTCATATCCTAGCTTTCCTTTTTTTAAATTTTGTGTTTCAATCTAACTTTTCTTATTGGCTCAGTGAAATAGCTGATCCAATGCAAGATACTCTGATGTAGCCAGAAATGCAAGTCTTAATAACTTATGGTTTGTGAAGTTATTAGTTATTAATTTTACTGCCCAAACATGTTCCAAAAAAGCTTTGGAAATTAATAACCCCTGGGGCACCTTGGTAGCGCAGTTGGTTAAGTGTGGGACTCTTGGTTTTGGCTCCGGTCATGATCTCAGGGTCATGAGATAAAGCTGCAGGTAGGGCTGTGAGCTCAGGTGAAGTCAGCTTGAGGTTCTCTCTCTTTCCCTCTGCCCTTCCCACTTCCACTCTCAATCTCTCTAAAATAAATAAATAAATATTAAAAAAAATTAATAACCTTTAAGTATTTGATACTTATAATATGCTCTGTGGATCTTCTCAGCTTTGGCAGAACTCATAATGGACTGATATATTTAAATGGTACCTGCCTATTTGCTATAAAACCAATAGTCTCCTCCCCCTTTTTAGAGATTCATTAGACATATAACCTCCCCTTTTCTTTTTTTTTTTTTTAGAGAGAGAGAGCACACATGAGTTACTGGGGGTAGAGTGGGGTATGGAGAGTGAGAGAATCTTTTTTTTTTTTTTTAAAGATTTTATTTATTTATTTGACAGAGAGAGAGAGAGATCACAAGTAGGCAGAGAGACAGGCAGAGAGAGAGGGGGAAGCAGGCTCCCTGCTGAGCAGAGAGCCCGATGCGGGGCTCGTCCCAGGACCCTGAGACCATGACCTGAGCTGAAGGCGGAGGCTTTAACCCACTGAGCCACCCAGGTGCCCCAGAGTGAGAGAATCTTAAGCTGACTCCATGCCCACTGCAGAGCCGATGTGGGTCCATCTCACAACCCTGAGATCATGACCTCAGCCAAAATCAAGAGTCGGTCGCTTAACCGACTGAGCCATCCAGACACCCCAGAGGCCCCTTTAATGTGAAAACATGTGTATGCTCAAGGAAATATTTTCTGAGCCCTTGCGAATATTCACAAATTATTCTTAAGAAAATATTCCATGCATTGAGGTAATGATAAGTTATTGAGTGTATGTTTAGTATACGGTTGCTTGGGGTTTTAGGTCAGTATTGGGTTACAGGCTTCTCAAATCCTAAGCAATCCAGTGTGAAAATCTATAGGTTGGATGAAATGGATTTAAATGTAAAACTGCCTCCCCAAAAATAGATGAAACTTGATTACACATCCCTTTACACACATCTGAAGAAATTTTAAAGACAACTAATTTAGTAATCTCTATAAACGATGGTGAACAATAATTTGATAAACTGCCTTATGCTAGAAAATTCCAGTCCTGCTGCTGCAGCACCTAAAAGTCTGATCTGATTTCAAAGTTTTTAAAACCTCAAGATCTGAGATACCAATTATACATGAGGATTCTTTATGGGCCCATTATTCTCACTAAAGAGAAAGTCTTCTGCAGAATATTTTATGTATTATGTGATTATGATGTCTGAATAGTTGCTGACATAAAGGGTTGAATTACCTTTAAGTGTTAAGTGTCAGCTTTCTAGTGGCTTTAAATGCAGAAATGTGGAAAATTCACCTCTGGGAAATTTGTCACACTTTGATTTACAAATTCTTAACTGAAATAAACAAGTGGGTGGGAAGGTGGGGGAATTTGATTGGCAAGGTACCATGAAAAATTTACTCAGTGGCTTTCACGTGCTAGAGTTTCATTAAGAGAGACAGCTTCAGTCATGTAAGATCCTATCAGATTTTGAGAGGTAAGCTACAGACTCAAATCACCAGTTTCATAATGTGTTATTTTCTGGTCTGTCTTCTCCAAACGTATCTCCTTGATAGCTCTAGGATGTTCTGGTTTTATCAGAAAGAAGTCTGAACTTCTTAGTGTAACGATTACAACCCCATAAACTCTAACTTGACAACTCAAAGCACCTCCCTTGATGTGATAATCACTAAGTAAAGCTTCCCTCTCCTTGGACATGTAGACCATATCCTAGATGAGAACACTCAGAACCACATATTGGTCAAAGGGCACAAAATTGCAGTTATATAGGATGAGATCTAAAGTATAGCATAATGACTATAGTTAATAATACTATATCGTATGCTGGAAATTGGCCAGGAGAGTCAATTTTAGGTGTCTCATCACACGCACACACAAAAGGTAACTATATGAGGAGATATATGTTAACTAGTCTGACTACAAAAAAAGAGAGCATATACACTATGTATATGCTTATCAAAACATCATGTTGTACACAATTGCATATTTATATACAGTTTTTATTAATTTTTTAAAAGAACTATATTTTACATAACTTTACACTAAGAGACACCTGGTCTGAATTCACCAAAGCTTCATGGACCCTCAGTCAAATCACAGGGAGACTAACCTCATGTTAATTACTCACCCCAAACTAAGTGGTACAATTGTCTAGAACACACCCAATCACTCTTCAGTTTATTGCCATCAGGCACTGGTAGCTCATATTAAAATTTGGGAGATATTTAAATCATGAGGATGGAGCTCTCATGAAAATGATTAGTGCCCTTACAAAAGAGACCTCACAGAGCTCCCTAGCCCCTTCCACCATATGACGATACAGTAAGAAGTCTGTAACCGAGTGCAAGTCCCTTACCCAGGCATGCTGGCACTCTGATCTCAGACTTCCAGTCTCCAGACCTGTGAGAAACAGTCTGTCATATTTTGTTATTACAGCCCAAATGTGGAACATAAGGAATAGCATGGAGGGCCATAAGGGAAGGGAGGGAAAACTGAATGGGAAGAAAGCAAGATTATATTTTAATCCCTTTCTGGTGAAGAAGTTGAGAGCTAACAGCAGCCCTTCTATCCTCATGGAAGGAAGTCATCTGAGACAATACAGGTGATATGGAGAGAGACAGAGACAGGCAAGATGGAAAGAGTGCTTTATTAGAGTTGAAATTACTGGTCTAGCTTCCCTGAAGCTTAGTTGTATCTCTGCTTTTCTCAAGGGTTAATTAGGTAAATAAATAAATTGACCTTTTTGAGTAAACTGATCAAGTTAGATTTGTCACTTGAAAACAACAAATTCCAGACTAATCTGTTGTTTAATACATATTTTACTGCCCTCATTTCTGCCAATTTTCACAAAGATTGACATATTGGATTTCATAGATACTACCTCTATTTTCCCCCTCATAGAATTTTTGTCTTGAACATTTATTTTGATTTCTTCTTTTTATCTTCAGGTATTTCCTTCTCCTTCCATACTTAAAAAAGCTACACTAGTTGTTCAACACTAGAGAAAGTCATTGATTTAATGATTTATTAATATTAACATTTTTTAGCTAAAACGCATTACTATTTGTAATATTTGAATTGCTTTTGTCAATGTATTCCAAAAACTCATACAAAGGAAGTATCCTTCTATAAGGACTCAGTGCTAGCCTTTGAAATTTAATACCTCTGTCTAATGTTTAACTTACTACCAAATTTCAAAAATAATATAATATAATATATTATCATATATATATGATAATATAAAAATCCTAAGGCACTAGCTCAATGTTTTAATGTACTGATAATGCAATAGGCAAAGATTTAAAATTTTAATGGATCAATGAGATTTTTCAAAATCAGAATTAACACAAAAATTACACACAAAAAAGAGTAACATGTATAATACTAGAGGATATGATCTCAGGGTTCAGGTTTTTTTTTTTTTTAGATTTAGAAATAAATTATACAGTTCTATAAAGTAAGTTCTAGGTGCGGTTTTGATGGCCAATAAGTTATAATAAAGTGGTTATACTTCTGAAGAAAGAGATAGGGCAATGAAAAAAATCTAATGTGATTTCCCAAGAACAATAAAATGTCAATCGTTACAATGAACCAAAACTATAACAAAATATGTTTCTAAAAATCTTGGCAAAGATTTAAAGAAAGTAGATGCTAAATAAAATCAATGTTTAAAGGACCTTGTTATTTAAGTGATTTAGAAAAAGTAACAGTAATTCTTCAGGTGAATTTTTACTTTTTTAACTCTCTCTAACTCCATTTTCACAGGTGCACCTTGACTTAACACCCGTAATATGTTAGTCATTTAAGTGCACTGTTTTTTACCTCTCACATAACTTGCACTGACATTGTCTTACAAAACAAACTAGGTTATGAGTAAAGATTTGTCAGTGGCATGAAAAAAAACTATGTTCCAATTTTGTCCAATACTAGGTAATTTTAAATTTCTACATATACCTACAAGCAACCCACAGTTTTCTTTGCAGTCTAATCTGTACTACCTTTTTAAGAAAACTCTTTTAAAATATTGGTGCTTTACCTCTAATTAAACTTATTTTGCTTATCTAGAATTTGCAGGTTCATAACAGGAGCTCCTTCCTGTTATGAATAATATAAAGGATTCTCAAAATGTAAGAAACTACACTTGCTTTAAATATTAAAGTACTTTTTCCCTAGACCTTTAATGTATATTCCATGCATGCCTATTTGAGTAAGACTTTGATGGCAACCTAAATTTGGTATATAAATGTGCCCTAGCACCTCTTCCAAGTCACCTCATTAGGGGATAGAGACTAAAGGTCATGAACAGGCAGGGGTCATGAGTAGGTCTCAGAGGTGGATTTATCCATCAATGTCTTAAATATTTGCAATAATATCTCTCATTTGAGTGTTTAAAAGACAATCCTTCACAATGAAAATAATATAGATACTAATCCATCAACAGTTGGGCCATCCCCATTTCCCACTCCTTGTTTGGCACCTGAGAACTAACTCTTCACTTTCATCAATAACAGTTCTATTAAATCCCCAATGGGACATCCAAAGTCGTATAGTCTTTTCTATCTGGTCTCATTCTTTTTACTATTTATCTACATACATAATATATATACATGTGTCTGTATATTTTTTTCACATGAAAATTGAGAGATTTTGTTCTGTGTATATTAATGGGACTATTGTGGGATTTTAATGTTTATGTAAGAAACTTAGAGTATCCCTAATTCTTAGGCCTATCATCCTAAAACTTGGGGAAATAGGATAGCACTTGATATCAAAACTTGGACTAGGAGTCAGAAATGATTCTACTAGCCACTGTCTACCCACTTATTCCTCCTTTTGACGTCCTTAGCTAAGAAAATTATTCTTCTGAGAAAATTATTCTTCTAATGCATATACCCAATTTATATAAAAACTTGTCAGCTTTCTTAATTGTTGTTCTTTGGAGAGTAACTAAATATGGCGAATAAGCCTAATTCATGTTTTTTGTGACTTAAATCTTTCCCTGTTCCTACTAACAGAAGACAGAAACCAAACCCAATTTAATACAAAATCCTCCAAGCTGCATTTGGTACTTGTTAGGATAGCTGCTATAGTAACAACAGCAGCAAGGCAATGGCTTAACAAAATAGCTTATATATCTTTAATTTAATGAGTCAATATAGAGGTTATTATTTAGCAGATAGCTTTCCTAAATGTCACCATCTCTTCCATCTGATAACTTCATCATCCCCCTTGTATTGGAGAGACCTCTGTATTCAGGTGAGAAGGGAAAAAGAGAAGGTAGAGAAATCATATCTGCATTTCATTTGTCATGGCCCTATAGTGATAGGTCATTTTGCAAGCCATGTAGTCCCATCTAGAAGCTAGGGGATGTGGGGCAGAGAGTTTAATAAATGCAACCAGCAAAAATTCTATAATAAAAGGAGGTATGTCAGGGGTGCCTGAGTGGTGCAGTTGGTTAAGCATCTGATTCTCGGTTTTGGCTCAGGTCATGACCTCAGGATTATGAGACGGAGCCCTGTGTGAGGCTCTGCGCTTGGTGTGGAGTCTGCTTGGGACTCTCTCTCCATCTCCCTCTCTCCCTCCCCGCTGTGGTCTCCCTCTCTCTCTTTCTAAAATAAATAAATAAACCTTTTTTAAAAAGGAGGTATATCATTAATTTTTTTAAAAGGAGACATAATTTTTTCATGGATAGACTTTGTCAAATGATAAAGCTTAACACTTTTTATAAATTACTAAACAAATATCTAACTACAAATCACAATGGCATGATACCTAGCCTCATTTCTTCCACATGCTCCATCCTATGAGTTACATCCCTGTCCATATTTAGTTTCAAGATGATCACCTACATCATGTAGCATCACCTTTACTTTTGTTTTCCTAGAGCATTTCTTACTAAAGCCCTCTGTGCTTCTGCTCCAGTCTGAACGAGGTGTGCTGCAGCTTGATAGGATGTTAACCCTGGACTTCCCTTGGAGGCGGTTCTTGGCCCTGCTCCCAGGGGCCCTATGCTTATTTTAATGGTCTACTTTGGCTTAATGTCTTGAAATTCATAATAATTGTTTTTATTTTTTTATTTTTTTAACTTTTTTATTTTTTTAACATATAATGTATTATTTGCCCCCAGGTACAGGTCTGTGAATCATCAGGTTTACACATTTTACAGCATTCACCATAGCACATACCCTCCCCAGTATCCATAACCCAACCACCCTATAGCTACCTCCTACCCCCAGCAACCCTCAGTTTGTTTTGTGAGATTGAGTCTCTTATGGTTTTTCTCCCTCCCTATGAGAAGCTGTCCCAAGAAAGCAGGGAGATGGCAGGAGATCACGGCCATGTATGAGCATCCAATACATGTTCCCTTGTCCCATCACACTTCAGTTATAAAACACCATTTAAAAACAACTATTAATTTTTTTTAAAGATTTCATTTATTTATTTGACAGAGAGAGAGATTACAAGCAGGCAGAGAGGCAGGCAGAGAGAGAGGGGGAAGCAGGCTCCCCGCTGAGCAGAGAGCCCGATGCGGGGCTCGATCCCAGGACCCCGAGATCATGATGTGAGCCAAAGGCAGAGGCTTTAACCCACTGAGCCACCCAGGTGCCCCAAACAACTATTAATTTTTAAAAAAAAATTTTAATAGTTGTTTTTAAATGGTGTTTTATAACTGAAGTGTGATGGGACAAGGGGACATGTATTGGATGCTCATACATGGCCGTGATCTCCTGCCATCTCCCTGCTTTCTTGGGACAGATTCTTAGCTATCCATTCTCCAGGCCCCTCACACACCAGGCCTTACCCAGTGATAGTTGCTGCTGTCCACCCCTAGCAGGGCCTGTTTCCAGCACAGGGGCATAAATATTAGGTACTTGGGTACCAAGATCCCAACGCAGAATTGCAGTACTTGGGGGTTGCCCTCTTCCTGGGTTGGCGTGGCAGTTCCAAGGGATAGGAAGTTGCCTGGCTTGACTTGCTCATCCCTGGTTAGAGCACAGCACATCCTTAGTAGCTGGCAGCAGAGGGCTTGGGGAGCCCCCAGACATCCATGAGGGTCTGAACACACACTGCTAGTGTCACTGTGCTCAAGGAGTGCACCATTTAAATAATAAAGAAAAAACGTCATGACAGGTTGAGAGAGAGAGACTGTGGAATGAAGGAAAACGTTGATATTTTAGTACTTTGAATGATACTTTTTTCTCTGCTTTTTGAACAAGGGACTCTCATTTTCATTTTGCAGTAGGCCCCACAAATTACGCAGCCAGTCTTGTACTCAGGATTTTGATTTCTTCTTCTGACATATATCTTTATGAATTCACCAAGCTGGACATTCACAGGGTCTTTTAAATTCAGAGATATGCGTACCTTACTTAGTTCTTGATGTTTTTATTATATTACATCACTGATCATTTCTTACCCTCCATTTTCTCTTAACTTCTTCTTTGGAACTTCTATGCCTTGTCAGTGGTTATGCATTCAATCTTACCCTATGTTAATATTTTTCTTTTTTATTTTATGTCTTTATCTACTTTTTCCGGAGATTTCCCAGGCCTTGTGGGAATCTTATTTGGACTATTTCACTTTGGCTAATGTATTTTTAGTTACCAAATGTTATTGTTTTGTTGTTAGTAAGTATCCTTTCCAAGAATCTCATTCCACTTTTTATTTTTATTTTTTTTAAAGATTTTATTTATTTATTTGACACAGAGAGAGAGATCACAAGTAGGCAGAGAGGCAGACAGAGAGAGAGGGGGAAGCAGGCTCCCCGCCGAGCAGAGAGCCCCATGCGGGGCTCAATCCCAGGACCCTGAGATCATGACCTGAGCTGAAGGCAGAGGCTTTAACCCACTGAGCCACCCAGGCGCCCCTCTCATTCCACTTTTTAAAATGTAATATTGTCTCATCTCCCTAAGAATAACGATAGTTTATTTATTTATTATGTTTACTTTTTTGTGTTCCTCCTATTTCCTGCACTCTCTCTGTTTCTTTACGGTTTCTTTTAGAAGTGTTTCTTTTGGCCTGTCTCTTTTGGGTAGACTCTCCTTAGAAATCTGTTTACATTTAAAAGTGATACACATAAAAGAAGATGGTGCTTGGGCTTCTGTAGGACTTGCTAACTTGAATGTATCAAAGGAGAAGAGCAAGGTTATGGTGACGTTTTCATTGGTGCCTCACAGATAGAAGCATCTAGAAGCTTATTCTTCAGGCTAGATCAGGGGGGAATTAACTGATCTTCAAGCTGATGGGCATTTGAGGACTTCCCCTGTGCAAATTTTCACCTAATCCCCGTGTGTTTAGTCCAGGGCCTCACTTCAACTTTGTTTTTCTGGTATCATTGAGTCCAGACCTTCTCTGGTAACATTTCTCTAGAAGAGCATTTTCCAAAATCTCCTACCTGAGAGTCGGCCAGGAAGGTAGATCGAGGCAGGTGATAACAGACAAGGAGAATGGATGTCCAATGATTCTGCATACAAACTTTCAAATTATCCCTCAGCTCCAGCTACACACCTCCTCCCTATAGTGTCTGGAACTTCTCAGGGTTCTGCAGGGTTAGCATGCTCACGACACAACAAAAGACCCTCTGCAGGGACAGCCCAGTATAGCTCACTCCACTACATTATGTCTTCCATCTGCTTTCAAAAACTCTTTCAAAAACTCCTTGAAATCTCTTTTCCATATATGTTTCATCTCCCATGTCCTCTGTACTTGTATCTGTAAAGTCTGTTTTATTTCTGTACTGTCATTTCAATAGCACTTCATAAGGAAGAGAAGATAAGTGTGTGTTCAATTTAGCAACTTGAACTGGAGCCCTCAATCATCACTTTTAATGGTTGTAGAGCACCTGCCTATCGGATTGAATCATGACTGACCACACCAATTCCGACTTTAGAAACTTTATTGCCATATATTCACCATTAGGAACAATATCTCATACTTACATTCTTACACAATAACTCCCTAAGAAAAAATTTTATAGTGGCATTGTAGGGTCAGGCCGCATGTATTGTTAAAATGTTGATGTGTATTATTTGTGAAAAAATTTCTATTGGTTACTAATAAGAATGGAGTTGGTTAATGATTTGACAGGATAAGAGTTTTCTTTGCAATCACTCTTTCACAATTTTATCAAACACCTGTCCATTTTATATTGAGAACATGTTTTATTTTCTGTGTACTATTAATATAAATAATTATTAAAAAGATTTATGGATGCTGTACTATCTTTGAATTCCTGGGAGAAAAATCTCACTTGATTATGGCATATTATTTGTTTAAAATAATTTGATTCCTGGTTGCTACTATTAAATTTGGACTTTTGCATGTTTATTTACAAATGTGTTGAATTGGAATTGGAATTTAATTGGAGCTATCTTTTTTTTTTTTTTTTTTACTGTTTTTTAAAGGTTAAGTATAAGAGCTACATTTGCCTAGTAAAAAGAATTGGGAACTTTTCTCTCTTAGCTAAAGTTCTAGCTTATGCTTGGAAGGCAGCATGACATAATGATATAACCTCTTATCTTGGAACTAAACAGCTCCATCTCTGAGTTGGGTCTATATTACTTACTAAGTAATTTCTCTGAGCCACATGTAAAGCAGAATAATAACAATGATTAAATAAGATGCTATATGTAAAATAGTGGCAAAGTAGTAAAATAAATAGCATCTTTAATTATATATGCAGTAAAATCCATAAAAGTATCCCCCTTTAAAAAAACGCTATGGTATTTTAGCAATAGAATTGAACATAAAAATGTAGCAAAAATGTTGTTATACTGTAGAATCTACCAAGAATTAAATGTGGGGTTTTTTTTTTCCCATTTTAAGTGCTAAAAACATCTAGTAACTATCTTGAGCATCAGAAATAAAAATATGGACTTCTCGGCAGGTGAAAACGTCTCAATAGATACGTTTAAAGATCAAGGCCCTTGATGGAAATTTCCGAGCTTAAAATCATTAACAGAGCCCTCTTTAGACTCAGAGCAGAATCAGAACTATGCTTATATATTTTATCGTGCAACAGAATCACCTAGAGGGTTCCTTAAAGCCCAGTGATTCTGATTCAGCAAGTCTTGAGTGGGGCCAGATAATCTGCATATCTAACAAGTTCCCAGGTAATGTGAACGCTGTTGGTCCAGTGACCACGCTCAGAAAATTACCGCTATAAAGGAATTAGTACTTCCTTTCATGAAGCCATCCTCTGAGACAAACTATCCACAGTGGTCAAGGTTGACCATAAATTGCATCTCTTTTGGTAATCACAATTTCATAAGATGGTCAGACAGGTACAAGTGTCTCCATTTTTCACATGAGTAAACAACTATAAGATTTTCCCCAAATGCATAGCTAATATCATTAATGAAAACATTAATACTTTGGCCTCTGTCAAAAGAAACTTGCAGGCATCCGAAGCCTTTTAAAACTAAAAACTCCATAATGTACTTAAGTTACCATTTTTAATGGTGAAATCTCTTACAGTCAGAGAATTCGTCCTTTTAGTTAACACAAATCTCTGGTGTAAGTCAAGGAAGACTGACCAACTAGGATTTTTTAAAAATACAATCGTAAGCACCTTGAAAGCTCAGACAATATTTCTGAATCAGCAGCACCTAGTTGCATGCTTATCTTAAAATAGAAATTTAATCTCTTTTTTAGTAAATATGATAAACCTACATTTGTTTTGGATTACTTATGTTTCCTTTATTTTTGTGATAGTGCCAATACTATGATGAGTTATGCCATAGTGAGACCTATTTGGAATGTCAATGAAATAAATTTAATTCTGGCATGTCATTTGAGGAAAACCTACAACAAACTAAGAAAAACGTATTTTGATAACTCAAGAAAGGTCATTTAAAAACAAAAACAAAATTATAAATCTAGCTAGAAATTGATTCCAAGAACAAATGTTTTCAACATCCACCTGACCTTTATGTTTGTTTCCTCTCCAATTAATATGTGTCAAACCAAGGCACAAAATTGTAAAGTTTATTTAAACTATATTGGTAATGCTCTAAGAGGATGTTAAGAAAACTCAAAATTTCTAATAACATTTATCAGAACTTTTTTTTCTAAAATATAAACTGGATGGTTTATTATAAAATATTTCTAAGAACATAATTCTTAATCCAGAATTTTTTTAAAAATAAGTTTCTATTTCAACCTCCTGCTGTCATAAAATGAAATAAAGATGATCAAGCTTGTTAGCACAAACCATTCATCTACAAAGCATCAGCCATCCAAACTGATAAATAATACAAGCAATAAGACCATTATCTAAAGGGCTACTGTTTTATATGAACAGAAAACAAAAAGATACAACTAAGATGCATCAAGTAAGTGGAAGGGTCATATTACATGTCTGTATCCTGCCAATATAATTTCTCAAGAACTGGTAGCATTCTGGGAGAACTAGCCAGAAAACCTTGACTTTTTTTTTTTTTTTAAATGAAACCCAGTGTGGGGTTGGAACTCACAACCATGAGATCAAGACCTGAGCTGAAATCAAGAGTTTGATGCTTAACTGACTGAGCCACTAGGTACCCCAGCAAATCCTGAATTTAATTGTGTGTGGAGTGGCTTGCTAACAAAAAAACTTAGCCATGTAATTAAGGTCATTCACAAACAAATCTCTCTGTTCATGAAGGTTACTTTTCCAATGGAAAATTATTGCCAATTCTACTACATATTTCAGTATTTATCATTGGCATTTTACACTAATATATACTGTAAATTTCCTAAAAAAAGAATAAAGCATGTAACATTTCTCAAACTTATTTGGCCATTATGTTAGTTTCCTATTGCTGCTATAACAAATACCTCAAATTTAGTGGCTTAGAACAACCCAAATTTATTGTCTTACAGTTCTAGAGTCCAAAATGTATCATTTTGTTGCCTTTTCTAGCTTCTAGATGCTACCTGCATTCATTAGCTTGTGGCTTCATCCTCCATCTTCAAAGCCAGCAATGTAGCATCTTCCAATCCTTCTTTCTATCTCTCTGCTTCCATTGTCACATTTCTGACTCTGATCCTCCTGTCTCTCTCCTACAAGAACTTTTGTGATTACACTGGGCTGACTCAAATAATCCAGAATAATCTCCCCATCTCTTAATCACATGTGCAAAATCCCTTTTAGCTGTGTAAGGTAATATATTCATTGATTCTAGGGATTAGGATGCAGTCGTCTTTAGAAAACAATTATTCACTCAACCACAGCCATGGCATCTTTCTCCACCCCTCCTTCCCCCATGGAATCCCCATTATAATCTTGCTGAAATAGAATTCTATAGAACAAAGTTTGGGAAACGTGAATTTTTATAAGAAGATAGACAAGGTCCTAGACTCTGGAAGCAGAGGTGAGAAAATGAAGAATAAGCTGCACAGCAAAGACCAATCTTTGTGGAGAAACTGTAAGTCCTAGAGCCCTGTGGCTTGTGACTTGAACCAGTTGTGTCAACATGAATAGTCAAATGAAGTAACGAAAAGCACTAGGGCACTAGGACCCTGTCTTGGCACACCTCCAGATTCCTTAGGTGCTATGTTAAATGCTCCTTATGATGATTAGAGAATTATGCAAAGTGTAATAAACGAACAAAAGATGAATGTGAGTACTATGACTTGTTGGATTAAGGGAATTTATATGTTTAATGAGGACATGCCATGCTGCATGGTAATGAGGGGTAATTAGAAGATTGGATTTGGAAAGTTCATAAGGTTATGTGAGGTTGATGTGATTTGGGTATCTTATGTCATGCTAAAAGTATACTCCCTTGGTTAAGCCAAGACCAAAAAAAAAAAAAAAAAAGTAAAATCATCTAGGTTCAATTAGAGGCAGCATAGTGTGTGGTGGCTACCTGCCCATGGTCCAAGGGCAGGTTGCCATGTAGACTTTTTGCTCTATCACGTTAACTGCCTCTACCTCAATAGAACAGTTTCCTCATCTGTAAAATGAGAAATATATCTATGGCATAGTATTTGTAAAGATTAGGTGCATTACATAGCTTGGGTTCAATACATTTACAATTGTTCTTAACAATTGCTCTCATTTCTGGGGAAGAAAGTGAAGGGCAATAATGATAGAAAGAGACAGCCCAGAGCTAAATGTGAACATGTCTTCTCCTGACCATAGCTTCTCTGATGAGAAAAAAAAAAAAAAAGATAAATGTCTGGCTATACACATTCTAGAATAGTGAGATGAAAGAAGGAATAATTCTCCTCTGACAATCCCAACTGATTATGTAAAATCACTGTTCACCCTACATCCATTAATAGAACATAAAGAATGTCCTGAAAATGTAAATTTCCTTGTGATGTGGCTCACAAACACTGGTGTATTTTGCAATCAGCTTGGGATATTAAAGAAAACTGGTTCCTGGATCCCACCCCCAAACATTATTATTTACTTGTTCTGGGGAGCATCCTTGGCATTGGTATTTATGCAGGTTCCCTTGGTGATTTTAATGTACAGCCAAGTTTGGGAGGCACTGCCCTTGCTGGTTAAAGAACTGTTAACTAAGTTTGCCGGGGAGGGGGGGGAGAGGGTGTGTGCTTCAGGTCTGCACTTTTATTACTTTTGAGTTCATATTACTATCCAACTCTTTGAGTTGCTGTAGATATAGTAGTATACCGAATCATATTAAATTACTCGTTATTAAACTCTTTTGGCCTGTAAAAATGGTAACTTCATCTGCAGTGACTCTGAGTATTGTTTTTGCAGAATAGCTTTTGACCTAAACAACTTAGATGTCCATCAGTGAATACATGGATAAAGATAACATGGCAAAAAAAGAAAAAGAAAAAAGAAAAAAAAAAGATAACATGGCATATACATACAACTGAATATTATTCAGCCATAAAAAGAAAGAAATCCTGCCATATGCTTCAATATGGGTTAATCTTGAGGATAATATAAGTGAAATAAGCCAATCACAGAAAGATAAAAGCTGTGTGATTATACTTATATGAGGTACCTATAAAAGAATTAAACTCAGGGGTGCCTGGGTGGCTCAGTGGGTTAAAGCCTCTGCCTTCGGCTCGGGTCATGATCTCAGGGTCCTGGGATCGAGCCCCGCATTGGGCTCTCTGCTCAGCGGGGAGCCTGCTTCCCCCTCTCTCTCTGCCTGCCTCTCTGCCTACTTGTGATCTCTCTCTGTCAAATAAATAAATAAACTCTTAAAAAAATAAATAAATAAACTCATTGAAAAAGAAAGTAGCATAGTAGTTTCCAGGGGCTGGGGTGCAGAAGAGAGAAATGGAGAGTTGCTATATAATGTTTATGGAGTTTAAGTCATGCAAGATAAAAAAAGTTCTAGAGATCTGCCGTATAAAATTGTGCTTATAGTTAACAATATGGTACTCCACACTTAAAAATTTTAGCGGGTAGATCTCATTATGTGCTTTTTACCTCAATAAAAAAAATGTACTACTTAGTGAAAACTAGATTTGCCAGCAAACAAGGCTCTCCTGCCACTTCTTCCATCTAGAATGTCTTCACTTTGAGTACCATCTACAGAAATCTTATCAAATCTTGACATCCTAGTTCCAATGTTACATTCTCCATCGGTGCCTTATGTTGCAGAATGTCATGAGCCTTGCCCACGGACATAAGATCCCAGGGATATGGCAGTGACAAGAGAAAGAAGAAAGGACATGGGCTACTTCTAGAGAATCATCAAAGACTTTAGTGAAAAAAAATCTGTTCAGAACACTAACGAATGAGAAATGGTGGGGAATAGAACACTTGTGAGAATGGGGACAGGAAGTGGAAATAAGGACACTGAATTTCCACAAATTGCATAATAACGAAGTGCAAGGACAGGTGCAGCAGGAAGCATAGCCCCAAGCAATACCGCAGAGCATGAGCATCTCATTGACAGCATTAAGATCAGCTGAAAATAGAATGATAAGTGTGTGTGTTGGGAAAGTTTGGTAAAAGCACAATATTTCTACAAGCAATTAAATGTTCAATTTAAGTTATGCTTACTGCCATTATATTTATATCTAATCCAAATTGTATATACTTTAAGAAAGAAGGGTAAGAGATTGGCATAAGCTGTTTTCTTGGCTTCCTTCTTGGCACATGTTATTGAAGGAAATAAGCAGAAAGAGAAATAAGACAATAGGGCACCAGTCTCTATTTGTGCCTGATCCCTGGAGGTCCCTGTGTAACAAAGAAAAGTAAAAGTATGAGGTTCAACAGCACATTGAAGAAGAGAATATCTTACATGGGGGAAAAGAGGGACAGTTTTTATAGACTGCCATCACCACCAGATTTTAGCCCTCCTCCCTAAGCTCAAGTGCTTCCCTCTCCGGAATCAGAGAAGAGCAAGCAGGACTGCAGTCCTCATGTCCTCAATGTTCTGGGCCTCAGGAAGAGAAAGAGACAACTTTTCAATACTAACATCAATTGTAGGTGGTCATCTACCTCTAACTCAAACACTTCAGCATTTCTTCTATAATACTCATTGCCAAGTTGTAGATGGGCTTTGATTAAGGCATCCTGGAGTCTCAGCACCACCAGCTACAAAGAAAAGAGAGAGAAGACCAGGACAGGTGGGGGAAAACCAATCTCGGAGCACAGCAGGTCCTGTGGGGTGGTAGCTCCATAAAACATGCAGCGATAAAGCAGGTGAGGGTGATTGAGGTTATATCCATCAGGGGCAGATCACCCATAGATCTCAACTGCCACTGGGACAAGACAGAGGTGCAATGGGTGGATATATTTTATGTTACATTGGTAGTTTAGTCATTTCCAGGTGATTAGTACATGAAGAGAAGATACCTGGCTACCAATTTAGAGTGTGTAAAGGACCATGCTTCCTGGGAAAAGAGGTTTGTTAGAGACAGGTCGGGTGTTAAGAAGGTGTTCTCCAAGACTCAGTAGAAAACAGTAATACTAGATAGAGAAGTGAAGACAGACTCTCCAACTGAGGCTGGCACTTGTGTTTTGAGTATATTTGTGCTGACGGTCATCAAAAGCACATGGGATTCTGGGTCTGAACTGTGTCTGCCTACATACTACTTGCTTTTGCCAAGAGGATATCAACAACGAAAAGTCCCACACTGCTGGAAATAGGAATAACTGGAGGTAAAAGCATTAAAAGCACAGTTAGCTTTGTATAATAGTTACCTTATGTGCGTACCATATTTCTTATACTAGACAGTAAACACCTTGAGGGCATGGATGATGCCAAAGTTATATTGAACCCCTGGAGAAACTTGTGCTTATTATAAAATTGGAAGATAAAAGCACAGAGAATTGTGGAAGTTCCTCTATAATAGCCAGGGCTTCCTGATGAATTTATATCTAATTCCATTCCGCAGACACATTTCTTCTTGAATTATAATTGGTATATCACTGCCATCTGGCATTTCATGGCTAAGCAAAGCACCTTTTCCAGAAAGCAAAAAGTCAGTGGTAATAAATAGCAGATTATGTCCACTTTGATGCAATAACATAGTTTGTGGGCATTAATTCACTGCCTTGAAATGGAAAAAAAAATTAAATATAAGCATTAAAAAACAACACCTACCATAATGCATAACGCCAAACAGAGGAATGGGTAAGACAATGTATAGAGTTTTTTCAGGGTATGATGACTTCAGTTTGGCTGGTAGTTAAGTGATTTGTTTTTCAAATGCATCAACATTTTTCCACCCATGCAGTTTTGCTCATACATCTCCTTGCTGCTTCATGTCCCTCCCACCAGCATTACTGTTGAAAATTCTGCCCATACTTCAGGCCTAGGTCAAATGGTATCTCTTACATGAAGCTTTTTCTGATCCCCAGACCTGTAAATGGCATCTCATTACTACTTTTGACACTCATCCATATCCATTTGTCTAAATATCAGTGGCCCCTGGTCTTGGTGTTTGGGCTTCTTCTCTTCTCTACCCATGCAATCATTGGTAAGTGATCTCATCCACTCCCGAGTTTTAATCTCATCCAGAATTATTGAGTTCCCCTTTGTTTTCTCAGTCTTGACCTCTCCCTTGATGTAGTCAATTGCCTGCTTTACACCTACACTTGTGTATCAACAGAAATCTCAAATTTAACATTTGCAAAGCAGAACTTTCACTATGGTCCTCCCAAATTATCCGCTTCCATTCCTCTAAACAAATAAAGAGTTAATTTTGATTCTTCTTTTTCTCTCAAACTGCACATCCAATGTAAGTCCCCTCAGCTCTATCTTTCAAATGAAGAGAATCAGGGAACACTAATCTTTCCACCACCACCACAGCCAACACCACCATTTTTCTCACTTGGACCTCTGCCAGAGCCTCCTTACAGATTATTCAGATTCTACTCCTTCTCCAACCTTTGTCCACAGGGCAGTTGGAATATTTCTTTCAGAATTTAAACTAGATAATTTGGTATCCCTGCTCAGAACCATACAAGTGAACCTCATCACACTTAGAACAAAAGCCCAAGTTCTTTATAGCAACTGTAAAGCCTTACATTCTTTTCCTCCAGGACTGTCTTCCCAATTTGCCTTCCAACACCTTCTTCCGCAACTCATTTATCTCCCTGTGAACTTGCCTCCTTGTTGCTCTTTGGACATCAGGATTTACCGGACCTTTGGGCCCTTTCATTTCTTTTCCCTCTTACTGAAATGCCCTTCCCCTATGTCCTCCTAGAGTGATCTCTCTCACTTCATTAGGTCTCTATCACATGCTTTATCTTCTGAAAGGCCTTTCTTGACTTCATATTCTAAAAGAGCTGTCCTGACCCTATTGTTACTTTTTAATACCCCTATCCTGGTTTATTATCCTAGTTTAATACCCTTATCCTAGTTTATTTGTCTCCATATAATTTATCTCTATCTGGAAACATAATTCATATTTATTTATTTATTTATTTGCCATCTTTCTAACTCCTTTAGAATGTTAGCTCCACTGAGGCAAGACTTCTGCTTTGATGTTAATATCCCAACATCCAGGATGGTGACAGGCACAGAGTAGGAATTCAATAAATATTTGTTAAATAAATAAATGGAGTGTTATAGCAGTTTCTTTGAAACCTACTTAAAGTATTTTTATTTTTGTAGTCACTGAAGTATTTCATCTTCCCTGGAGTGTTGTAAGCTTCTTAAAGGCAGGAAATGTCTCTATCCATGTATCCTGAATAGAATCTACCATATGACTTTGATTTACTGATAGAGAATAAATATATTTCTACTAAAGTCACTTAAAGAAAAATAGAGGTAGTACTTAGAAGTTTAGCATTTCAAGCTAAGAAGGTTGAAAGCTGAGAGGTGGTCACTGAAGAGTGATTTTTATAGGATCTAGGAGAAAGACATGGTTATTTGATTCCTTGACTGAGGAACCCATTCTCTCAAAAAATATGGAGAGTAACTAAAATACTTGAGCAATTACTTAATCTGTTAAGTCTGTGATATAGAAAGAATTGGAGGTGAGGGAAAGTAAAGATAAAAGATCAATTTAGAGAATGTTACAACAGGCAAGGTGAAAAGTCATGAAACTCAAGCCAGGCAATGCTATTGAGATTAGAAAGAGAAAAGTACAAGCAGCTCTTTAGAGGATTACTTGGTACTAATACTGGACCACCTTTGGTCACAGTTCAGATGTGAAAAACACAGAAACAAGAGGCATCAAACCAACTTTAAACTTTGCACCTAGGTAACAGAGAGGTCAATAATGTCAATAAAAATTAAAAAGTTATGAGGAGGCAAAAATTTAAGGAGAAAAATTAATTCAGTTCAGACATTTTGAATCAGAAAACAACAGGGGGAGGTTTAAAAGCATAATGATAAAAATAGGAAGAAATACATAAATGACTATTGTGCTAAGGACTAAAAATCTACTTTTTAAATCATGATCCATGTTTAAGATTTTGCAACTGAAGAGAGATGATGGATGGATGTTGACCCCAACTTTGAAGAGCTGGAAGAGAAGAAAAACAGTGCTCTGAAATAGAACACTTTATGATCACTATATTGTATCTTGCATAAAAAGCCTAAACTAAATGGTTTTACAAAAAAGAATAATCCACCACAATGTGTTGGACTTCAGTATAACTGAATCTTGCAGTATCGACATTCTGCTGTTAAAAATGAACTATGACCCAGGTAATAGTAAATTCTGAAATTCCTCTCTTAAAAGAGAAAAAACAACAACATTCTTCCATGTTCTAGAAGAAGGTGCAAAGAGAACCACATTAATTTTAAAGCCATTCAAATGAAATCCAGGAGGATTGCCTGGGTGGTCTTTAAGGTCTGACTCTTGATTTCAGCTCAGGTCATGATCTCAGGGCTGTGAGACTGAGCCCTGCATCAGGTTCTACCCTGGGTATGGAGCTTGCTTAAGATCCTCTCTCTCTCTCTCTTCCTCTCCCTCAGCTCCTCCCACTTCCCCCTCTCTATTAACAAATAAACAAACAAACCAAAAACCACACAGAAAAGAAATCTAGGATACATGAGTTGCCAGGCTTATGTGATAACACATCTAAAATTAAAAAAATGTTGAAATTCTCTACGAATGTGTATTTATATAAATAATTTGAAGATGCACAAAAGCATGATTTCTCTGAGAATGAGAAATCATTTAAATCAATGTTATCACAGAGATTTCATTAGTGATGCAGTATGTCTTAGCTTTGCCAAACATGACCAAGCTCTCAATCGTCTCCTTAGAGTTTCAATTAACAGCCTTTGAGATACAGATTTATAAATTTTTGTCTGATGCAGCCTCAATTCAATGGCTGACTCCTCTATAATATCATTCTCTAGGTTAAGTTAATGTAACAAAATACATATGTCTTTATTTTTGTTAAATTTCAGGAGTTTTGACAGGTAATAGTTTTATGTATGTGGTTTTATTATACATTTGAAATGGTCTTGGATAGCCACTGATGTGTCCTGAAGTAATCTATTCATATCTAATTACTTCCACTTTGGTCTAGAAAATTTGCTCAATATTTATCACTTCCAAGTGAAGTTTTTGACAAAATTGTGACATAGATAAAATCTGCTTTTCTAATATTTGCACATTTTAGTGCCCATCTAATTTAAACTTCTTATTGTATATCACTTGCCTATGCCCTCACTGTTTGAGGACATTTTAAATATACTTGGCCTGCACCCACAAACGGCAGCTGAATCTACCTTAATTACATGGTTGGAAGGGTGCCTGCACTTTTACCTAGAAATTTCTCTAATCTCCACTCTCTTTTGACTCTGCCAAGAAGTTCCCTCCATTTTCCCAGACTTACCTTCAATGTTAAGAGCAACTCCCCCTTATCACTTCTTACTTTGGCAAACCCCCTTGTCTGAGACAGAATTTCCAAATATGTTCCATCTGGTTAGTAAATAGAGCAAAAGCCATTCTGATAGTTTACAGTTGCACCTAGCTATAAGTGCCACTATAGCTAATACAGGTTACTTAATGTGAGATTCCAATAATCCCAAACTAATCCTTTATGATAACTTATAAAATCTGAGCACTGTAGAATTGTATGATGAGCACTGTGTAATTGTTAGATAGCCATGCTTCTCATGGTAACCCTCTCAATCAAGCTATGTCAGGTTACTGTTCATTGCACCTAAAAGATATCTTTGAAAACCAAGAAGAGGTGTTTTAAGAATCAATACAAATAGAGAATTGAGAGAGACTGGCAAAAATTTTATCTTCATAACTCTGCTCTCATACTTTATAAAGCTTACAATCAAAGGCTAGGCAGCTCATTAGTTTTTTGTAGATTGTCCCTTTATAGTGGCATATACTGAAAACCAACATAGCTTCAGCTGTTCTATTTTTCTCCCTTGGTAGGTAAATTTGGGAAGTTTACAACTCTTCACACAATATTTTTGGTGATCCATAAGCAAAAAAGTGATCACAAAAATTACCAAATTTATTTTTTTTCAGATCCATCACTCAGAAACTGTTTATAGACTTAAACTAGATGTTGGATTCCTGAAGAAAGTCATAGTTTCTCAATATGGCTTGAGCAACGGCAAGAGATGTGGTAATGAAAGTCATCCTTCAGTGTTGCCACCTCTTACTAACTCCCATGAACGCAATAATAAGCGACATCAGTTTACACAGTCAGGTATAAATGTCTCTGCTATACAAGCAAGATGAAACCATCCCTATGACCGGAATATGGCTTCACCTGCATTATACAATCAGAGAACATGCTGATAACAGCAGCAATAAAATAGTTTCTCTTACACCTGGGAAGAAAAAAAAAAAACAACAACAACCAAAAACACTCTCCCTTGTTACCCCAAGAAGCCATATTATACTAGATTATCTGTGTCTGAATCACATAAACCCTTAATATACAGTATCAGGAATTTCTGGTCACCTTTGGGAAATTGATGAAAATACCATCTCAATAATATTTTCAATTAGTTCTTAGATTGATGGAAACTACAGCTGGGCTCGCCTGACAACAGGATTCAAGATAAAAAGTTCTCAGGAACAGGATCCCCAGAATATAATTTGATGAAAAGATTTTAGAGTTTTTTTTTCACACACACTAAATAGAGAGATAGATAGCAATATGATCCCCAGATAAAAGAACAAATACTTTATAAAGTTTAATAATGGCTCTGGGTTTTGAAATTAAGCACAGCAGAAAATAAGAGGTATGGATTTCAAAAAACACTGCACACTCTTCTTTAAGCTTCAGTTGGCATATTTCTGTGTAACCTCCAATACTTTTGTACAACTGCAAACACAGCATAAGGTAAAGTGGAAATCCTATGGAACGCCAGTAGGTAGACTGAATGTTTAAAAAAAATGTATGCCCCTGGAATTTCCTCATGTTCCATTTCATTAAGAATTTTTACATGAAAATCAAGATAGAGTTTCTGATTGAGAGCCAGAAACTCCACTGATAGGAACTCCACCAGTGATGGTTCCTTATGTGATATATTCTATTAACAAAGATTTATGAATCACATTACAAGTGCCAGGCAATGTCCAGGATGCTAGAAATATAGCGTGAATAAAACAAAATAAAATGCATATCCTCAAGGAGCTTATTCTAATTGAGGAATATAGAAAATACATTACATAAGATATCTGCACATAGGGTGATGGTAAAAACTATGAATAAAAGTAAAGCATGGAAGGGGAGGAGTGCTGAGTAGAAAGGCAGTTTGAAATTTTAAATAAGCTTTCCAGGGAAGAATTTACTGGAAAGGTGAGCTGAACAAGGGTTGAAACCATGTAGGTGTGTAAGGAAAAGCATTAGAGGCAGAGGGAATAACAAGTGCAAAGCCTTGAAGTAGGATCATGGCTGGTATAAACTAAGAAAACAAAGAGCCAGTGAAAATGTATGGCAATGAGCAAAGGTATAGGGAGAATGAAGGTCTTTTTCTTTTTTTTTTTTTGAAGATTTTATTTACTTATTTGACAGAGAGGAGAGAGATCACAAGTAGGCAGAGAGGCAGGTAGAGAGAGAGAAGGGGAAGCAGGCTCCCCACTGAGCAGGGAGCCTGATGCGGGGCTCCATCCTAGGACCCAGAGATCATGATTTGAGCCAAAGGCAGAGGCTTTAACCCACTGAGCCATCCAGGCGCCCTGGGAGAATGAACGTCTTAAAAACCATTTGGTAGATGTTAGCTTTTACTTTGAGTGAGAGATAAGGAGAAATGTTTTCAACAAAGATTTTGGTTACTGAGCTAAGAATAGACAGGAAGCAAGGGCAGAAATAAGGAACAGTTAGAAGGCTATTGAGGTAAGAGAATATGGTAGCTTGAACCAGCATTTTAGAAATGAAGGTGGTAAGTAGTCATATTCTGAATAGATTTTGAATATAGAGACAAAAAGGTTTTGCTGACAGATTGGATGTGAGATGTGAGAGAAAGAGAGGTGTCAAGGACTCTTAAGTGTTTGATAAGGGTAACTGGGAGAATGGCTGGAATTGTCATTTAAAGATGGAGTACACTAAAGGAGAATCACTTTCAGGAGTGGAGAGGAGAACGGAGTTTAATTGGGACACAATATGCTTCCTGTAAGTATTACACAGCTAGTTGTTGATTGAATGATGAGACATCTAGGTGAGAGACATAAATTTGGTTTTCACAGTAATGAAGATTGTTTCTAAAGCGAGGACATTGGGTGAAATCACCAAGTGTGAAATTGAAGGGCAAAGAGAAAGGGTCCTAGAATTAAGTCCTGGAGCTCATCGACATTCAGAGTTTGGAGAAAAGAGAGAGGACAGCTTAAAAAGAAAAAAAACAAAACTGAGCAACAAAGGGTGATTAGTGAGGTATGAGGAAAAGTGCTAGCATGGATTGGGTCTTAGAAGCCAGGTGAAGAAAATATTTTAAGAAGGAGATAGAGATCAACTCAATCCAAAAAAATGTTGATTGGTAGTAAGAGAATAATTGGATTTAACCCTCTATAAACTATAAGTATTATAAACTGTATAGTATTTGTGACCTTTCCATGAAAGGGGTTATAAGCAGATAAGTTTGTTCCAGAAAAAATAGGCGAAGGGGAACAAGAGTGAGCAAGTATATATAATTTTTTGAGAAATTTAGCTATAGAAGGGACCAGAGAAATGAGTCACTGGAAGTAGATGAAGGAGGGTCAAGAAATATTTTGTTTTAAGATGAGAAATAGCAGCATGTGTGTATGCTAATAGAAATAATCCAGTTGAAAGCATTATCAGTAAGTCAGCTAGTAAGAAATATCTTAGCTATTCTAAGAAATGGTATACTTCTTTTCTAAGAGTAGGCTAAACCACTAAACCATCAATTGCTAATGAAGAATAAAAACTTTTAATATATTTTTATAATACTAAATTGAGAATATAAATGGCCTGTTTCTATGCCTTATCATTTTTTTCAGTACAGCAAACAAACATCGTTGACCATTATTTTGGCCAAAAAATTTCCCACAATTTCACTTACCACCATGAGCAACTTGCCTGATGAGCACACTTCAAACAAGTTCTTCACAAATATTTGATATATTCATAAAGGCCGATATAATCAGTCTAATCAGGAATCTTCTCTAAGATTATAGTTTCTGGGAAAAGGAGCAGTGACTTTGAGGAGCTAGATGTTACTGAGTAAATGCAGGACTAGGGGGGAGGAGGGATCTTGACTGACTGAGAATCAATTCTGGGTGAACACTAGAATCATTTGGGAAGTTTAAAAAAATACTGAACCCTGGATTCCTCTTCAGAAATTCTGAGGTTTACATGGTCCTGGATAAGACCCAGGTATCTGAATTTTTAACAGCAACCCAAAGGATTCTAATGAATAGTATTTAAGAGCCACTACTCTGTGCACATATTTTTGATAGCCGTCTCCCAAGTAATCTTCCAAGTTCTCAGGGGTTATTGTCAGGGAATAAAGGAACCATGAGATGACCTTCTAATCTGTTTAGGAGGTAGTATGGTATGGTAGGGTCTCTGGCTCAAGAATGACATTTATCTTTTTGAAAAGTCCTATGAATTCACCTTAAACAAGCTTGTGATTATCTAAACTGCTCTGAACAACTCTGTTCCTTATCTCCCTCAAGTTCTTCAAAACCCAACTTAAAGGTACAAGTCAAGGGCTAATTATGACTTAGAATATATAAGAATATCCATACTATTGATTGAAAGTAATTTTTCTTTATACTACCCAGTTGAGCAGAAGCCAGAACAGAGAAGTAAGATCCTTGGGATGCTAAGACCCTGTGTATAAATAGCATGCTTTAATTTTCTGTATCTTTCTGGGTTTTTTTTCCTGTATTATTCTAATATGTTCTTTGTTTCCTCTA
The DNA here is from genome assembly GCA_028534135.1 of Potos flavus. NCBI lineage: Eukaryota > Metazoa > Chordata > Mammalia > Carnivora > Procyonidae > Potos > Potos flavus. The sequence continues at coordinate 72,370,890 of CM052886.1, forward strand.
GCCTATTGTGGTATCTTCTTTCACTTCCTTTATCATTACGGGCAATAGCTGGAACAGAAAGATGAAGAGAAGATGGACCCTAGGAATGTAACATCTCGAAAGGTCCTTTTAATCATTTAGAAAGCATTTCACAAAGAAGGGAGATGCGAAAAAGTATCTGTCAGAGCAATAAAGACCAGAGAATAAGTTCCGGTGCAGTTGCACCGTTTTGTCAAAATGAAAAAACTAAGAAGTGGAAAATCACATACATTATATATTCACATACATTTTAATTATACAATCTATTTATTCAATAGATAATAATATTGCCTGACTACGGGAAAAAAAATGAAATAGTGGTTCTGCTGCATTTTAAGTACCAGCATTCTCTCGAAAGAGTGATTTACAAAGCAATCATAGCATAATCAACATAAGCAGGCTTTTAGACCCAGTGCATGTATAAAAAAGATTCTTTAAAAGAAATTGCCTGGAAGTGAAGAGAAAAAAAACACACAGTATTTACATACCATACTTAGCCTTCAGTCCTATACAGATATTAATTTAGTACTACTGAATATTGGTAAATAAATGAAGCTATATAATAATTCTCAAAGAATTCAGATAAAAACATTTAAAAAAGTCCTTTTCATCCCTGACATTACCACATCTCTATGACAAAGCGGACTTTTTTCAAAAGCAGTGAGAACTTTGGGCAAAAAATGCTAGAAAGCCACAGCATATTTTAATCCATTAAAATAACTTAATTAAACATGTTGGTTGCATACCAAAAGTCACAGACACCAGCTGATATAGGATGCATCCAAACAATATGAAAATGATTTTAAGAGACAGGAAAAAAACAGCTAATTGAGTTTCACAAAGGAAATGTCTTTATGATTCCAACCAAGGTGATCATTTTATCCTTTGCCAACACTATTTAGAAGTCAAACTTAAATTATCAAAGAAACATAGCCAATTAACCATGAATCACAAAAACCTTAGTCCATTTTTCTTTCATTTATAATGACTTGGTCAATATTTTAGTGGTAAATAGACTTTCAGAATTTGGGTCTTCTTTTTTTATTTTTTATTTTTTAAATATTTATTTATTTATTTATTTATTTATTTATTTTTATTTGACAGAGAGAGAGATCACAAGTAGGCAGAGAGGCAGGCAGAGAGAGAGGAGGAAGCAGACTCCTTGCTGAGCAGAGAGCCTAATGCGGGGCTCGATCTCAGGACCCTGAGATCACAACCTGAGCCGAAAGCTGAGGCTTTAACCCACTGAGCCACCCAGGCGCCCCAGAATTTGGGTCTTCTTCCATAAAAATTTGCTAAGGATTTTGGAGCCATTGGAGCCATTACCTACTTTAATCATGTAAAGTTATTGTGATGCCAAATACAAAATACCTTAATGTTTAATAAAAAGGATCCTACAACAGGTATACATCTTGGACACATCCATTTATTTTTTCTCAATTGTTATTTATTTATTTAAATATCTACATATGGCATATTGTTTCTTAAGAATAATGTCTATTCAAATCTTCAACCCCAGTAATTACAACATTTCCTATACAGTTGACATTTGATAAATGTTTATATATTGGATTTCTTTGTTCTTTGCACAAAAAGACTAAACTGTGGTTGTTGTTTTTTTTTTAAGATTTGTTTATTTAGAGAGAGGGCAAGCATGAGCTAGGGGAAAGGCAGAGAGAGAGAAGAGAATCAGACTTCCCGTAGAGCAGGGAGACCAATGTCGGGCTCGATCTCAGGACCCTGAGGTCATGACCTGAGCCTAAATCAAGAGTCAGATCCTTTTACCCACTGAGCCAGCCAGGCATCCCAAAAGAGTAATTGTTTTAAATTTTATTCTACAGATATGAAATACTAAAGCCGTCCATTAATCATTCTCTTCAGTGGGAAATCCTAGAGCAGGGTCTCAATCTCTGGTCCACAAGATTTATAGAGCCATAGAATGTTTCTGGTCATTTCGTTTGGCCTGAAAAGTGTTTTAAAAAACTGTAAGGAGGCAGGTGGTGTCCCTTCAGTGGTAACATTGTCTCATTCCTGGACTGCTTCATTCTACATCACAACATAAATCCTGCATGCATTTGAGTTTATGAGCCGTACCTCCTATAGTCCAGAATTTGAGAATTGAAAGAGCTACAATAATTTATCTATTACAGCCTAGATTCCAGAAAGTATCTGTGTGATTTTACAAGAACGTGTGGCATCTACAATTTTTGGCTAAAGCACTGCATTTATTTTTTTAATTGCTGTGTAACAAATTACCACAAATGTAGTGGCTTCAAACAACACACACTTTGTCAGTTCCTGTGGGTCAGGAGTTCAGGCCCAGTTCTACTGGGTCCTCTGATAAGGGTCTCACAAGGTTGTAATCTAGATGTCTTCTGGGTTTTGTTCCTTTCTAGAGTTCAAAGTCTTCCATCAAGCTCACATAATTGTCAGAATTCAGTTCTTTGCAGTCATGGGCCTGAGGGCCTGAGATCCTGCTTTCTTGCTGGCTACTAGCCAGCTGCTGCTACTCTCTGAGCTTCAGAGACCAGCCTTCCCTGGTTCCTTGCCATGTGACCCTCTCACACGCCCTGTTCTAACACTTCTTCAAAGCCAACAAGAGAATGTCTCTTGAGGAAGGGCCCACTCCCCCTTTTAAGGACTTGCATTTGATCAAGTTGAGCCCACGTAGGATAATCTTTTTTTGATTAACTCAAAATCACCTGATTTGGGACCTTAATTACAGTTGCAAAATCGCTTCACCTTTGCCATATAATATAACCAAATTATGACATCCCATCTATTCAGAAGTTCCACCCATACTCAAGGAGAAGGGATTGTGCAGAAGCCAGAAATCTTGGAAATCATCTTAGAATTCTGCCTACTATGATGATAAATGTCTTTCAGACAACCTTGTTTTATGGGATACAAAAGTGTGTTAACATTTATATTTACATGTGCATATTTATATAATACATAGATATAATATCTATTATATTTGTTTAGTTAAAAATATTGCATATACGTACATATATATGTAGGCATACATGTGTAGATACACTCACACATATATTTACTTTTCCTTCTACTTCTTCTCTTCTACTTGCCCATCTCTTCTCTCTCTCTCCCTCCCTTCCTCCAAATAAATACCAAGTAGAGTTAATTTATATAAATTTCCAAAAAGCAAGAGACTTTATCATGATTGTGAGAAATTAGTCTAAGGTTTTCAGTTTCATTCTTATGACAGCATTTAGTGCAACAGTATGGTAAACCATGTGTTTGTATGTATAAGTGAGATGGAGTTTACTTTTTACATTGGAGAGTTCTCTAAAAAAGAAACCAATGTATTCCTCTTAATCGTGCATGATTACATAAAGAAAAATACACCATCTGTAAAACAATTTCCTCAGGGAAATTAGGGACATTTTTAGAGGATTCACAATAAAGTGAAATAAAAGTTTGATAGAGCCAATTCTCTACTTTGTTCAAGAAAAATCCCTGTTTAAAGAAAGTGGATTAAAGTGACTCTGCTCAATGTATTTGTCTAATGGATTTTCTCAAATTTGCAAAGTTTGAGAAGATAAAATGAGTAAGAAAGTGAACTGTAGAGATTTCCCTATCTAATCAGAGATTTAGAAGTCATTTTATTCATAAGTATTCAGGAGTGGAAATTAAAGGGAAGATTTTACAGGGTGCCTACTTTGAGATGGTAAGAAAAGCAGAAGTATGTATCATCAACTGAGCCACGAAGGGGTCCAAAGGAAAGAGCACCACTCAGCAAGTGGGAGTCTTAGTTAAAGGCCACTTCTACTATTAACCAGTTCTGCCATTTAAGGCATGATCTCATTTTCTTCACATACGGATTATGAATAACACTAACTTCTCTGTCCCTTCATGAGTAACACTGGCTTCCTCTGTCCATTTCTCAGGGTTATTGTAATTAGCCACCATGAATTAATGAAGAGAACATAGAAACACATTTCAGAGAAAATTTTGGTATAGGTCTAACTTTACCACTTTCTAGCTATGTAGACATGGACATGCAATTTATCTAGTCTTAACCTGAATTCCCTCCTATGGAAAATAACTTATAGTCTCAGGATTATTTTAAGGATTAAATTATTTCTATAAACAAAGTGGGTAATCCTTAAATTGTGTCTATTATTAGGATTATGAATTTAAAGTATTATTAAGATATAATTTATAATTATTAAAGCATAGATTTAGAAAGATCCCCCAACTAGAGCGAAGGATGACTAGTGGACTTTATTCTGCGTATGTAAGAATACAGTGCAAAGGACACACATTTTCACATTCCCCCACAACATCATTTCTGCATTTCAAATCCAAATATATAAAGCAAAAAAGACTAGGGAATGATTAGAATTCATTTTATGACTTGAGAATATTTTAAATGATTGATTCTATATGTATGGATTTTGAAATCATTATTTTGTGTCATCATTGTTTCAGCATATTATAGCCAATATTCTGTATTACTTTTATTTTACTGTATACGGAATAAATTCTTTGGAATCTCTTCCCTACCAATAAAATATTTTTTTAAGTTTTGTGACTTGTTCTCTCTAGACTATCATTATCTTATGTATAAAATGAGGAAAAATTACCCATGCTCTAACATTTTGCATGCTATAAAGTATAAAGAATGCTTTTTAGTAGGCAGGGATCTACCTTTTGTTCAAATTTTGCACAAAAATATGCTTTAGGAAAATCATTTAGATGGCAATCAGAGTGCCTCTGATAGATAATAGATAACATATTAATATCTAGGTATCAAGGGGAAAGAAAATAAAATCTGAATCTACATTTTTAAACTGGGAGAGGGGACCCTTTCTAGTCCAAAGTGATTTGTATACGCTCCGCATGCAAGCTTTTGCTGTGAAATCTTTATTAAAACACTCTCTTGAACCTAAGCTGCTGCTAAGGAAGATGAAAGATATCTATTCCCATACAATCACACTACCTGGTTTTCAGTGAAAACAAATCTCAGACTAAATTCTGCCACTGCCATTTATAAGTTAAATCCTTACTGAAAAGTCGGCACAAAAACACTCATATGCCTTGTTCCTGTCAGCTTGATGAAGTCCCAGCTACATGTTTTCTGAGATTAAGCAACCACTTTTTGCATAAAAGGTATTTCTCTCCCCACAATATTTTAGAAGCAGGACTCAGTCTAATATGCGACACAGCCAACTAAAATAGACTAACCCATGACTACGTTAGGATGTCTGGAATGACATTCTGAAACACGAGGAGTAAAAAGTTTCCCTGACTTTAGTATCCTATATAAGCAGTAGTGGAAAGTCTAAAATAGTTTGCAATCTGTATATGTTGAATACAACCAAATTCACAATTTATAGGCATACCCATTATGCCTATTAAGAAGCGACTAAATTCATCCCTGAAAATTCCCTTCTAACGTCCATTTGCAAAGCCTCCCTCACAATGCTGATCAGAAATAATCACAGCTGAAACATTAGTAGTTGCCTTTTAAGTAAATGTTACCACCCCTCATGTGTATGAAGTATTTGCAATTAGGAAAACTAACTGCCCCTTGATGAAATTGAACTAATACATACATAACATCTTAACCTACTATGATGAAAGATTTTAAATCATACTTCCAGTGTTGTAATACTCAGCAGTGTTTATCTCCAACCAATATCTATAAGCTGTAGACTCATAGCATCAGCCACCTACCACACATAGGCATTAGCCTCCTAATTGGTTCCTGCTACTGCTTGTGGCCCCCTGTAGTCCCTTACAATATGACAGACGGAGTGATCCTAGTTTCTTCTGGTAGAAATTGAGAGCTGTTCAAAGAAAGGAACAGACCTTATCGTCCCTGTGCTCAAAACCCTTCAGGGACTTCTCATCTCAAAGGGAGTTTGAATGAACAGCACCACCAAATCCTCAAGTCTTCTCACCTCTCTGGTCTCATCTCCCATTGCCCTTTCCCTGCTCACTGCTCTTGAGCCTCGATGGCTGCCTCAATGTTTCCTCAATCACGGTAGCAGGCATGCTACCATCTCAAGACTGATGGACATGAAGTTTCTCTCTGCAGGAGTTCTCAGTCCCCAGACACATGTCTGGCATGTTCCATCACCTCCTTTAGAGATATGTGCTAATGTCACTGTAGTAGTGTCCTGTGGCTGCTATAACAAATTACCACAACCTTTGTGGCTTAAAACAATGGAAATTCATTCTCTCCAAATTCTGGCAGACAGAAGTCAAAATCATGGGGCCAAAGTCAAGGTGTCAACAGGGCCATACTCCTTTTAAAGGCTCTGGGGAGAATTCTTTCCTTACATCTTCCAGCTTCTCATGGAAGCTGGGCTTGTGGTTGTGGCATGCAAATCTCTGCCTCCATGGTCACACTGCACCCTCTTCTGTCTATATGATATTGTCTCTGTCTCTCTCCTACAAAGACATTTGTTATAACATTTAGGGCCCGCCAGGATAATCCAGTATAACCTCCCCTGCTCTAGTTCCTTAACTTAATCACATCAGGAAAGACTTTGCCATATAAGATAACATTTACAAGTCCTAGGGATTCAAACTTGGTATCTTTTGGAGAAGCCATTTGTTAGCTTTCTTAGAGAGGCCTACCATACTTAGAATTTTCACCCCCTTTTCCCACAGCACGTCCTCTACCTCTTCCCTTCTTTATTTTTTCCAATAGCATTTATCACCTTATGGCACTCTACATATTTACTCATGTATTCCTTACATATTTGGCTCCTTCAGCTAAAATGTAAGCACTATGAAGACAGAGTTGCTATCTGTTCTATTCATTGTTCTTTCCTTGGCACATTAATCAATGTCTGCCACATGGCAGACCTTTCATGGATATTTTAGAGTAAACAAATGGATGAATGAAGGACGGAAGAGGTTCAAGGTGTTGAGATGAATGGACAATGTGCTTAGTGGTTTAAAGTTGCCTCCTTTCAAAAGATTTGTATATGTCCTAATCCCTGGGCCTGTGAATATCACCTTCTACAGAAAAAGAATGAATAGTACATTATACTCAAAAGATGTGATTAAGTTGAAGATCTTAAGAGAAGGAGCTTATTCTGGATAATCTAAGTGAGTCTTAAATCAATCACAAGTAACCTTTTAAGAGACAGACAGAGGGAGAACAAAAGAAAACATAGAGGGGAAGACATATAAAAGAGGAAGTGATGTGACACGAAGGCAGACAGTGGAGCGATGTGTAGACCTAAGTCAAGATGTGCCAGGAGCCACACTGGAAATGGAGAGGAATGTATTCCCCTTCAGAGGGAGTGTGGCCCTGCCAACACTGTGATTTATACTTCTGGTCTCCAGAACAATGAGAGAACACATTTCTGTTGTTTTAGGCCACCAGTTTGTGGAAATGTGTTACAGTAGCCACAGCAAATTAATACAATGTGGGTGTTCTAATGGCTTCTAATAATACACTCAGTTGTTAAAGGAAGAATGTAAACAGTTATAATTACCTTATTTTTACCATAAGGAAATTCTTATCTTGAGATTATACCTAGAATTATCATTTGGGTTCCTGCCACCCTATGAAGAACACAAACTCTGAAGTCTGATATACCATTTCAGTGGTGCCCTCACTTCTGAGGACCTTGGGGAGATTATCTGGTCTTTTTGCCTCAGTTTTCTCATTATAAAATAAGAATAAACCAAAGCTTACCTCAAAGGTAGGCCTAAGGATTAAGAGTTAAGAATTATAAAGAACTTAGAAACACACCTATGCCTAGCACACAGTAGCCATTGTGGCATTTTTCTGCTATTATTTTTATTATATAATAAAAAATATTAGGAGTATGCTTGCTCTGAGATAACATCTTCACCCATAAAATTGACGAAGGTCAAAAGGACGACAACAAACGTGTTAAAGGGGGTGTTTGGATGGGCATTGACACAGACTGATGAAAGGGGTCAATTGACAAGCTCAGTGGAAGGTAATTTGACATTATCAAAAGTATAAATTATATTTGTGAAGTAACTTGGATTGATATAGCTGCACCATTTTCATATCAGAAGACTAGAAACCTAAATTTCAGTAACATAGGATTGATCAAATTAAGGAACATCATTCAGTTGACTACTGTGAAGCAGTTATACATATAAGTAAGGCATATTTTAAATAGCCACACTACCCAAAGTGTTCTACAGATTCAATGCAATCCCCAACAAAATCCCGATGATAATTTTTACAGAAGCAGAAAAAAAAAATTTTAAACTGATATGGAGCTGGGCACATGGGTAGCTCAGTCAGTTAAGTGTCCAACCCTCGATTTCAGCTCAGGTCATAATCTCAAGGTCGTGAGATCGAGCCCCACATCAGGCTCCACAATGGGCATGAAGCCTGCCTGTGGTTCTCTCTCCCTTTCCCTTTGCTCCTTCCCTCCTGCTCGTGCTCTTTCTCTCTCAAAACAAAACAAAACAACAACAACAACAACAACAACAAAAACCTGATATGGAACCATAAAGGATTCTGAATAGCCAAGACAATCTTGAGGAAAAAAGAACAAAACTAGAAGTCACACACTGCCTATTTTTTTTTTTTTATTTTCAAGTTTTTATTTAAATTCTAGTTAGTTAACACATACGGCAAAATTGGTTTCAGGTGTAGAATTTAGGGATTCATCATTTACATATAACACCCTGTGCTCATCATAAGTGCCCTCTCTTATACCCATCACCCATTTAGCCCATCTGCCACCCACTTCCCTACATCAACCCTACTTGTTCCCTATAGTTAAAAGAGTCTCCTATGGTTTACTTCATCAAATTTATTTGTGCTTTCTGCTTGAGCCAGGATATAAATACAGATCTCTACAGGTGAGAAGATAGATTCTACTGAGTTATCTAATCCTTTTTTTATATCAGTTAAAAAAATCAAACTAATTTTATTCTCAAGCTTATGATTTTAGATAAGTATCTCCAGCGGGCACCTTTTTTCCCCCCCCCAATTACTTTTTTATTTTTTCAGTGTTCCAAGATTCATTGTTCATGTACCACACCCAGTGAATGAACTTTTGGGACTTTATCAAGATAAAAAACTTCAGCACAGCAAAGGAAACGTCAACAAAACAAACAGGCAACCCACAGAATGGGAGAAGATATTCGCAAATGACACTACAGACAAAGGTCTGATATCTAAGATATATAAAGAACTCCTCACACACTGCCTATTTTAGAAACATATTATAAAACTACAAGAATTAAAACAGAACAATAATAACATAAAGACAGACAAATAGACTAATATAAGAAAATAGAGTCCAGAAATAAATTCACCCGCATATAGGCAAGGTGAACTGATCTTTGACAAGGGTACCAAAAATACACATTAGGAAGGGATAGTCTCTTCAACAAATGATGCTGGAAAAACTGGATCCCCACATGCAAAGGTGGACCATTATCTTAAACCATACACAAAGTCAACTTAAAATGTATTGAAGATTTGAAAACTTGAAACTGAAAGTTTCCTAGAAAAAAACATTGTGGAAAATCCTCATGGCATTGGTGTTGGCATGTGGGTTTAACATCCGGAATTCCTACAACTTAGTAACAAATAATCTAATGAAGAAACAGACAAAAGACTTGAATCAGCATATATACAAAGAAGATCTACAGAGAGCCAATAAGGACATGAAAAGATGCTTAATATCATTAGTTATTACGGTAAAGAAAATACAAACTATAATGAGACACTACTGCACACCCATTCAGACAGCTATAATAATAATGATGATGATGAAAATAATAATACCAACAATAATAATAAAATAGATAATAACAAGTGATAGCATGGATTTAGGGAAATTAGAACCCTCATACATTGCTAATAGGAATGTAAAATGGTGTAGCCACTCTGGAAAAGTTTGGTTCTTCCTTGAAAATTGAAACATAGAATTACCATATGACCCAGCAATTCCAATCCTAGATGTATTTCCCAGAGACTCAACAGATACACGTATATGTTCAATGCAGCATTATTCATAATAGCCAAAAATCGGAACCTACTCCTGTGTCTATCAACGGAAGAATGGATAAATAAAATGTGGTATATACATGTAACAAAATACTATTCAGCCATAAAAAGCAATGAAGTTCTGATACATGCTGCAATATGGATGAGCTTTGACAACATTATGCTGAGTGAAATAAGCCAGACACAAAATGACAAATATTGTATGGTTTAGTTCATAAACACAGAAAACAGATTAGAGGCTAGTAGGGGTGAGAGGTAGAGGGAATGAAGAGTTCTTGCTCAGTGGGTACAGAATTTCTGTTTGTATGATGAAAATGTTTTGAAAATAGATAATGTGATGGCTGAATAACACTGTACATGTAATTAATGAATTGTACACTTAAAATATTTAAAATGACAAGTTTTAGGTTATATACATTTACCACAATGAAAACAAAAAAAAAGGAAGAAAAATATGCTGGGAGGCAGGACCAAATGAAAACAAAAGAACAAGCCCACAGATGACTAAGATGTTGAAATTATAAGACATGGACTTTAAAATATCTGTAATTTAAACACACAAAAAAATACTATACCTGAATTTAAGAACTAAGTTGATGGAATTTAAGAATTAAGTTGCTGGGGGATTAGAAATATCAGAAGAGAGAATTAGCAAATCAAAAGATGGGTAACAAGAGCTCCGGTGCCAAGTGCGGAACCTGCTTGAGATTCTCTCTCTCCCCTCTCTCTGCCCCTCCCTCCCCACCACTCATGGTGCTCTCTCTCTCTCAAGGAAAACAAACAAACAAAAAAAGGTAATAAAAAAGATCCAGATAGCAGCACAAAGGAAAAAAAATACAGAGTAAACTGTAAGAATGAATGGGACATATGAACATTCTAACATGTGTTATTGGAGAGTTAGGAAAAAGGAGAGAGAGAGAGAATGGCAATTTTAGAAGAGATACTGGCTTAAAATATTCCAAAACTAATCTAATGCATCAAAATCACAAAATTTATGCAACACAAATATATAGAAAACTAAACCAGTAACATTTGCTAAAAACCAAAGAAAAAAAGAATAGCTTAAAAGCTTTTAGAGAAAGCTCCTCTAAAGAAACAAATAAAATATTGACAATTGTCTTTTTAACAGAAATGATGGAAGCCAGCCATGTAGAAATAAATTTCTTGAAGTTTAAAGAGAAAATAACTGCCAACCTAGAACTCCGTCACTATTGAAAATTTCCTTCTAAAATGTAGTTAAAATTAATGTAATCTGTTAAAATCAAGAACTACGAATGAAAAAATGTAGGTAAATATCACATTTTTAGTAAATATATGCCTAAATCTAATTTGTACTGATTGTGTAAAGCAATAATAAGAATGTCTTCTGGGAACACCAGGATGACTCAGTCAGTTGAGCATCTGCCTTTGGCTCAGAATGTGATCCCAGGGTCCTGGGATCAAGCCCCATACTGGGGCTCCCTGCTCAGCGGAGAGTCTGCTTCTCCCTCTGCCCCTCCTCCCCCTACTCCTGTGCTCTGTCTATCAAATAAATAAATAAACATCTTTAAAAAAAAGAATGGCTTCTGACGTTTAAAATATATAAAGAATAAAATTTAGGACAATTATAAAGTGAATGCAGTCAAAGAGTTCTTATATACCTGCATTTTCTGAAAATCAGTAGAATGTCAACTTAAAAAGAACTACAATAAGTCAAGGACATAAATTGTGTGTCATAGGCTCTAGGATAGCAGTAAAATAAGAAATAAGAGACACAGCTAACAAATTATAATGTGGGAGGAAGAAATATAGAAATGGTTTTAAAAATCTTAACTAATCTGAGAGAATATCAGTAAGAGGAGAAAAAGCAACATGGAACAAGAAAATATAAATTCTAAGATGATTTATTATATCTTTCAATTTAAAGATTAAGTAAGTCATTAAATAGGAATACAATAAAATATTAAAAGGAAAAGATTGTTTAAACCCAACCGTATGTTGCTTACATTAAACATATTAAATATAAGGAGAAAAGGGCCAAAAAATAAACAAATGAATAAAATATGCCATGCAGATAGTATTAAAAAAAAAAAAAAAGCTGGTGTGGTTCTACTAGCATCAGACAAAGTCAACTTTAAGGCAAAAATTTGGGCCATTTCCAAATTGGATTATTTATTTTTTTTCTGTTGCCTTTGAAAGGTCATTATATATTGTTAACACAAGTCTTTTCTCAGATATGTGACCTGCAAACATTTTCTCCCAATCTGTAGCTTACATATTCATTCTGTTTTTTTTTGCAGGCATAGACCAAAAGTCTAACTTATTATTGTTATTTTTTAAATATACAAGTAGTTTTACTATTGCCATGTCTAAGAATTTTGGCCTGACCTCAGGCCACAAAGATTTTTTTCTTATATTTTTTCTTAAAACTTTGGAGTTTTATGCTTTACATTTAATCTATGAGCCATTTTGAGTTAGGATAGAGAATTTTTAGTAAGAGTATAGCTTGGCCCTTGGTAGTCTGATCCCATGATATGGAACTTAGCCATTCACAACTGGTTTTAAAATAATATAATTTAGTTACACAAGAAAAATATTCTTCATTTCAACCATGTATTATTATCATTGGAGAAGACTGTCTTTGTCTTGGTTGAATTGTCAGTCAACAAAGCATGTCCTTTCTCTTAAAATTTGGGACATTTGAACTTAGAGCCTTGATGATAAACACTCACTCCCTCAGCCCATGGTAAATGAGGCTGTCTTTACCACCTTCCTTAGTTTCTTGTATTACTAGAGAACAAGTCCATGTCTTCAATTAGACTAAGCCATCCTTTCAAGTGGGAACCATGACTGTTTACTATTGTTCCCACATTTCCACACATTACATTACACATACTTGGCACTCAACAAAATGCACTAAGTAAATGTTTGATATCCATCCCTTTCCCATATCCTTCCCTTCCTGGCTGACTACACTTCCTTTTTCTTGATATCTATTTTTTTTTTAATTTTATTTATTTATTTGACAGAGAGAGAGATCACAAGTAGGCAGAGAGGCAGGCGGAAAGAGAGGTGGAAGCAGGCTCCCTGCTGAGTAGAGAGCCCGATGCAGGGCTCGATCCCAGGACCCTGAGATCATGACCTGAGCCGAAGGCAGAGCTTTAACCCACTGAGCCACCCAGGCACCCCTCTCTTGATATCTTTTAGTTAAAAAGGGGGTAGGGAGTTTGCTGTCCTGGCAGAGAGCAAAAATATTCTAAGGAAATTTCTACTTCACATTTTAACGAACAGTTCATTATAGAATATGTGCAAATTAAACAAATATCATTGGGGAAATATAATTATAAACAAAATCTCCTAAAACCCAAAATCCTCTTCAGGAAGGTAACAGAGAATGAGAAGCAGTTCTATTAGTGAGTAAGAAGCGAATGTAGACATAACACGCATCACAGACTGCAAGGACAGAAAGAAATCTCACCCTTTCACATAGCTGAAAAAATAAAGCCAGTCTTCAAGATAAATGATAACTAGTCCTCAGGTAAGAAGACTTGACACCTCCATTTGTCCCACATAGTTAACCTTAACATTACCTGTTAACTGGAGTGACCCAGACTCTTTATGACATAATGTAGTTCCATGTCTTGGAAGTTAGGCTCCTACCTTCCCAGAGAAACTGGAAGATAGGAGTGCTCTCCTTTGATGTTTGCATTTCAAAGAGATGGCTCCACATTCTTGAGAAAGGCATTTCTGGGTCATAAAGCTGACAAAAAGCCTTTCTAGTCTTCAAAAACTTCACATCTCAAAGAGATGAGGAAGTACTTAGGATCACATGTTTTCTAAGGTAAATGTTCTAAGAAAGGGAGGAGAGAGAAATATCTTCCCCCCATTTCAACAGGGATAAGTAAGCCTTTTATTTTCGATTTATATTGTCCTTACAATATATAAAGTATATCTTAAGTTTAGTTAATCTGTCAAATGGCAAAACTAAAAAACTTAGTAATGAGTTTGATGTCCTTTATTCAAGGAGAAACAATCTGTGAATTGGGGGAGTACAGTGCCTCGCAAGCACATGAGCATTCCTCCCAAGGTATTTTGGGTGAGAGCGAGTTTTACAGAACATCAGAAAGGGTAACTCAGAAACAGGGCATGATTGGCTGAGGCGGCGAGGATTTCCTTATACAGCCACCACATCCTATTTTAGGGTAAGGTAAGCTAGCTAAACTGAGTTGGAGGATTGTGATTGGTGTATTTTAGGCTTCCTTGATAGGTATTTCCCGTAAGTTCAGGCTGACTTAGGTTTAGATTTGTGACATGGAACAGGTCACTGGCACTGCCTTCATTTTGTGGGTACTGAGAGACAAATTAACTTTATCAAATTTCATTATAAAATTGTAATATATTTTGCATCTTTCTTTCCAATCATATCCATGCAAGCGTGTGTCAACTGGTTTCATTTTACATACCTATTTCATTATTTATTCTTTATTACATATATTATTATTTATGACTCATCTATTTCCTTATGTATTTAAAACTTTCTATTAATCCTAGTGCTAATGGTGACTTCCACTTTTGGGAAAGGAATTAAAATTTAGTGATTTTAATCACTAAATCACTAAAATTTAGTGATTTCTAAATGACTAAATTTACGTTTAGGGTATTTTTTCTTTTCTTTTTCTTTTTTTTACAGCCGGAAGCTCTGACCTCCAGGATTTCAGTCTGATGCTTGAGATGACTGATCCACCTAGTTTGGTGCAAACTGTATTCTTTGTACTGATTTTTTTAAAGAAGTATCTACTCCTTAAGGAGTCAACAATCTATCCAGGAAATGAATGTAGCTCACCGAACGGCTATGCATTATATCTGTTTTAATAATAGAAGTGTAAGTTGCTATAGGGACACAGAAGGGGGAGTGGGTAAGAAGGCCTGGGAAATACAGGAAAGAAATCACAAAGAAGGTTAAAAGCATGGTCTAGACAAAGGAAGGAGCGTGAGCTGAGAGGATTTACAGAAAGGTCTGAAATATTTGAGCAATGGATTACAAATTCCAGTGGAGATGTATTAGAATCACCCAGGGAGTTTTTAAGGAAAGGATCCTGAGAGTCTATATCTGTCAGAATATCTGCAAAGTGGTCCCAGGAATCTTTACATTCATGCACATCTGTGCAATATTGTGATTTATAGGAAATATATATTTAGTCATTCAGATGACCAAGACATTTCCCATATATATTTAGTCTTTGTCCACAGTTCCTGGCTCGCAGCTCCCAAAACCCTTGGAATTTCCTGAGCAATAAGAGCAGTGGGTACCTCTTTTGTTATATTTGGTCTCTTGTCCTCAGTTCCAGAAATTGCTTCAGAGCCATAAAGATGAAATGAGTGTCTCGTTATTCACAGCAAGGCCCTCTCCACCACAACTGGGTTTATGTTATTGAAGTGACTTTGGAAATCTAAGGATGGGGGCTGGTTGCCAAGGGAACCAACCGTGAATAGAGCTTTGGAACGCTCAGCCCCACCCCCTGACTTCAGGGGAGGAGAAAGGGACTAGAGGTTGAAACAATCAACAATGGCCAATGATTTAACAATCCTGCCTATGTAATAAAACCTCCATAAAAACTTGAAGGATGAGGTTCAGAGAGCTTCCAGGTTGTGGAACCAGAATACTTCCACACGCCACCATTCTGGGCTTCAAACTCCACAAAGACAGAAGGTCCTTTGCTCAGGACCTCATCCTATGTATCTCATCATCTGGCTGTTGATTCATGTCCTTTAATATCCTTTGTAATAAACAGGTAATAAATGGGTCTCCCAAGTTCTGTGAGCTTCTCTAGCAAATTAATCAAACCCAGGAAGGAGGTCATGAGAACCCCCAATCTATAGCTAATCTGTCACAAGTATTGGTAACAACCTGGGCTTGGGGTTGGCATTTGAAAGTGGAAAGCAGGCGTTTGGGTGAACTTTTAACCTGTGGAATCTGATGCTATCTCTGGAAAGACAGTGTAAAGACCGAGTTGAATTGTAGGACGCCCAGCTGATGTTGGAGAACTGCTTGGTAGTATGGTGAGACCCCACTCCCTCCCCATCCATGTTGGAATTGGGTGCATAATTTTCACCAACCATTTTGATTTTAATGCCCACTCAGGTTAGGAAATCACTGTTTTAGGGATTGTGGTTGGAGCCCAGTGCAGATGAGAAGGGAGACAAGTGGAGACCAGATAATGAAAAGCTTTGTCCATAAAGAGGCTGAATTTTATCCTGATAGTTTCTAACTAAAACTTGTTAATTTCCACCCAAACTGGGCATTACATGCTGGGAGAGATGGGAGGCAGAAAGAAAACAAGAGGAGGAAAGGGTCGAGATTGAGAAACAGTATTAAACTTATGCTCTCCTCCTCCCCCACCAGCCAGGAGCAAGATGTTTCTGCTACTTTAACTGTTTTCTGCCCTGTCAAGGATGTAGCAAAATTTATTAGGAAAGACTTCTCCAAGTAAAGCATTTGCTTCCAGCTGTGAATCTGACTGCTGTTCTTTGAGTCACACAGAAGCCTCTGCTAGTAGACATGGTTGCTGTTTCAAAAAAGGAAATAAAAGTCTATGTTTTGGAAATTATAGGGGAAGAACACCTTTCTTCTCTCAACCTATGGAACAAATTATGTAAGCAGGAAAATATGTTGTATAAATGGGATGTTCAGTAGAAGCAAACTCACCTCTCACCTTTCACATATCAGTTATGACAGAGAGTAAGGAAACCACTACGTATAAGCACAATATATATTTAATAATGTACAAAAAGTCCTTGAGGAAGACAGACACATCCCAACAGCTATTGAGAATACTTAAGATTACCTAAAACATGTCATAAAATAAAATGACATTAGAACCTGCTAAAGCACTAGCTGTACAGAAGACTGCTTATACCATGGTTTCTTAACATCAGCATTACTGACATTTGGGACTGGAGAACTCCTAGCTGTGGGGACTGTCCTATGTATTGTAGGATGTTCATCAGCATTCCTGTCCCCTACTTGTTGGTAGCACCCTCCCCAAGTTGTGACAACTAAAAATGTCTCCAGACATTGCCAAATGTTCCTTGGGGAGAAGAGGGACAAAATCATCCCTAGTTGATAATCAATGGCTTATTGGTAACATGTGAAGGTGAAATACTTCCTGCAATCTCCGTAATTAAACCCCCACAGGTAGAGTGTCCAAGTCTCACCCAGATCCAATTTAGAAAATGGATGTTCACAGGGGTCCTGGGCGGCTCAGTGTGTTAAGCATCCCCCTAACTCTTGATTTCAGCTCAGCTCATGATCTTGGGGCTGTGAGATCAAGCCCCTCATCGGTGTCTGCACTCAGCAGAGAGTCTGCTTAAGAATCTTTCCCTCTCCCTCTGCCCTTCCCCTTGCTCTCTTTCTCTCATTCTCAATCTCTCTCTAAAATAAATAAATCTTTCAAAAAAACAAGAGAAAATTGATGTTCACTAAATCCCACCAAATCCAAGGATATTAAGGCACAGATAAATAATCCTGACCATAAAAACAGCCTAGAGTAAAGATCAGGGAGTTGAGGATTGAACACAGACTTTCATTAAAAGATTAATGACATATATACTACTGATTTTTTCCCCAAGCATTAAATTGTATTTCAGTATCCTTAAGAGTTAACTTTTCAAAAACCATCAGTGATGTATTCCTTTCTAGGCCCAATGACCTGGCTCACAGTAAAACCCTGTGATCCCAGAGATAGGATGGGGGAATCTAAGGCAACAGCATCCTTCATATATAATTTCTGTGCATTCCACAGACTCACACAGAACTTACGCGGTCAGGATCTCTGAACTCCAAATGTTGCTGATTCACAGCGTCTCCTCTAACTATGACCCTGACTTATCTTTGCAAAATTTGAAATTCATTTTTCTCTAGAATGAACATCCTTGGATCTAAAGGTAAATTTGGTTCAATAAAAAAAGTCAGGGAACTGACTAACCTCTAACCATTCTGAGTTTGACTTCTATAGATCTCATTTCAATTTTTTGCCTCTAAAGAGTCTTAAATCTAACATACTTATTTAAATTTGACAGTAAATACTGCCACCCTCCCCAGTGTTCATAACTCCATTTCTAAATGTATTTTCAGTGACATATTGCTTGGGTAAAATTTATATATTCTATATTTATGGAAACAACTTAACTCTCCAATAATAAAGAGATGGTTAGATAAATTACTTTACATATACAGCCACTTAAAAATCATAGGTGAGAAGAATAATTAATGGCATATGTATGATATAAAGTGGAAATTACAAAAGCAAATAGGAAACTATATACATTTGATCTTGATTTTATAAGTAAATACACATATGACTGAACAACATTTTTACCTATCAAAACGACAACTATTCCAATGCACATATTTATATTTTTCCTCTGCTATCCTCAAGGCCTATATGCCAGAAATGAAGAAGGGAGCTGGATGATGAGAGCAAGACACGCCCACTGCACCCTATACACCTGCTTCCCCCTCCCAGTTCATGGTGAACCTCTACAATCCTCATTCTTGTTTTCAGGCCCAAGAAATGCTGGACATTTTTCACCTTCAGCAGATTCTAATCTCTATCTGGCTCTATCTTCTTTTACGACGAATTCCCTGAAACTCTTTCATAACTCATTTGGGGACTCAAGCTCACTCATCAGTAAAAGCCCCCTTATTCTCAGCCACTTCCGTAGACATTTCCTTTGACATTTTTGCTCTAACAGGAATCTTGTGAGATGGTTCCCTGAAATCCATTCAAGTGGAAATTGAGTTGATCTCTCTATCCCTTACACGTCTCAGTTTTGAGCTGGGCTAAGTGTCCTTTTTACTCCATATTGTCATACACAAACCACTGTGCCCCCTTCCCCCAAAAGACTTGCTGTTCCCTTAAAGCACATGCCTTCTGAGTATACCACCCGCTTACTATCCCTACTGAGGGGCTCCCAGTCATAACATTCATCAGTTCCTTGATCTGATGCTTGTGTCAATCATTTTGATCATTCTTTGCATAAATCCTTTCCCTTCTATCATTACCTAGCCTCAACCACAACTCTAGTCAAATAACCAACTCTCACATACAGTTGGAATATTGAATTGAGGTGTGAAGCCACTGTATTGGAAGAAGGAAATATATTTTCAGGAGGGACTGAAAGTGTTGTGTCAAGGAATTTAGGGTCAGTGTTGTGTATAGTATCTAAAAGCAGAAACCCCAAACTTTCAACAATAAAGGAATTGTAAGCAATACAAAACAAATAAGGAAACGACATCAGACTTCATAGTTGTTTGACCACAAACAAATGGTGCAGAGGATGTACGTGGACCGACAGGCAAAGGTGGCTCTTCTTACAGTCCTAAAATGAAGCCCTTCTTCATGCTAGTGCTTCCATAGTGAGAAAAGCCATATGCAGTGATGTGCACAGTAATTACAGGTGGGGTTAGTCATAATCTACCTAGGTCCATCTTGGAAGACAATGTGACTAGGACTTTGGCATGGGTTTGAGTAGATAACAAATGATGATTTTCCAAGGGGATGATCTGAGGTGATAAATAAAAATTGATTTTGTTGAAAGTCTGACTGCAGATATTTATTTGGGCTGCGGACCTACTGAGTGATCCACTGATATGGTCATGGTCAGTGAAAACACATGGAATGTTTATCAATCCACTGTCGTCTGTGTTTCACCTGGTGACAATGCCTACATCGAAGGAGGTTCTAGTGCTGGAAGACTGTGGAGCTCATCCTCCTTGTGACCTAACTTCAGCTAATTAGGTACCCCAAGCAACTTTATTGCTATTCTTGCTCCTTTCTGTCACTGATAAAGCTGAATTATTAATGATAATGAACTTCACTGATCTTTTAGTAAGTTTCAGGCACTGTTCGTAGTATTTCATATGCACCATCTCCTTAATTATCATAACCCAGGTAGAAACTACTATTATCACCATTGCAGATGAGAAAACATACAGATGTTAAGTAATTTGTCTTGTCACACAATTAGCAGGTAGAGATGAGATTTCATCCCAGGCAGAAGGACTCTGGAGCCCAGGATTTCACTCATTAAGTGATACGCCAAGAAAGATTAAGACTACCTGGGGAAGTGAAAGAATGGAATAGTCCCAAATGCCACTTTTTTTCAGTATTTTAAATTTTTTCATGTTCATGTATTACATGCATATTCAGAAAAAAAATCCATTATTTTATAATTTTATTTCTACTGATCATAGATTTTTTCACTTCAGAAGTGAAAATGGATTTTGAGAATCAGAACCATAAGTGATAGAAGTAACATTTAAGCAGATGCACAGACTAAGGTTAAAAGACAACATAGCATCACTAGTAAATTCAACCCCATGTACAAGTGGGAAGATGAGCACAGGTGAGAAGGGAATGAAGCTCTTTGGGGGTGTCATGTGCTCCAGCTGGCTTTGAAGGTCCTATGTAGGACACCACAGTGGACCTCTCCATTCTTACTTACTCCTCCACACAATACTACAACCTTATCTGTGATGTCACCATCCCTGGGTCTATTAATTAGATCTAACATGAGTCCACTCTTGCCCACCATAGTTCCTTCTATGTAAAGAAAGGGAATTCTGTGAGGTTTTGTTCTGGCTGCTAAGTACTTCCAATTAGCAACAGTTCGATCTTCTTTCCTGTAAACACAAAGAACCAGACACACTAGAGTAGGCATACCTCACTTTTCTCCTTATTTAATCTATGACCTCCAACCACAACTAATGCATACTCAAACCACCATTTGCTTATGGTTTTTGCCAACCTAAAAAAATCTAATCTCTTCTCTACTATTATTTTGGTGTATTCTCTCACCAAATTGTCGCGCCTGGTGCGACAATCTCGAACCAGGGCTGAGGGTAAGGGAATGAGGAAAAGAAAGTAGAGAGACAAAGCATGGGGGCGGGAGGAACACAACGGATGATGTCCAGATTGTGTTCAGCTTTATTTCAGAGTGCGCATGCTTATATAGTGTGCGAAAAACAAGTTCAAGGAAACAGCTTCACACGTAAGTCACGTGGCACATGCAGCACTTCTTAAGGACTACTAAGATTAACAAAGGCAGATTTATAAGTCGCATGTGCATATACCTCAGACATTACCACAAATCAGCGAGATAACTGGTTGCAACCTGTACAGCTTGTTTTTCAAAGGGGCATGACCAATCACAGACCAGCATGCCTCAAGGCCCCTTGCACGAGCCCATTCTCCAGCGCCCACTTTTCACCCAATCAGGCAGGGGTCATGAGTCAGGGCACAAGCCCATTCTCTAGCGACCGCTTTCCGCCCATTTGGGCAGGGGTCACGAGTCCGAGCTGGGCAGGTCCCTTTAACAGCTAGCCTGCGGCTGTCCACACCAAATAGACTCTAAAATATTCTAAAATTAATTATGTCTTGCACTACTTTTGCAAACAAAGATTGACTTAAACACAAAGTATTTTTACACAATATGTCTGTTCATACGCATATATTATATTCATTATTTTGTAAAATAATTATTTGTATTTAAGTCTTTTCTCCATTAACACTTCAGAGACAGGAAGAAATCCCTCCATCTTTTTATAACGTAGAATGTTCAGTAGTCACAAGTTCATAGTTGACTTTTAACCAAGGAGCCTAACCCTGAGTGCTAGTTCCAGTCCAAGCACCAACAAACTGGGTGACTTTGGACCAGCTCTTTAGTTTCTCTCACTCTCAGTTTCTTCACCTGAATGGCCTGAACAAAATAGGAAATTATTATTGAGCAACTGTATCTCATAGTCAACAAGCAATTATTGAATACCAAATTTGTGCCCGGTACTGTGAGAAGCACAGTATCAACACTTTATGGTGACTTATGGATTTGTTCCTTGGCAAATGTCTCTGTGTTTCCTAAGGTTTATTCTCATTATATATTAAAAGAATGCCATCGGTAAATGGCTTCCTCACTATTCTGATAACATATCCACGTTTTATTTCCCAAAGGAAGTTATGTGGGCACACCTAACCTACAAATAAGTGTAATACACCCACATATACAGAAATATAGGAGAATCAGATATTATTCAAGAGAAGCAATACCTACTACAGTGTGATATGATGATGAAGTATCATCAGAAATTAAAAGCAATAAGCATAATGGGTACGTTTAAACATGCTTTTTCTATATGAGAACTTGGTAAATACAAAACACAGTAACAGGGCCACAAAAATCCTATTGTAAAGATCCATATAGGCCTTTGGGATCATCTATTCATTCGTTTAGCATCCATTTAACATTTATTTTTGAGTGCTCACAATATGCCAAGGTTCCAGGAATAAAGCTATCCTTCACTTAATAGACTTGATTCATTCCTGAAAACCCTACTGCCAAGTGAAATATCATTAAATAAAAAATATATTTCCATTAATTTTAGTAGGAACAATTATGGTACATTACATCCCAACTCAAGGTGTCCAAACAATTTTCGCAAATAGAAAAATAAATCAACTGAACAATAAAAATGAGTTTAAATGGGTAATACACAATTTGAAAGCAAAAAATTATAGTTTGCATATAAACAGAGAGGAAGGGGCTTTTCATTATTATGGAACCAAAATAAGAGACAGCTAGGAAGGGAGGCAGGAAGCATTACACATATAGTAGATATGTGAGATGATCATTTAATTTAACATCTGAACTAGGACAGTTTTGAGAAGTGAAGTCAGTGCTATCTATAAATACACTGGGGCAATAAGCATAAACCAGAACCATCCTGGAAAACTGGGAAGTATGCCCATCTTACTCAAATGCAATTTTGTTTATGAGCAATCATGAAATGAATGTTGAAGCTGGTCTTTCAGATTGCACCCCTTGACACACATGTATTACAAATGTAGTTTATATAGCTCAGCACACATTTATTCTGACAAGAGTAAGAACACACTGAAGGAATAGTCAGCAGCCATTATTAGTTTGGCCAACACCCCGGATGTCCCTCTATCCCTCAGAAACAGGCTAGCAGACCCAAAGAAACTACCTGAGGCTGATTTCATTGCAACTCTCAGTGACACCCATCCCCTGCCATGGGATCTTATTTTCAGGCAGGCTGCTTTTGGCTACAAGAACTCCAGTTGATACTTATCTCAAACTTGTCTACATAAATGAAGACATCTGTTTACAAAGACCTCAACTCAATAGGATAAACGTATAGACACAACTTAAATATAACTTGCTTATGTCTTTTGAAGACTACTTTAATGGAACCTGTATTCTTGAATCTCACCGAATCTCAAACTCTTACCTGAGGTAAATCCCCATTTCATCACTGACAATTTGCTTGGATGTGAACAAATCATTTAATCAATCTAAGCCTCAGTTTCTTCATCTGTACAGTGAAATTAACAATGCCTATATTTCAAAATTATTGGAAGAATTAAATGAATCAAGATGTGTAAAGTGTCTGGGATATTATTAATTTTTCTCCCTTTTAAAAGCATAAAAACACCAATATAGGGACCAATATGGTGACAAGGGACACTCCTGAGTTACCATCCTCCCTTGAAAACCAAAAATATACAGCAACATATGAAACAATTCCCTCTAAGAGAAATCCAGAAACTAGCTCAGTGACTCCTACATATCAGACAACTAAGAAAATTAGTTAAACCTTTAGCTAGACTAAGAAAACAGAGAGAAGACTCAAATAAATAAAATCAGAAATTAAAGAGACATTACAACTGATAGCATGGAAATATTAAGAATTATAAGACACTACCATGAACAATTATATGCCAAAAATTAGGTAACCTAGAAGAAACAGAAATTCCTAGAATCATATAATCTACCAAGACTGAATCATAAAGAAACAGAAAATCTGAACACCAATTATCACTGGGGATATTGAGTGAGTAATCAAAAATCTCCCAGGAAAGAAAAGTCCAGGACCAGATTGTACTACTGGCAAATTCTACCAAACATTTAAAGAGGAATTAGTAACAATCTTTCTCAATCTTTTTCAAAAAATAGAAGAGGAGTGAACACTTCCAAATTCATTTATAAGGTAAGCATTATTCTGTTACCAAAGCCAGACAAGGACACAACAAGAAAAGAAAATTACAGGCCAATAACCCTAATAACCATGGATACAAAAATACTTAACAAAATATTATCAAGCTGAATTCAACAGCACATTAAAAGAATCATACATCATGATCAAGTGGGATATATTCCTGGGATTGAAGGATGGTTCAACATATGCAAATCCATAAGCGTGATATGCCACATCAACAAATGAAGAAGAAAAATAAAATGATCATCTTAATAGATGCAGAAAAATTATTTGACAAAACTCCACATTCTTCCATGATAGTTCTCTCACAAATTAGAAATATAAGAACTGTACCTCACCATAATAAGCGCACAGCTAACATCATACTTAATGATAAAAAGCTGAAAGCTTTCCCTCTAAAATCATGAACGAGACAAGCTTATACACTCTTGCCACTTTTATTCAACATAGTACAAGAAATCCTAGACAGAGCAAATAGAGGGTGGGAGGGAAGGCATCCAAATTGGAAAGAAGTGAAACTGTCCCTCTTTGTAGATGATATGATATTATTTATAGAAAATCTAAAGACCCCACAAAAAAATCTGTTAGAACCAGTAAACAAATTCAGTGAATTTTCAGGATACAAAATCAGTATATAAAATCTGAGTTTCTATACACTAGCAATGAATTATTGGAAAGAGAAATTAGGAAGATAATCCCAATTACAATGGCATCAAAAACAATAAAATGCTTAGGAATAAATTGAATCAAGAAGATGAAAGACCTGCACACTGAACACTATAAAACATCAATTTGAAAAGTTGCAGAAGACCTAAATAAGTGGAATAATATTCCACATTCATGGATTGGAAGAATTGTTATTATTAAAATACTACCCAAAGCAAACTACAGATTCAATGCAATCCCTATCAAAATTCCAATGGCTATTTTTTCCACAGAAAGTTTTAAAAATCCTAAAATTTTATGGGAACACAAAAGACCCCAAATAGCCAAAGAAAAAAGAACAAATATGGAGGTATCACACATCTTGATTTCAAACTATATAACAAAGTTTTAGTCATCAAAACAGTATGGTATTGGCATAAAGTCAGGCCCATATAGCAACGGAATAAAACAGAGAGCCCAAAAATAAACCCACACATACATAGTCAATTAAATTTCAACAAAGGAGATAAAAATATACAATATGGAAAGGACAGTGTCTTCAATAAATGATGTTGAGCAAACTGAACAGCCACATGCAAGAGAACGAAACTGGACCACTATCTTACACCATACACTAACTCAAAACAAATTAAATATTTGAATGTAAGACTTGAAACCATAAAGCTCCTAGAAGAAAACATAGAGGGTAAGCTCCTTGAGTGGGCCTTGGGAATGATTTTTTACATTTGACACCAATAGCAGTGACAAGAAAAGCAAAAATAAATCAGTGGGACTACATCAAACAAAAAGCTTCTGAACAGCAAAGGAAACTATCAATAAAATGAAAAGACAATATACGAAATGGGAAAAGATACTTGCATACTGCATATTCAATAAGGGGTTAATACCCAAAATATGTAAAAAAAAAAGTAGCCCAATTACAAAATGGGCAAAGAACCTGCTGAACAGAAACTTTTCCAAAGACATATGAATGGACTAAAAGTACATGAAAAGATGCTCAACATCATTAACCATTAGAAATATATAAATCAAGGGCACCTGGGTGGCTCAGTCTGTTAAGTGTTTTTCGGCTCAAGTCATGATCTCAGGGTCCTGGGATAGAGCCCTGTGTCAGGCTCCCTGCTCAGGGGAGAGCCTGTTTCTCCCTCTCTCTCTGATGCTCCCCGTTTGTGCTCTCTCACACGTGATCTCTCTCTCAAATAAATAAATAAATAAAGTCTTTAAAAATATATATAAATCAAAACCACAATGAAATATCATCTCACGTCTGTTAGGATGCCTATTATCAAAAAGACAAGTAATAACAAATGCTCGTAAGGATGTGAGAAAATATACTGTTGGTGGGAATGTAAACTGGTACAGCCACTGTGAAAAATCTATTAAGGACATTCCTTAAGAAATTAAAAACAGAACTACCATATGATCCAACAATCCCACTTGTGGGTGTACATACCCAAGGAAATTAAACCATTACCTCAAAGAGATATCTGTACTCTATGTTCATTGCAACATTATTCACAATAGTCAAAGTATGGAAACAACATAAGTGTCCATCAACAAATGAATGGATAAAGAAAATATGAGATATATACAAAGGAGAATTATTCAGCCATAAAAAAGTTAAGGAAAAACTGCAATTTGCACAACTTGGGTGAACTGGAGGGCTAAGTGATAGAAGCCAGACAGAAAGACAAATACTGCATGGTATCACTTGTATGCCAAATTAAAAAAAAAAAAAAAAAGTTGAACTCATAGAAACAGATAGTAGAATGGTGATTGTGAGCAGCCAGGAGGATGAGGAAAACAGAGACAGGCTGATAAAAAGGGTATAAATGCTCAGTTATAAGATAAATAAGGTCTGAGGATTTAAGGAACAACATGGCAAATATAGTTGATTATACAGTATTATACATTAAAATTAGTTAAGAGTAGAATTTAAGTGTTGAAGGAAAGAAAGAAAGAGAGGAAGGAAGGGGGGAGGGAGGAGAGGAGAGAAAGGAGAGAAAGGAAGGAAGGAGAAAGAAAAAGAAATAAGGAAAGAAAGAGAGAGAAAGAAAGAAAGGAGGAAGGGAGGAAGGAAAGAAGGGAGGGAGAGAAGTAAACATGTGAAGTGATGGATGTGTTAATTAACTGGATGTTGGGAATCCTTTCACAATGTATATGTTATCAAGTCATTGCATTGTACCCTTTTTATAATTTTATTTGTCAATTATACCTCAATAAAAGGAAAAACAAAAACAAGAAATCCACCAAAATACTAATTATATGCTAGGTGTTATTCTAAGTACTTTATGCACATTAATCCATTTAACAGTCCTAATAATCCATGAAATAAATATCACCACTGTTCATACATAAGAAAACTAAGACTTGATGGAGGTGAAAGTCATAACTAACCCTAAACCGCCACCATCACAAAGAGGTACAGCTGGGATTTGAACCCAGGGACCAGACTCTAGAGTCTGTACCACTGTAACAGCTCCTTTCGTGGTCCTTGACACTGTCTTGTATTTCATTTTTCATCCCTAATTATATGAGCTGCACTGCTTGCTTTATTGCTTTCTTTATTCTCCCTGACATCAGAGTACAGGTTATCTCTAAGCTCTTAGGGTCAGGTGAATTTTCATGAAAGTTACAGTACTTAAGCCATAAATCATTCTCTGGTCCAATTTTTGAGCCATCTCAGACTGCCACCTATTACTTGGTGTGTGTTTTCAAAAATATCAATGATTTTTTGACATCAAATTTATTTTTAAAAGTTAACCAACACACTATATTCTAGTTGTGATTAGTATTAAAACAACCACCACCACAACCACAACAATGTTGTATCTCAACTGCAAAATGATTACATATGCCTGAATTAGATTCTGAATAAAGGATTTTAGCCTGAACGGAGGCTGGTATTTGAATATTATAAACATCCGTGTCATGGTCCTTTCTCAAAACAACACATTAAAGAATTGGCAAACAGAAATCACTGGTAAAATGGATTTGTTGAAAATCTCCTTAGTGACAAATTTTGGTAAATTTTCCATACATCAAGTCACAGAATATATATTTACAGAGAAGATATTTAGGAGATCTAATTTTGTCCATTTTTTGGAATGATGATCATAAATTAATATCTTAAATTTATAGCACTTTCCAGAAAAATGCTCTGGGGAAAACAGAAGAAACATCAAAATTCAAACTCAATTCAAAGCTGAGCATCTGGAAAAAAAGTATCCTTAGTTCTTTTTCTTTTTCTTTACCTCCTTTTTTTTTTTTTTTTTTTTGGTCTACTCTCCCCATTTTGAACAACGTAACACAATTCCCAGCAAGCTGACTACCCAGAAAAAGGAAATGCCTGCTTTTCTTATCCAGTGTCTGTTTTCTCTCCGTGCTGATCTTAAGCCAATCAATTGACTGGCACAAGACCACAGTCTCTAACAGAGACTTCAGGATGTATAAAATGCCTGCTTGTTGTTGTTGTTCACTTAAGTTTTAAGCTCTATGTGGTCAATCAAATAGGCGTATAATAACCTAAAATCTCAGATCTTTTCCAGGAAGCCAGATAATGACACAGAACTTATTTACAGGAAAGAAATTGAACCTTTTCTCTGTAATGAGTTTAATTATCTTATTTGTTTACTTTAAAGTATTCAATTTTTCCTTGGAAGTGGTCCTCTCTCTCCCCATACTAGAAGCTGGTTGTGCTGTGATGTGCCACACAGACTTATTGTCCTAGCTACTGAGAGTGCTACCAACAGACAGCCCCTAGCTAGGACCAACTATGTAATTTGTGGGATCCAGTGCAAAATGAAAATGAGGGGGCTGGCCTCTTGTTCAAGTATGATTAAGAATTTCAGGGTGGTGGCAGTAGAGGATTAAACCAAATGTCGGGCTCTTCTGTGCACAGGTTGCACACCCATGAAGCCCACCTGCCTTTACCTGCCAGGCAGCTGTAATCATAGTCTCAGCAGAAGACAGATGGCTCAACTAAAGTTCAATAGCTTCCCAGAGTGTGCAAAGTTCAATAGCTGGATTGACACAGGGATGCAAAGACCTGGCCTCCTTCACCTCAACTTGGGACAAAGCTGTAGGGGTATTGTAGCTTCAAAGCTGCGTGTAGCATCAGCTGAGGACTTCACTGAGACTGCGTCACACCTCGGCTTCTCTGAGGACAGGATCTGGCTTTGTTCCTTCCCTTATCTTCCCTCCCACTCTTCTCCCCTCTCTTCCCATCCTTTCTCTTCCCATTCTTTCCCTTCCTATCTTTTCCCTGCCCTTCCCTTCCTTTCCACAAATGATGACTAAAAGAGCATTCTCTAATAAAATTCTTGCATGCTCCTGTCTCCTAGAGTCTGCTTTCCAGAGAACCCAACCTATGAAACCACACTTTCAAAAACCCTTGCACTTACAAACACAGTAAACATCAGCACAGCAGGCTTTCCCATCCCTGTTATCCTGCCATATATCAATATTCAGATGGCGGAGAGCTGCAGCATGGAGGAGCCTACTGAGGGAAAGGACAGAGCCTATAGAGAGGATAAGAGTGTGGTATTTCCATTTAGCCACCATATTTGATTTGGCCATGGCTAAGATTTATTGAACGCTAAATATGGTAAGTATTTTATATAAATTAGGTTATTTAATCCTCACAATAAATCTTTGAGGTTAGTAGTCCAATTATCCCCATTCTAAAATGAGAAATACAAGTAAAAATAGAGAAATTAACTTCTCCACTGTCAAAGATGAAAGTGGCATAGTCAAGCTGTTAAATCAAAACTAGAGCCCTTGATTCCTACCCTACAATGCCTATCTAAAGCTATTTTTCCTTCTTTGGCTTTTTTTGCTGGACAGGGACACCTTCAAGTCAGAAGTCCCAGTGTGAATAACCAGCGGGCAGGAAAGGATTAACTCAGCAAAGCTGAGGTTCTCAAATCCTTATATTTCCAAGAAAGACTTGTTTTCAAGACTAGCCCTTGACCAACTCCAAGAAAACTGAGCTCTGAGCCTTGGAATGTTCTGCCTCATAAGTATGTTTGTATGCCTGAGGCTTGAGCCACACTGTACAGGTCTGACCAGACAGTTTACGTTAATAATATGATTTATGGTAATACCTGTCTTTGCATGGAGGTTAGAGTCTGAGAAACTGAGGTCAGTCACATAGGTGTTGCATGCCTTAGTGACTGGCCTCTGATAAAAACCCTTGACATCGAGGTTTGTGTGAGCTTTCCTGGTTGGCAACACTTTGTATTCATTGTCACACATGATTGGTGGGAGAATTCAGTGCATTCTGTACAACTCCTCTGAGATGGGATACCTAAAAGCTTTGTTTCTTCTGTACTTTGCCTCATGAGCCTTTTCCCTTTGCTAATTTTAATCTGTATTCTCTCACTATAACAAAGGATAACCTGAGTATGATAGTTTCTGATTCTGGTAAGTCCTCCTGATGAACCATCCAGTCTGAGAATGGTCTTGGAGATTCTGACACACATCACAATTCTTTTTAAACAGAGCAAGACGGACGAATATCTCCTCCTTGTTGTCTTTGCTGTCATCTAGTTCAGAACCTATGAAGGTCATGCTGCAGCTGAAGGTAGCAACCTTGCAGAGAAAGAAGTATAGGTAGGACATTAAAGCCATTGTTCTCTCACTCGCATATGCATCTAAGCTGGAGAACTTTCCATTTCCTTAGTAGACATTATTGCTCTGTAGGGAGAGAGAGGCTCCATTCAAGAATGTATTTGGTCATGAGAGAAACAAAAGTCTAGAGCCTGAGAGTCAGATGATGCTGAAGTTTTATCAAAAAGAAAAGAGTTACAGTATAGTGTTCAGAGGAAAGAAAGGAAGGGATGGGGGGAAGTTGAGAGGAATAAGGATGGAAAAAAGCTAGCAGGGAAGAGAGGTCAGATGGCTGGAGATCAAACTATTAACCACTGATCATAAATTATTGGATATCTATAACTCCAGCAAGCTTTCCACAGGGAAAATGAATCACCAGGTGCAATGCCTCAAGTTCTGTCCACTGAGAGGATTTTCCTCCACCATAGTACTTGGAAGCCACTTGGGGGGGGGGGGTGATGTCGCTACTCTTCACCTTCTGCTAGTGCCAACATATTGTACAGAATTATCTTCTTCCATCAACCGTCAAAGGGTACACTCCATGAAGCCATAAGTGCAAAATAAGAGGGAGGAGTGCTGGGAGAAAGGGCCATGGGTCCATCCCTAACTCCCACAAATTATTTGGGCACCACTGGATCCATTAACTCATGGCCCAAATGGCAGAGAAGCTTGCGTGGCAGCCTGGGCCCCTTGCATGACCTTTTACTTTTCTGGGCCCCTCTCACAGCTGGCAGCTTTTTGTTTTACTACGTAACTAGTCAGAGTTAGGGAGAGGGAGAAGGAGAAGGAGAGAAAGGGGAAGGAGGAGGGGAAGAGGAGGAGAAGGAGAGAAGAAAAAGAAAGAGGAAGAGGAGGAGAAGAAGGGAAAGAGGAGAAAGGAGAAGGGGAGGAGGAAGAAGAAAGAGGAGGAGGAGAAAAAGAGGAAACAGTGACTATGTGTGATCCACAAAGCCTAGCAAATTTACTAATTTGTCGGTTCTTTACAGAAAAAGTTTGCCAACTAGACAGTTGTAATGCTTTGCGCATGTCTTTCCTTGCCCATAATGGCTTTCACTTCACAGGCCAGAGAAAAAGTATGAAGATTCAGACAGCTGACAGCATGTTCTATTCTAATAATAATTTCCAAATTGGGGTAATTACTATAAGGGTAATTCAAGAACCCACTGAGCCCACAGTGAGATGGACTCAATCCAAAACTTCACTGATCACCTCAATCCATAAGCCCCTTCTCTGACTGAAGGACCACAGTAGCATTTTGGGTAACTAGGAATTAATTTCAGTTCAGATCCATTGTCCAACAACTCCTAAAATGTCTGATTATTTCCATTCCGCAATGTTAGTCATTCTGGCAAATGGATTCAGGTTTCTTTAGGGAGAGTGAGGAGGAAGATTTACAGTACAGTTTTTGGCTGAGAGCAGGGTACTTTGTCAAGGGGACCTAGCCTCCCCCTCATTCAGGGGTCTCTAGGTGCTAATGGCTCAAGCTTGGAAATTTGTCAA
Source organism: Potos flavus (assembly GCA_028534135.1). Taxonomy (NCBI): domain Eukaryota; kingdom Metazoa; phylum Chordata; class Mammalia; order Carnivora; family Procyonidae; genus Potos; species Potos flavus. Next base: position 72,402,728 of record CM052886.1, read on the forward strand.
GGGGCTCTGACTTCTCTTCACCAGATCTAGAGCTTTTTGGCTTATAGAAATAATGCGAGGCTTTAATAGGCCGCCCATTTATTCTACTTCTAGAAGCACCCATAAATAATCAAAGCCAAAGATCTTTATTAATCAGGTCATTCCGATTACTGCTGCAGCCCTGTTAACTATTAGGGTTACCATATCTACGTTGTCTTTCACAATTAGGTGATGCCACTTATGTAACCCTAGAACATTATCATCTCCAGTGAATTCTGAGAGTCCAGTCCTCTATCATCCTGGCCTGTGGAGAATACCTACCCTAGAGCTCTTCAATAATTCTAGGACTTCTCCCTTGAATGTATTTCTCGGACACTTAGTAAAGAAAATTTACTCTCCCGGAGAATCTATTGAGGGCGAGGACAAATATATCTTGCATGATAAATCCACACTAGCATCCCAATGACTCCTTTGGATACTTTCCTGTTCGGTATAGCAAGGAAGTCTGGCCCTTCAACCTCTTTTAGTGTAGGGCATCCACAAGTCCAGGTTTGAAACAAGCAACCATGTAAGCCGTTAGATCCATACACAGCCACTTAAGCTAATACAAGCATTGAAAAGTGCTTAGTAAATAAATTTCAATAAATTTGCCTGGATCCAATTTTGTATTCTTTCAACCCCTATCTCACACCACAAGGATACATTCTCACATTGTTCTTCAGACTTCTGTAGAAATAAATGGGCAAACAGTGTGCAGTTTTTTTTAGCATATGTCATACCTTTTCACTAATCACACTCTGTGCCTCATGAATTCTACTGGGACTGGGTCTGGTTATAGGTTTCAAAGCAATGAGAATTAATGAAGGTAAGTCATGAGGAAGATTAGTAGTTTCTTGCAAGGTAGCTACCTCAGGAAAGTCCACGTGAGTGTCTTTAAAGGAAACAAATATCCTCACATATGGGAGGAAGAGTTGCTTCTACTAGAAAAGAAGACTCAAAAATACGTGAATTCAAGGACATATGATCATAGCAACTATATGATCCCTTTACATCAGTAAGAATCTACTCCTTCTCAATCAATCACATAACTTTAACATAAGATACATGTATATGCATTTGATTCCAAGTACCTGAAGATGATAATTTAAATAAATATTTTTTCTACTGCATGCCATGGAACACCGGTGTTATTTATTTTTACCCTGGAAAAGGATCATTAATGCACTTAAGTCTAACCAAATTAGAGAACAAATTCCAGATATCTCAGAACCCATCCAGAGAATTCATTCTTAAGATTAGATTCCTCTGGCACCATGTCTAGCACCTACTCATGTAGCAGTCAGGGTTTGATTCAAGAGGGGAGCTAGTAGAAATGATATAAAAACAATGGATTTGTTATAGACATTGACCTTACAGTATTATAAGAACTTATTACATTTTTTATACATGCTTGTTGCTTCTGAATCTGAGCTGGAGCCTAGGGTCATTAGGACAGACAGTTGAGAAAGACAGATGGGTGTAAGGACAGATGGATGTAAAGCGTATGGTGGGACAGGGATAAAGAAGGCAGGGGAGGAGCAAGAACAAAAAGGAACCTGTGAGAATGAGCTGGGAACCTCCAGAACAACCTCAAACCCGCTTTGGTCTCTCATCTCTTGCAAGCCTCGGACATGTGGATGACATGCAGGGGAACGTGATGCCTTTTACCATGGAACTAAGTGAGGAGATCTGGAGGATGCTACAGGAGCTGTGGGCTTAGCTGTTGTCTTGCCGGAACAAGATGAGCCAGCAGGTCCACACAATGGACAAGCTGCAATAGCACCTAATCATATGCTGACCTTCCATGTGCAATCATGGCTGGTGCTTCATTCCCACCTTCCTAATCTCATGCAAATGCCTCTTGGGACTAAAGCAGCTCAGAATTACCTAGGGAAGAGAGTTTCAGCTTAGATAAGCTGACACAGGACAAAGCTGCCAAAGATGATTTACTATGTAAAAATAGTAACTGAAATCATATATTCGGTGTAGTTGGATTTCTGGTGAAGTAGAGTAAATGTTTTGCATTTAAGCCAGCGTGAAGCAGCGGTAGCAAGCCCACGGTGGATGGAGTGGACCAGGGCAACAAGAAGCAGGCATACCTGGGTTAGACACACGGTGGCTGTTAGGGAACTAAATAGGATCTTCAGAAAAAATGGGGAATTGGGTGTTTGGCATTCACATGCAAGTTCCTAGGGAGAGGAACCCTGAGTCTGTTCAGGTGCTTTGTTATCACTCCAACAGATGATGAATTGGAGAGGCAAGATCATAGAAATACATTTGGCTAAGACCTACTTTAAAAATGCTTTTTTCCAAGTCTCTTCAAAGAAGGTTGACCTGTGAATGGCAGCTCTCACACTGAAGACTATGACCTCATGAAAAGCCAGCTGTTGAGTCAGAATCTGAGGGAGAGAAAGAACAAGATACTGTCTCATGAACTTTGGCAGCTCCTTAAATAGAGAGTGAGAAACAGCACATGGAGGGGAGATGAAGGACGAGGACGCCCTGTGTCAGCTGCAGTGGAGGCAGCAGGAACAGGGACCGCCCCTGTGTTTGTGGTGCCACATGACAGCAGCCACCACGGTGGCTCTACGGAAGCACCAACCGTAGACCAAAGCCGGAGACACAGACACATGCAGGGAACACCCAGCTCTTGAAAGCCTAGAAGTTCCCAGGTGACCATGTTCACCAGACACAGCAGGACCACACCTGCAGCCCAAAGCTGATATTCCCAGTTCCGCACAGAGCATAACAGAGAGGGACAGGATCTACCCACATTATGATCCAGAGAGTAATCATAAGCCCAGGATCTAATTAAGTCATTTGGGGAACTGAGGAACTGAGAGACAGGCCTCTGTATGGGCAGGACCCATGCCTCTGATAAGAGGACATGAGGAGTGATTAACTGCATTTTTGGTGATTATCATTTAGGAGCAATTCTAATGAGCATTCCGGAAACCAGCTTTCCCCAACTTAGATTATATGTCATTTTTAACGATGTCAATGTGCTTTGATTTTTCTTTCTATTTATATCATGTAAAGTTTAAGATGAAATCCCATAGATTATTTATATCTCAGACTTTTAGCTTTTTGCTTATATAATTCCTAAAAACCACCCACATTCTCAAATGACTCTCAGTTGTCTTTGTTAATAGAAACGAATATGTTTGTTTATTTTTTTGTTCCTTGGACTCAATTAGAATACAGCTATAAATTCCTTGAAAAGGTAAGTATTTTCTACTTTATTCTATGAAATACACATTACGCTTAGTAATAAATATTGTTTCTACATTAAGGAAATCACTATCCAATAGGGTTAAGTAGTAACCGAATATATTGATGATAAAATTATTGCTTCAAAAAGAGCAGAGAAGTTTTAAGCTGCTAAAGTACTGCTGATTAAACATAAATATGGGAAGTATGAGGAATTTGAAATTTTTGGTTTTATGTCTGCTATGACTGCATGAACATCTGCATGCATGAACATTTTGCATATATTTATGGTATTGAGATATTCTAAATTTACACTTGAACAATTACCAAAGTGTTAGGTTTCTTTCTTTCTTTCTTTTTATTTTTTAGACACACACAAACAAAAAATACTGTTCTGTTCCTTTTTCTGTAACAGGGTGAGAACATACATGTGAAACTGAAGGAGAAAAAAACACGATTTTTCCAAACAGTAGTTTCTTTAGCCTGAGAAATAAAAGGGAACTTTCTCTACGACTGCCACCTTGTGGTTTAGTATGTCTGAACAGACTGGAAAAGATCATTAGCTACAATATTTTGAGAATTTTCATCTGGGTTTTTGTTTCATTTTGTTTTTTAATAAAGAAGGGCTGTCTAGAAACTCTATGACTGGTTGTTTGGAAATAAATAATTCACCATAACGTTGATACCTGACAATTACATTGCTATACCTCATTTTTCAACTACTTATGATAAGTAGAATATGTGTTACATAGCATAGATGCATAGACATTTTATCCTGAAGAAATCTTAGAGATAGTCTAATAAATCATTGAATTTTACAAGTTTGAAAAATCAAATAGTTTGACTTCTACTATATCATGATTGGGTAGATAGAAAAAGACAAATATAACATGTGGCTCTGTAAACTGTATAGGACAAATAATTTTAGGAAATAAACTTTAATTTTAGAATCCTTAGAAGTGATATTATAATAGATAAAATTAAAAAGTGATTAAATTCACATGTTTAGTGCCCTGCCATGTATAAAGCTATTTTTGAAATAATTTCTTTCTTCTCCTCTCTGACAGCAGAATCCCTACTTTTTAGTTGGGCTCCTTCCCCAGTGTCTCTCAAAGTCAGGCATGGCTAAGTAACTAAGTCCTGACCAATGGTACTTAAGACCAGGTGATGTGGGCAGTTTTCAGGGTACTTCCTTACAGGGTAGGCTGTGCCCTTTCTTTGTCTTGATTGTTGACATGGAGGTGAGCTATTTTGGGCCATGTTAATGGGGAAAAACCCCCAAAAGATGGCAGAGCAAAATGCTAGAAAGTATTTGGGGCCCTGATATGATGGAGTAACCACTCGGCTCTGAATTTAGACTTTTAAGTGTAAGAAAAGTAAACTTCTACCTCATCTTTGCTATTTTGGGACTCTTTTATTCTAGCTAAACTTATGTCTAAACTAATAAAATGTGACAGTTTTTTAAATGGGTAGTTGACAATTTCAGATGTAGAAAAATAAAGTAAGACAAGGGGTACGTATTAATTTGCTAGAGCTGCCAAAACAAAATATCATGGAATGGACTGCTTAAGTGATAAAAGTGTTTTGTTCTCATAGTTCTGGAGACTAGAAGTCCAAGATCAAGATGTTAGTAGAGTAGGTTTCTTCAGAGTCCTCGCCCCTTGGCTTTCAGATGACTGATTTCTCAATGTGTCTTCACGGGATCTTTCCTTGTATGCAAGCATGTGTGCCCTAATCTCCTCTTCCTCTAAAGACACCAGCCATATTGGATTAGGGCCCACCCTGATGACCCAATGTTAACTTAAGTACTTCTATCTCCAAATGCAGTCATACTCTGAGGTACTAGGGGTTAGGATCTCAACACATGAATTCTGAGGATACACAATTCATTGCCAAACAGAGTGAAAGTGTTTATTGGTTAAATAAATTGGGATTCCAGACACTTTAGATACCAATTATTGGTATCCTTTGATTTTTTCCCCTAAGCCCCTTCCCTCCCAGGCTTTCTCATCTTCGTAAATGAAACCACTACCCACAACTTTTCTAAAGCCAAAACTAGGTATAATCCTCAATTCCTCTCATTCATCACCCCCAGCTCTCCAGCACCCTCCTATAACCCACTGTGAAAGTGAATCCATTATTCTGCCCAAACACACCTAGATTCCATACCTCCCTCTGCATCTCTACTGTGCCAGCTCTAGCTCAAGCATCACAATCTGTCATGAGGACTCTTGCAATAGCTCCTAATTGATTTTTGTGCTTCTACTCCTGCCTCCTGCAGTTCATTTTCAAACCAACACCCTAAGTCATCTTTTTAAAACATAAATCAGATCATGTCACTCTCTTGCTTTAAAATTATGAATGTTTTTCCACTGCATAAGAAGTAACCTCTAAATCCCTCACCATAGCCATGTGGGGCTCTATACCATCAGCTCCCTGTGTCTGCCTCTCATGAGGAGACTTCATCTCATACCTTTCTCCCCCCTTGCTCAACTGCTTCTCCATGATGGTTCCCCGCCTCTCTTATGAATCCTTTAAGTTCATTGACTATTTGAAGTCTTTTCACTTATTATTTTCTCAACTTGAAATTCTCTTCTAAAAGGTCATTTGGGTTTCTGCTCCAATGTTACCTTCCAACAAGGCCTTCCCTGACTACCAAGTGTAGATCTCAGCCTCAGCACTCTCATCACATCACTTTAATTTTTTGAATATTTCCCACTGTCTGAATTTGCTATCTTAAATTTCCCACTTGCTGAATTCAACTTACTTGTTGATTTAGTAATAGTTTATCTTCTTCACCATAACATCAATTACTTGAACACAGGGACCTTATCTGCTTTTTTTTTTACCACATTGTCCATAACACCTAAAATAAGGTCTGGCAATAAATATTTTTGAATGAATGATAAATTAATGTCATGAACTGCTTTGTGGAATGTGTATTATAATCTATTATGATGGGCCAGAAGCTGGGTGACAGGAACTTGGGAGAAGATAATGCAATGTTCATGTTCAAGGTACAATTCACAACATTTGTGACAATTTCCTCTTTTAAGTGAGATTTAAGATATCTGAGTGCTCCCTTGGAGGGAGATATTCTTCACACCCATCTAAGTCTGAAGTCCAGATATAATTAACAAAGTATTTCTTAGACATCATCTGTAAATCTCACTCGAGCACTTCAAACTCAGCATGTCCAAAACAACAGTATTTTGTTTCTTCCTTTTCCTCTCTGGAGATAAAAAAATATCTGCAAATTTTTGTTTGGTTCTATACCATTACAAGATGTATGATGTTGAGTTATTCCGCCTTTCTGAGTCTGCTTCACCATTAAAAGGTCACCATTAGGTGGCCTCAATTGTTTCTTATAATTTCATCTTTCTGTGATGTAATGACTGAGTAATATTAAGCCGTTTTCTCTCCAAATCACTGGACCATAAAAATGATCAAGCAACCAATTGTCCCATTGGACCCAGAGTGGACATAGTCAAATGAACACTGAATGTAAGATCATTTGCTGACAGGGCCCGTCATTCCAAGTAAACTCTCTAAAGTCAAGAACATTCTTAAAAATAGACATATCTTGTGGCACCTAGGTGGCTCAGTCAGTTAAGCGTTCGACTCTTGATTTCAGCTCAGGTCATGATCTCGGGGTCCCAGGATCAAGCCCTGTGGCAGGCTCTGTGCTCAGCTGGGAGTCTGCTTGGGATTTTTCTCTCTCCCTCTCCTTCTGCTCCTCTCCCCACTCATACACACTCTTTTGCTTGGGATTTTTCTCTCTCCCTCTCCTTCTGCTCCTCTCCCCACTCATACACACTCTTTCTCTAAAAAATAAATAAATCTTTAAAAACTAATAGACATACCTCTGAGGATCACACTCTCCATTCGTTATTTGTGTACAAAGTTATTTGGAATTTAGAACCAAAACAAACCCACACTTTACTGTATAGTATTTCACTTTTCTAAGTTCTGTTTATCTTTAAAATTTTGCTTAACATCTTTCTCTTTTTTGAAGAGACTCTAGAATACTTATACCTCCTCTCACTACCTTTAACACTCATTTGTCAGTTGATGTCTTTTTCCTAAGTCACTATATATAGTCTTTCATACAGTCTATTTTCCCCTAGTATCCAGTATTGTATCTTGCATATGGTGGGTGACTGATAAATACCTGGGAATAGGGATTGCTATCATACTGAAACTGACCCCTATCTCTACAGAAAAAACATTGTTACACTGTTGGTAGGAATGCAAACTGGTGTAGTCGCTCTGGAAAACAGTATGAAGGTTCCTGAAAAAGTTAAAAATAGAGCTACTCTACAACCGAGCAATTGCAATACTAGGTATTTATCCAAAGGATACAAATACAGTTATTCGAAGGGGCACATATATTCCAATGTTTATAGCAGGAATGGCCATAATAGCCAAACTATGGAAAGAGCCCAGATGTTCATCGATGGATGAATGGATAAAGAAGATATGGATAAAGAAGAAGTATACACATATATATAATGAAATACTATTCAGCCATCGGAAGGAATGAAACTGTGCATTTACAACAACTTGGATGGAACTAGAGGATATTATGCTAAGCAAAATAAGTCAGTCAGATAAAGACAAATACCATATGATTTTACTCATATGTGGAATTTAAGAAACAAAACTGATGAACATACAGGAAGAGAAGGAAAAAATACAAGAGGATTAAAACAGAGAGGGAGATAAACCATAAGAGACTCTTAACTATAGAGAACAAACTGAAGGTTGCTGGAGGCGAGGGGGATGGGGAAAGGCATAACTGGGTGATGGGCATTAAGGAGGGCACTTGATGTAGTATGCACTCCATGTTATATGCAACTGATGAACCGCTAAATTCACCCCAAAATTAACAATACGCTATATGTTAACTAATTTAAATTTAAACAAAACAAACAAAAAGACCAATTTGGGTGCCATAGATTAAGAAATCTATTGCCCATACAGACAGATGGCAACACAGCAACAGATAAAGAAATGTCTCAAGCTCAACTCAGAATACATTCACAAAAATTTTATAGATTATCCTTTTATATTTTACATTGATTTCTCCAAAGCTTTCCAAGTCCCCCCAATCACTACAACAATTCACAACCAGTATGAAACAGGATTATAATCAAAGAAAGCAAAAAAAAAGTAATTTGGATATTTCACCATAGGAGTATATCCAATATTCTTATCTTGTCTATGCAGAATATTGCAATACTGACCTACTATGCCTACTAGCTAATCCTGTAAATACTTTCCATGCATATGTATCCAAGCACAATAATTCAGTGGCTATAGAGATGTATTTACCATGGAGTCAAGGAAGCTGACTATTCAGGGCCCTGACCTCACGATCCCCCTCAGAGGCTTGAGTTATGTATTCATAACTTTTCATTCTCTTTCTTAAAGTGAGCTACCCAAATTGTATGAGCTTTGGACCCTACAAAACCTGGATCTACCCTTAAGTACCTGGTATACCACTTAAATTCATATGCGTCTTCTCATCCGTCCCTCAAAATACACCAAAATGATATAAAGTTCTACAGAAATAAAACATAAAAGTCAGGGAAGTGATTCATAGATTAATTTACTAGAAGAGTCTAAAATCCCATAAGCAGTTGGAATGGAATGCCAAGCATGTACAAATCTACTTTTACTTCTCTGATTATGAAAATGCAGTATGCTAAATAAAAAGGCTATTAATAATATAGTTACCAAACACGATTTAGATAAGGAAATTGACCTCATAGAAGGTGTCATTAATCATAAAGTTTTCTGAGTAGAAGAAAAAAAAAATGTTGGTGTACTAGGACAAGAAACTGGAACCAAGGGAAGCTGAATAGGGAAAGTTAAAAGGATTTTCTTTAAAAGGGTCATCCTGTACAGCTGCCCATATGGTGATGAGGACTGCTCTTTTGGGACTTTCCATGAATGATGAGTTTGTGATAAAAAATCAGGATGATACTATTCCTCATAAGATAGAGAAATATCTTAGAGACACTCAGAGAAACATAAATAGAACCTAGTATTATTGTCCCTACTTAACACACCATGGGGTGGAGGACTAAGGATACTATGTAACCAGTGGCCAACACGGCACACATAAAATAAGCAGCTAGTTTACATTTAAACTATATTTGCAACACAGAATACAAAGGGCAAAAACTATATTATCTCTGTTGGGTGGGGCTCTTAATTCTTAAAGGTAGAAGCAAATACAAGTATCCTAGCAGATAGGGGGAAAAAAAATAATAATGAGATGTCAGATGAGTTTGTGAGAAAGGAGAAGAAGGGAATGGCACTAATATTTTTTTCTAGGTTGAGGAAATAATGAAGAGGGGAGGCCACAATGAGGAAGAAAACTCCCTAGGTTATTCCCTTTATCGGATTCAGGAGAGATCATACGTGAGTTTTCCCCCCTGGGGCACCTCACATTTTGAAAGGAGCAATCAGACTGAAGGTCAGGAAACTAAAAGAGAGTGACCACTGCATATAGGTCTGAGAGAAAAGATCCCGGAGGAATGCAGGGGCGAGTGGCAGCTAGCACAGAGAAAAATGGGACTTAGAATCAAAGTAATCTGAAATTTAATTGTGATAATCTTAGGAAATTTAGAGATCTAAATGAACAGGATGGTATTCAATGAGATGTGCTTAAGGACCCAAACATTACAAGTGAAAACTTCTGTAAGCTATGAAAAGCATCTCCTTTATTAGTTTTATTTCCATTGACAAGGGAAAGATTGTTTTCTCTCTCGGTTTTTCAAATGCTGTGGCAGAACATTTCCTTAGGAAAATCAGTGTCATAGATAAGATGCATCTAAAATTTTAAAAAATATGTTTTGGTGTTTGGTCAAGAGATCACCTCAGATCTGCCTGCTGACTTGGGAGTGGAGGAGAAGGTGAGCACCTTGGGACCTCAAAGGGCAGCTCAGGGCTGGCAGAAGGGAAAGGTTCATTACTTGCACCACTTTACCGAGATGGCAATCCCAGAACTTGCAAGACATTACTCCAGTATGACGAATTTATTTCTAGTTAACCTTTGCACCATTGCTTCTATTTGATGCTGGAGTTCACTGAAAAAGCTTGACAAAGCCTGTATTACTGTGCTTAATTGGTATATATTGTTATAATATGGTTAATTAGAAATTGATCAAAGTTTTTTATTCCATAAAGGAGGGCAGAGTTTAGTTAGACTCTTTCCTCAGTGCTCTAACTTTCTGATGTGATTTAAAGATGAAGATAAATTAGTAACCTGTTCTTCAGTAGGAGTGAAGTAACGTGCCAAGCAAAGAAAATTCAATTTCTGATTACTGTTACTTCATTCCTATGACAGCTTTTAGTTCCATGAAGCCCAGTTCTAAATTATTAGGACACAATGAAAATAAATTATTTGAAAAGAATACTGCCCCATCTGACTAGCATTATTTATATGAAATCTATTCAAAATTTGGTGGGTAGACTGGATAACCTCTGATAATAGAGGCCCATGATGATTTGGTATGATGTCTTTAATTTACTATTATTATTATTTTTAAGCATGGAGCTGCGTGTAGGGCTTGAACTCACAGCCCTCAGATCAAGATCTGAGCTGAAATCAAGAGTCAGATGCTTAACCAACTGAGCCACCCAGGCACCCCTTACGTTATGTCCTAAAAAAGGATAATCATACCCAAGAAACTTCTGATAATTCTAGAGGACATATTGAAATATACCCCTAGATTAAGGGGAGGTTATAAATTGGCATAAACATTTCTGTAACAAGTCAACAAATTCTATTAGAAGACACTGTATCATTTATACTTCTTATGAATAATTTTCCTTCTAAGAAGTTCAATCAAAGATTAATGTGAAATTATGGCTATCATAGAATTATTTGTAATACTGAATTAGTGGGATCAAATTTAAAGATTAATAAGAGGGAACCATTTAAGTAAAGGACCCCATATTCAAATTGAAAAAGTATCCAAAAATATCCTTAATCATGAGGTCTACCAAAAGACAGAAAAAAGTGCTTACATTATAATATCAAGTTAAAAGAATATGACTAATTCATGATATAACTATAGCTAGAGGTAGAGCTAAATAGATAAACACACAGAGGAATAAACAGTAGAAATCTCTTAGTATTATAGGAAATTTTTATTTCTACATTTCCTACAATGAGCATCACTAATGTAAACATAAATATTGAAGATGTGACTTTTTCCTCTACTTGAACATTTAAAGATATTGAGTAGGTCTACTCCTCATAAATGCTAAAATATTTGTATGAACCAGAAATTAAACATGAACTTGCCATTAATTGTCTTTGATCAAAATAATTTTAGAGTAACACTAAATACGCAGCCTGGACTTCTAGGAAGGCCTTGTTAAAACTAGGACAAGTGGAATAGAAAAATTCATGATTAAAAGAATGGCCATAGAAGTTTTAATATGAAAAAGGAAAGGAAAGGAAAAGAAGGAAGGGAAGGAGGAAGAAAGGAAGTTAAGAAAAGAGGAAAAATAGAAAAGTATAGAAAAGAAGAGCAAACAAAAATAGCCACTTTAATTCCCCAGTGACATAAAGTGGTGGGAAATCATGAGGCCCTTTAATGCAGCCTATGGTTTTGTCCAACACTCTTGAGATAACTGGACCTAGTCTTCAAGTTTCTGGAACAATAAAATCAGTAGGTATTCCCTTTTTATGATTTCCAATTCTTTGTTTTCTCCAAAGATGAGAAAATATTCTGGGACTTAGACTAAACTGGGGAGGGTGAAGATACGCTTCTTCAGATAACCAAGGCTATTAGGTATAAATCAGGACTGCAGTGATACTTAAAATAAGATCAGGATACCAAACTCCCTTTGGTAACTTCTTAGAGCTCTCCAAATTCTCACTGCTCAGCAATTGTACAACATATGCCCAAATATGACTGGATCATGCCAGGAGACCCTGTGACTGTCACAAAAACATTCATGAAAATAGCTAATGGGAAGTACAAAGCTAAAAATAATTGGATACTGACTCTAACCATATGGAGCATCTGCCAACCAGCCAAAGCCCAGAAAGCTGATGTAGAGCAGATGGTGAGTCTGGCTGTTTTTATGGGTATTGGCCACTTGGTAATAAACCACAACACCTACTTGAGACGTTATTTGATATAAAAGTTCTGATAATATAAGACTGGACCACATGGTTTCACTCAGAACCAAAGGTATATCTGGTCATTTTTGAGTAAATAAAATAGAAATGGATCATAGTTAAGATTCCAAATATTAAGATTTTTTTTTTCTGTGAAGGTACTTTTTCCTTTTTCTGCGGTGTTTTTTTTCTTATGAATTTTGACTGTTTCTATGAGAAAAATCAATGTTTCTTATTTACTTAAAGCACAGCAATCAATTAAGTGCTTTTCTTTCTGCTCTGTATCCACTCCAAACAAAAAGGTAAACCCAGAAACTAGTTCCCAAAAATCTGCTTCATCGGTAACCAGAGGTAACGGCTAGGGCAGAAGGATAATCCATCTAGAAGGACTAGCTCTGACCTGTTTCAGAAAACATCAGTTTTTGTTAGTATTGAGAAGCAGTCTATCTGGGCACAGCAACTAGAAATCCAGAAAAGTGGTAAACATTTTCAGTGCAGGTGGAAGGCAGATGTAGTTCTGGGAGAGATGATTATGTAAACCATGCCAGCTGTCGCCAGAACAGTGACCATATGCCAGGAGGGTACTGAGGCTCATGTCAAACAGTTTTGGGCCAGGGCAAGTCCCATGCATGGGTAAAAGGGTGGCATGGGAGGCAGGGCATTAAAGATTTTAAGTACTTGGCAAAATGATAAATGAAAACCAACAAGAGGCCTTGAACATGCTAATACTGCTCATGAGGGAACCAAGATGTTGAAGGGAAAACTTAGGAATTTTCTAATTTCAGTGTCATATCAGTGCCTGGGTTTTCAATTGCCACATAGATCTCAAGAGGGGTTAACAGCAGAGACTCAAGCAATAATGATATATATGTCTTACCCCAAATGGCTTTATATAAATATGCATGTTAGGTACCAAATGGAAAAAGGCACAGACATGGAAATGAAATAAAAAACAAAGACATAGGGTGCCTGGGTGGCTCAGTGGGTTAAAGCCTCTGCCTTCAGCTCAGGTCATGATCTCAGGGTCCTGGGATTGAGTCCCACATCTGGCTTTCTGTTAGCAGGGAGCCTGCTTCCCCCTCTCTCTTTGCCTGCCTCTCTGCCTACTTGTGATCTCTCTCACAAAATCTCACAAAAAACTATTAAACTATTAAACTATTAAAAAACTATTAAACTATTAAAAAACTATTAAACTATTAAAAAAAACAAAGACATCAACCTAAGTGTCCACTGATAGATAAATGGGTAAAGAAGATGTGAATATATATATATGGAATATTATATATATGGAATATATATGAAATATTATATATATATGGAATATTACTCAGCTATAAAAAATAATGAGATCCTGCCATTTGCAGCAATATGGATGGACTCAGAAGGTATTATGGTAGGTGAAATAAGTCGGATAGAGAAAGACAAATGCCATATGATTGCATGTCTATGTGGAAACTAAAAAAACAAAACAAATACATGACAAAAAAAGAAGAAACAAATCCATAAATACAGAGAAAAAACTGGTGGTTGAGGTGGAGATGGGCGAAATGGGTAAAAGGGAGTAGGAGGTACAGGCTTCCAGTTATGGAGTGAATAAGTTATAGGGATGAAAGGTACAGCACAGGGAATATAGCATTGCATGGTGACAGATGGTAGCTACACTGCTGATGAACACAGTGTAACATGTAGAGTTGTCAAATCACTGTGTTGTACACCTGAAACTAATATAATATTGTGTGTTAAGATAAATAAAATGATAAATAAAATATTTATTAAGATAAAAAAATAAAAATTTTCACCTTGCGAATAAAAATTTTAAAAATTTTTAATTAAAAAATAAAAGATAAAAACAAAGACATCATCTTTCAAAGTCTCTACTTATTACTGATGATCATTTAGTACTACCTTATTAATATGAAAAAAGCATGTTGTCAATCTACATATGATGTTCAGTTAGTTAACATATTAATATTATATTCCCAGTGAGTGGTTTACAAATACTAGGAGTTTATCATAGCTGTTATCACTTTCATTAATTTAACTAATTTGTCAGATAATATTTCAGGAACCTTGGAATATATGCACATCATAATGAAGAACAAAAGACAATTATGCACTGCATTAACTTTTTACAATAGACTTTAGTTTTTAGAGCAGCTTTAGGTTCATGGTAAAATTGAGAGGAAGGTACAGAGATTTCCCATATATGCCCTGCTGAGACTCATGTATAGCCTCCCACATTATCAATGTCCCCATCAAAGTGATACATTTGTTACCATTGGTTAGCCTACACTGACACCTCATTATCATTTAGAATTCATAGTTTACATTAGGGTTTACCCTTGGTGTTATACATTTTGTAGGTTTGGACAAATGTATGATGACATGCATCCATCATTAGAGTATCGTACAGAGTAGTTTTCACTGCCCTAAAAATCCTCTGTGCTCCACCTCTTCATCTTTCCCTCTCCCTAAGCCCCAGGCAACCACTGACCTCATTACTGCCACCATAGTTTTGCCTTTTCTGGAACGTCATAGAGTTGGAATCATAAGTATGCAGCCTTTTCAGGTTGACTTCTTTTACTTAGTAATATATATTTATTTCTTCTACATCTTTTCATGGCTTAATAGCTCATTTCTTTTTTGGTGCTACATAATATTCCATTGTCTGGAGGTACCACAGTTCATCTATTCACCTCCAGAAGAATATCTTGGTTGCTTTCAAGTTTTGGCAATTATAAAACTGCTGTACACATCCATGTATGTATTTTTGTGTGGACATAAGTTATCAACGCCTTTGGGTAAATACCAAGGAGCACAACTGATAAATAGAATGGTAAGAGTAGGTTTTGTTTTGTAAGAAAGTAACTGCCAAACTGTCTTCCAAAGTGATTATATCATTTTGCATTCCCAACTGCAATGAATGAGAATTGATGTTGCTCCACATCCTCACCAGCATTCAGTGTTGTCAGTTGTGGATGTGGCTAGTCTAATAGATGTATGGTGGGATCTTGTTTTAATTTTCATTTCCCAGATGACATAAAACATAGAGCATCTTTTCAAATTATTATTTGCCATCTGTATATCTTTTTTAATGAGGAGTCTATTAAGATTTTTGGCCCATTTTTTAATTGGATTGTTTGTTTTCTTTTTGTTAGGTTTTAAGAGTTCTTTGTATACTTTGTATAATAGCTGTTTGTCAAGTGTGTCTTTGTAAATATTTTTTCCCAGCCTGTGGCGTATCTTTACATTCTCTTGACAGTGTCTTTTGCTGAGCAGATTTTTAAAAATTTGAATGAAGTTCAGCTTAACAATTATTTACTTTATAAATCATTTCTTTGTAATTAAAATGTCATTGCCATACCCAAGGTCACCTAGGTTTTCTCCTATGTTATCTTCTAGGAGGTTTATAGTTTCACACTTCACATGTATGTCTATGATTCATTTTAAATTGTTTTTGGGAAGGTTATAAAATCTACATCTAGATTTCCCCCCTCTCTTTTTATGTTCCATCACCATTAGTTGAAAAGATTATTTTACTCCATTGTATTGCCTTCACTCTGTTGTTAAAGAGCAATAGACTATATTTGTGTTGGCCTATTTCTAGGTTCTCTATTCTGTTCCATTTTTCTATTTGTTTATTATTTCACCAACACCACACTGTCTTGATTACTGTAGCTTTTTTGGTAAGTTTTATAGTCAAGTGGTGTTACTCCTCCAACTTTGATCTTCTCCTTCAATATTGTATTGGCTTTTCTGAGTCTTTTCCTCTCCATTTAAATGTTAGAACCAGTTTATCAATATCCACAAAACAATTTACTGGGATTTTGATAGGTTTTGCATAGAGTCTACAGATCAACTTGAAGAAAACGTGACACCTTGACAATATTGAGTCTTCCTATCCATGAATAAGGAATGTCTCTTCATTTATTTGTCTTCTTTGAAATCTTTCATCAGAGTTTTATAGTTTTCCTCATATAGATCTTATACGTATTTTGTTAGGTTTATACTTAAATATTTCACTTTGGGAGGTGCTAATGGAAATGGTATTTTTTTTACATTTCAACTTGCACTTTTTCATTGTTAGTATATAGGAAAATGATTGACTTGTATATTAGCCTAGTATCCTGCAATCCTGCTATAATCACTTGTTAGTTCCAGGATTTTTTCGTCTATTCTTTTAGAATTTCTACATAAATAATCATGCCATCTGCAAACAAAGACAGTTTTATTTTTTCCTTTCCAATCTGCATACCTTTTATTTCCCTTTCTTGTACTGTATTAGTTACAACTTCCAGCACAATGTTGAAAAGCAGTAGTGAGAGGAGACAACTTTGCTTTGCTCTTGATCTCAGTGAGAAAGCTTCAAGTTTCTTACCCTTAAGTATATTAGTTATACTTTTTTTGTAGATGTTCTTTATCAAGCTGAAGAAGTTTTCCTATCTTCCTCATTTACTGAGAGTTTTTATTATGAATGGAATGTTGAATTTTGTCAAATGCTTTTTCTATATCTATTGAAACTGGTCTATAGTTTTCTTTTCTTATAATGTCTTTCCCTAGTTTTTAGGGTAATACTAGCTTCATAGAATGATTTAGGACATATTCTCCCTGCTTCTATATCCTGAAAGAAATTGTAGAGAATTGGTATGATTTCTTTCCGAAATATTTGGTGGAATTCACCAGTGAACCCACCCTACCCTGCTGCCTCCTATTATGGAAGTTTATAAATCATTGACTCAATTTCTTTAATAGCCATACGTCTATTCAGATCACTGCATTAACTTTTTAAAGTATGGATAAGAAGGGATTAGAAAGAGTCACAGAAAATTTAATCCTACAGATAGCCCAAATTAAACTAAACGTGGATAGTTATATATTTTCGTGTGAAGAATGGTATAAGAATCATTCCTGCATTCTCTACCTGCTGAGATTTCTACATAATGGACTCATTTTATCTGTCCTTCTATAATGAAAACTGATAAAAGTTATGGCACCCAGTTCAAGTCCAACCAAGTAGAGTACGGTTTATTAACTGACCACCCACAATGCAAGTAAAGTCTACCCTCAAAGAGTTGAAAATTTTCTAGAAGTAACTTCATGAAGTTATTTTTCAATAGCACAATTTATATTTGATTAAAATACATTTCCCATAACTTAAGAGAGGGAGAGATAATAATAGCTAACACTTACTTGGCACTACCTGTGTATGGGACATGCTTCTAAGCAGTAGGATATATCTTGGAGAAGAATTCACTTTGATTAGGTCAGAAAGATGGGAAAAAATTTCAACAATTTGAAAAAAAACATTAAAAGATGCTAGGCAAAGAAAAACAGCATGAAGAGAAAAGTAGCAGGTAGGAAAATAGAGAATATGATTAAAGGAAGCTAACTGGGCATGGCTACTGTATAAATAGGAAGAAAGTAAGAGATAAATCTGGACAGCTAGGCAAGAGCCACAAGACTGAAACCTTGGATGCCACTTATTCTAGAATTGTTTTGAGCAGAAAAATGAACAGCCATTTCCCTCCCGAACTGCATTTTAGAAACTATTGGTCTTGGTTTCAACGAGATGGAATAATGGGGTCAAGCTCTAAAAATATAAGCATGTGTTTCATAGGCTACCATGGAAACAAACCAGCTCAATAAAAATAAGTAAATAAACAGACTGGGTAGCTAATATATCAATTAGAAACTGCGTTCTACTACCTATAACATGTAAATAATGGCTCAAATACTTACAGGATGTTTTTGTTGCTTGTTTGTTTTTTAATCACTCACTAGCAATCTAAGGTTGGTGAGGAGGAGGCTCAGGGACATCTTCAGAGACTCATCCTACTCTTCTCCTGTGCTGCCATCCATAGCATAGCATTTCAATCTCATGTTTGCAAGCTGGCTGTGCACCTCAAGTCAGGCATCTTTATCCGAGCAGAATTAAGGAACAGGACAAAAAGGAAGGGTGAAGGGCAAAGCCTTGCAGTGTTTTGCCTTCTTATTCAGAATAGGAAGTCCTCCTCAGACACTTAGGCTCATATCTCCTTGCCAGAAATGTGTCTCATGGTCACCCATAGCAATAAGAAAGTGGAATTTTATTTTCCAGTGTCTATAATATTAGGAAGATAAAGAAGGAAATTACAACAGGAGAGAAATAGAAGGAGGTTTTTATACATGCCAAAGCAGTGGATTCAGTACAACAAACATCACAGAAGTACTTGTGTCTAGCAGATCCCTTTGTCTGCCTACTCAACAGTGATCTTCCCCGTGATCCTTTCACTGGTTTTGTCCAGAAATCTAGAGTATTCTGCTCAGGCTCCAATTCTAGGCCCAATAAAATAATAATTCATTTTAGCCAATCGTAAAGCCCCCAAACCCCTTTGCCAGTGATTAGATTAAGAGTGGTCATATGACCCAGTTTTAGCCAATGAGCCATAAGGACAAGTTTACCGGAAGCTTACAGAATAAGGTTTTCTCCCTGATAAAAAGAGAAACAAATTCACTCCCTCAGAGCTGCTGTTGCCATCTATGAGAATGAGGGAAGCTCTCACTCACACAGATAGCAGAGTGGAAAAATGAAAAACATGTGGGTCCCTGATGACTTCACTGAGGTACTGAATCAGCCCTGGAACTATCTTCCCCTGGATTTCTTATTATTTGAGATAATAATTGTTTAAGCCACCATTAATTCAAGAGCTTGTACTTGCAGCCTCAAGCATATTAACTGTCATAACAGGAGTGCAATATTCCAGTCAAGACTCCGGGAATCTAGAGGAGAAATGAGGGATCTAATTCAAGTCACAGATTATGGTCTAGAACTGAAGTTCATGGATACAGCTGTAGCAGAGAATAGAAGTACACAGAAATGGGAAGCATTCACTATAAAGTAACTTTATGTTTTGAATACAGTTTATTCATACACAATCAAATCTTGGAAATCTAAATAGAAGTTTAGCTCTCATTATTTGCCAACACAGAATGTGATAATTTCATGGACTTAACTGTCTATGCAAAAATCACTGCATTAGTATGCACTGGTTCTTGAAGTTGCTTAAAAGACTGTTCTGGAAATGGCTGTCAGACACTAATCAGGACTCGGGCAAGTGTCCAGCAGGTATGGCATAGCACACCTGGTAAAAAAGCAATGAGTGTGTCAGGGATTAATGTGAGAAAATTCTGACATTAAAGGCTTTTCTGTAGTTTTTTTCTCCCATGCCATCGTTCTACTTGCTTTCATAAAATATAAACCTTTATTAAGCTGAGCAAAATTCAGAACAGAAATAAAATGATGATAAATGACATATCATGAGGAATTTCACTGTGAAATGTATTTTCAGGAGGCACCAGAGAAAGAAAACATAATATAGCTGATGATGGATATTTTGTGATAATACGTATTTATAATTAGGGTCATTTCTAGGCTAGGCTGGGGGGTGTGATTGCTAGGACAAATCATAGTGTAAGCTGTTTCCTTCTCACGCTCAATATTTTACCCAGTTAAAATGTGTTCAGAATAAATCTCAAGAGCGTCCTTGAAGAAGAAAAGAAGTGGGAAATGTTATAATACTCAGTCTTTGGAGAAGTAAAGGAACAGTCCCTCCAGCTCTTCTTTGATATAGTGGAGAGGTTTATAGTCTGGTTAAATGTGTTAGAATCTCATCCGACTTTGCTAGAGCTATCATGGTTTACAAAAAAATTCAACATAGAAAATCTCACTCAAAACTTGAAGTATAAGTATCAGGCACTAATAATTCTTCCCTGGTGATTTGTGTGAACCTCTCCCACAACATTCATTCTCCACTTTTTGCTTCAGTTTTCTGTGACCCAAGGGGATGAACTCTACAGACTCTGTTATCTGAACTGCTTTACCCTCTGGCTTCAAATGGGAGGAATGACTAGATCAGAAGGCAGGAGAAGGGGTACTTCTTCCCCAGTTTCCTTATTACTTCAATGCCATAGTTTCTCAACTGCTCATCCCTCTATGGCCTCCGCTGCTGATGGAAGCCATGGCTCCCATTCTTACAAGGCTCCAGTAACACTTTTTCCCTTTGCTTCTTTAAGCCCAGTGTGAAAATAGCTTCTCATACTATTTTGGTCCTCACGGTATCAACATCTATTTTGATTCCCACCTCTATCTAAATAATCCATTTGAGGGTGACTTCTGTTCCTAAGAGTCACTTACCAATCTTCTGTTCTTAGTCCACAGTTTTTCCCTTCCACTGCATTATCTTTATGTTTTTGCATCCTAAATAACTGCTTTCCTCTCTCTATTCCTAACCAGCGAAACGCAAGATATCAATATTTAATACCTAGAAGATGACCCAATTTGGCATAATTTAAGAAGGGCTCTGATCAGTGTTCATTTTAGAGAAGTATTTGAAATGTAAGCTCATTGAAGCATATTTTCCCATCACTCTCATAAAAATACTTCTTCTGAGTAAGATTGAAAAGCGTTGGGAAGGAATGGTTTATGAAAAAGTTAGCAGATCAGTGCAGTACAACTATGTGTCCTAAACTTTTTTTTTTAAATATGATTAAAACATAATATGACGTTTTTATGACGTGTATCAAAATAACCATTCAATTTTCACTCAGCTCGGTATAGCTCTGGAGGTACATAATACTTAGGGGAACATTTAGTTGATTTGGGCCATAAAAACAGCTAAAGAGAAGTCATATCAAGAAGCAGAGATACAGTCTCTGTTTCAGTTTTGTCCTTTTCTATTTTCTTTGGTCAGTTTAAAGTACATAAATAAATTCATTTATAAAAATTAATTGAAAAAAATTATAGCAACAACTTTCCATTCTGCTTTGCTCTTTCTTAAAGATGATAATCTTGGCTATGTGTAGAATGATAATATTGAAAAGTGTTGCAAAAGTATGAACTAAAAATTGGATCTTGTACTTTATGTGATGGCTTTTCCTTAGATGACTTTGAGAATTTTTTTAAGTTGAGCATTAATCAAATTTTTGTAATTTTAATTATTTGATTATGTGAGTGTTCTTGTTAGACTCTAAGTTCCTTAAGAGCAGGTACCAGTTTTAATCATTTCTGTATATCTCAGATCTATCCTAGCATACGGTGGGTCCTCACTAAAGGTATATTCCGTTAATTGTGATATGTTTACTAAAAAACTGCTCTGATGATCCTTTGCCATATTTGTACTAAGTTCAAAATGTTTGAGTTTTGAACTAAGTTCAAAATGGCTACCATGCTGTTTTTTTGTGTATTGGGGCATGTATTTTTTTCTTTTAATATTTCTTAGAGATAACATGTCACTCGACCTTTGTAAACATTCACATTTATATCTTAGAGACGCTCAGCTTCCCTTTATCAAAATTTGCAGAAACAATGAAAATGGTAGCCTCCATTCCTGTTTAGAGTGATGTCTTTCCAAGCATGTGGGATGTGAAATCCTTTTGTTCATATATAATTGATCCCATACGTAGACGGGGGAAAAAAAAAACAAAAAACTTTGTTTGGTCTTCTAAAGTAAATAATGTCCACACTGGACATCTGAATTTTGGCTTCAATTGCCCAATTATTAGTTGTGTTTCGAGTTCAAATCCCTCTCCTGAAAGATCTCTCTTTCTCTCGTTCATTAATCTCAAGGATTATTTCTTTTTGCCACCACTAGTTTTATTCCATTTTGTGACAGAAATTATACATGAACACATAAAAACCAATCATAAAAAGCTCAAATAATGAATATATAGAAAAAAATTAAGTCTTTTTTACCTTCCTCCCCATCCTATTCCCCTTCTAGTAGTAACCACTGTTAACAAATGTGTCCTGCTGGACTTTTTCTTTTGCATTTACAAACTGATATCTATAGGTGCAGATATATACATATCTTCTTTGGAATAGTTGTTATTTTAAGGGTTTTATTAACATAAATGGGATCATGTTTTCTGATTTTCCTTTTCCCTTTAACTTTCTCTTTGATTCTCCTATCTATGTAACACATCATTTTACCAAAAAACTAAAAAAAGATAAGACCCAAAAAGATGAAGTAACTTGCCCAAGTCATAGGTCTTTGTCCCACATTTTATCACAGATCATTTCCCCATATAAATGAAGATGGGTAGGTTATGCTTTCAAGAACAAAATGTCAGGAGCTCACCACAACAAAGATTTGTTTTTCACTCACTTGACAAATCCATCACAGCTGGCAATGTCTCTCCATGTCCCCTTCCCCAGGATTTAGGAAGCTGCCTCTGCCAGTGAGGCAGCAGAGAGAGGAAAAAGAGACATGCCAAATAATAATCTGGCCCACAAAGCTTTTACACTGCCATTTCATTAGTCAAAGCAAGTTACATGACCAAACCTGACATCAAGGAGGTGGGGAAATATAATCTTCAGCAAGAAGAGAAGCCAAAATAGTTGACAAATCATGATACGATGTGTACACACCCGTCTTCCTCCTTTCCTGTTTTCTTTTGATTTGACTGAGATTTGTTTTCTGAATCCATTTTTCTCTTTCTACTAATTTGAAAGTTATTTTTAAGGTTTGTTATAAAATCTTAAATGCCCACTTCACTCTTCAAAGACTAAAGTTGTTATTTTCATCCTCCCAAACAATACAGTTTAATATGCCAACATTGGCTTATAGGCTATTGTTTTGCAGAGTGTAGTTCTTTTTTCTTACTCCAAAAATCATACACTACTACTTTTTGGTCTTACAGACAGTGTTTTTGATATTTATCCATTTTTACCAAATAGTCTTTCCTTAATCACATATTTTCCTCATAGGATAATTTTCTAGTCTTGAGAAGTAATTACTTTAGAATATTTCTAGTAAGGGGTTATTGATGATAAAACTCTGTTAGTTTGGATGTATCTGAAAATGTCTTTTTATCTCCCTCTTATTTATATTATTAGTCATGTTATTCTAAGTTAAGATTTATTTTCACATGACACTTTGAAAATGTTATTCCACTGTCTTCTGGCCAACATTACTGAGTATGAGAAATAGTCTGTTGACCAAAATGCTGTGTCCTGTATTTAGTATATCTTTCTCTCTGAATGCTTGTAAGATTTTGTTTCTTTGATGGTTTTCCATTTCAGTATGATGGGTTTTGGGTTTAACCACAAATTCTCTCAAGGGTCAATATTTATTTAGATTTCTCAAGAGAGATTTTATCTTTCCCCCTTCATCCAGAACCTCTGCAGAGATCCCAGCATCTGAAGTGTGCCGGCTGGGAAGACCTTCCACCTGTGGCTACTGTCCTAAATTCTAAAATTGGTATTCTATTTTGGAATAATTTACAGACATTTTATCCCATGTTACAATAAAATCTTTCCTATTTCCATCTCCCTCCCATGGGTACCATCCTCATTTATTCTAGTAACATTTTCTGGGTAATTAGTTTTTAAAAATCATCTTAAATCATGACATCTTAGGTAAAAGAGCTTTTTAAGAGGACATCATAGTGTTGCCTAGGATTGGACCTGTAATGCGGTCAATTTTTTTAATTTTGAAAACAATTATATTCCTATATCGCTGTTGTAGACTAAAAAATTATCTTATTTGGACTACCAAAATAAATTTTTAAAAAATATTTTAATGTTCCTATACAATTAGTCAAGCTACGTGAACCATTCTCCTATAAAGAAAATATTATAAACCTATTTCTTTAATATACTTTAGGAGGTAATGTTAAACCATAAAACAACAGAATCATTCACTTGGTGTTTATATTATTGTTTCCCAGTTATAGTCTCAGAGCCCCTCTGAAGATTTATTTGCAGTCTATGAAGAATGAGTGAAACATAATGAAATCATAGTAATGAAAACTCTATTCAAGACTAAATGTTTAATTACCAGAAAGTATAAATTGAGCTAGGTTATGCCATATCAGTTATTCTCTATCGTGAATAGATAAATAGAATGTAGAAGACAAGACAGTACTAAACACCTTTGTGATTTTATTTTCTCCCTCAGGAAAAAAAACAGAATGCTTAATTGTGAAGCAGTGAGACAGATTGCTAATTTTATAATGATGGCTCCCAAGATTAAGTAGCAATCATTCTCTTTGGTTGTATAACTGTTAATTCAAAACCACCCAAAAAAGAAAAATCACTTAACATAAAGATAATGGTCCTGGGATGGCTAGATGGAACATCTTGCTTAGATTTGTGAATTCAGGGTATACTACATTGAAAAATTAAGCCTTGACTTGAGAATCAATTGCAGGAAGAAATTTATTTCAAATTCAAAGAAGTATTCTAGTTGTCTCACCATACTATGCTCTCTGACACAGAAGCATTCTGCCCATTATTCAAAATTTAATATTCTGGTTGTATCTATTAATAGTTCCTTGAAAATCCTCTAAAAAAGATCAAGGGCAGGCTCTCCTTGGGGCACCTGGGTGGCTCAGTCAGTTGAGCATCCAACTCTTGATCTCAGCTCAGGTCTTTATCTCAGGGTCGTGAGTTCTAGCCACACATTGGGCTCCACATTGGGCTCCACATTGGGCGTGGAGCCAACCAAAAAAAAAAAAAAAAAAAGGGCAGTCTCTCCTAATTCATTGACATATGCAGAGGTATTAGATCCCACTCTTAGTATTTTATTACATACAAAATTACTTATTCTCTTTATAAGTTTTGCAGTGAAAAAATAAAACTTAACTAGTTGACAATTAACAAAAGAATTGGAGTAATTCTAACAAGCAGGGAACTTGGTAAAATAGAAATTTTACACATTAAGCAAAGATAACATTGTGGTTATGAATTATATTGGTCTTAAGAGCTCACCTGACACTGCCTTTTTCTTCTCAATGGCCCAAAGTCATTTGGGTTTTGGAATATAACCAAGGATAGTAATTAAGGTTTAATGTTCTATCAGAGAGGCATTATAGTCATAAGATCCTTGATTCCAAAGTCTCTAATTAGTGATTTTTTGTCCTTGTCTTTGTTTTTGGTTGGTGGGAATGTTCAGGAGAATAAGCATTAATTTAACAATTTCTGTAGAACTGGAAAACTATTACTCAAAATGGAACCCTTCAACTATTATAGCTGCATAAACATCTATGTATATATCATTAGAAATAAGGTTTATGGTTTGGGGCACCTGCTGGTTCAGCCAGTTAAGCATCCAAAAACTGATTTCAGTTCAGGTCATGATCATAGGGTCCTGATTTCGAGCCCCACATTGGGCTCTCTGCTGGGCATGGAGCCTGCTTAAGTATCTCTCTCTCTCTCTCCTTTTGCCCCTTCCCCCTATACTGCTCACATGCTTGGGTGTGCATGCCGTCTCTAAAAAAAAAGAAGAAGAAGGTTTATGGATCAAGAGAAAGAGATACAAATATAAAATCAATGGATGTAAATGAAAACTTGCAACCTAAGTTACAATAAGAAATATCAGTATGACCTTAAGATGCATTTTTTATTAAACAAAAACAAGTAACGGTGAAAATCCAAAACATTCACAACATCAAATGCTAGCAAGGATGTGGATGAACAGTTCTCATTCATTGGCTGGTGGGAATGGAAAACAATACAGTCACTTTAGAAGACATATTGGCAGCTTCTTACAAAACTAAACATACTCTTATCATAGAATCCAGCAGTTGTGCTTTTTGGTATTTACCCAAATGAGTTGAAAACACGTCCACACAAAAACCTACACAATGATGTTTATAGCAGGTTTGTTCATAATTGTCAGAACTTGAAAACAACCAAGATGCCTTTGAGTAAGTGAATGGATACATAGACTCTGGTGTATCTGGACAATGGAATATTACTCAGCACTAAAAAGACAGGAACTATCAAGCCATGAAAAGATGTGGAGGAACAGAAGTCAGTCTGAAAAGCCTATGTACCATTACGATTACAACAATATGACATTACAAAAAAGGCAAAACTATGAAAACCATAAAAAGATCAGTGGTTGTCAAGTGTTAGAGAGGAAAAAGGGATGAATAGGCAGAATATAGAGGATTTTTAGGACACTGAAACTATTCTGTATGGTACTGTAATGATGGTTACATGTCACTATACATTTTTCAAAAGCAGAGAATGTACAAAATCAAAAGTGACCCTATTATAAACTATGGGACTTTGGATAATAATGATATGTTGGTACAGTTCTAGAGGTGGTGACAATGTACCGGCCTGTTAGAAGATGTTGATATTGGGAGAAGCTGTGCATGTGTGGGGGCAGATGGAACTCTTTGTACTTCCTGCTCAATGTTGCTGTTACCCTGAAACTGCTCTAAAAAATAAAGTCTATTTTCAAAAAGGTACATTTTCCCTAACTCTGTCCAATGAAAAGGCATAGGGGAAAAAGAAAATCACCATGGCTCTAATGAGCACCCCTTGTACCAAGATTGTAGTATCTAATGTTTTTCCCCAATGAAAATAAACTGGAGCTCCACAAAGATATAGGCGATCACATGGCTGGCAAAGGAAATATACAAGATGTGTCTGGGGTATCTTATAGTAGAAAACAATAAAACTATTAAAACATATTGCCATGTCACAGTACTCAGGAGTTAACTTGAAAAGCCTTCTACTAGGCAAAGGTGGGGGGTAATTTGCATCTCAGAAAGAATAATAACTGTAGTGGAGTGATATTAGTTAAATGATTTCAGAAGAATATTTTAAAAATGCATGCAGTGGTCTCCTTAGAATGATGCTAGGAAAGTAATTAATTCTGTTAAAAACTGCTACACTAAGGAAAATAATCAAGCATTTATCCTTTTCTTTGTGAACAAAACTTTGGAGGAACCAATTCAAATAGCTGATTCTTTACAGCCATATTCCAGCTCAAAAAAAGGAAGAGGAAATAATAAAATTAGAATACTCCCATTTTATAAATTTATAATGAAAAAATAATGTAAGCAATGATTATCGATGTTTGCTAATACCATAAAATGAAAGACAACCAGACATTAGTTACCTCCTGATGAAAGCACACAGTAACACTCAAAATAATTCTAACCAAATAAAATAAAAAATCAAACCTGAATCTAACCAGACCTCTGTATTTAACTATCAGCTGACAGGAAATTCAGGGAGCAGAGGAAGATGCCAAGCAATACCAATACAATGCAAAACGAAATGGGGGAAAAAAGATAACCAATTCTGACATTCTGAAAACTGACTGGATTTTTAATTAATCTAAGGAATTGCCATATATGTTTAAATAGTATTGTGGTATAATGATTGTGATTTTACAAGAGTCTTTATCATTCAGTGAAATACTTAAAGATGAAAGACGTTATGCTTAGAATTTGCTTCAATAATCCAGTGGGGCTAGGTGGGTAAAGGCAAAACTGAAACAAGTTTGTCCATGAGTGATAACTGTTGTGAAGATGCATTTTGGATACAAAGAGGATTCATGACACTATTCTTCTAGATGTTTGTAATTGTTTGAAAATTTTCATAATAAAAAATGTTTTATACAACAGGATAAAAAGAATACTTGATATCCTACCCTATATTTCTCCAATACTTAATGTAAAAGCAGCAAATACTCCAACAAATATTCAAATTGCAATCTGAATGACTCAACCCTGACGTAGGAAAGATTAAGAGATCTAATTTATTGTTTAGGTAACAAATTTAGGCTTATCTAACTTTCTAACTGCTTTGTCATTTTGAGTCACAGACTAAAAGAAGTTTTGTTAAAAATATCTGGAAACAATATTCATTTGAAAAGGATAGGTAGATAAAATGATTTTAGGCAAACTAGTTTCCTCATAGAAACTTCAGCAGAAGAAAGTTTTGAATTACTTTTAAACATAGAGAGGTTTGGAGACCTAAGAAATAGTTCTGACTTACATAAAGAGGCAGATGTCAGGATAGCACTTGTCAATTAAAAAAATAATGCTACTAAATATAAGCTTTATATGATTAAATGAGATGAAAAGAATTTAAATGGTTAGTAATGCAATGAAAGCAAATAAAATAAGCCATGAGAGGGTATGGGTGGCTCTAACTTCAGAAGAGGGTTAAGAAAGAATATAGAGATGAGAATGTTTTGGTCTACCCTCACTGTGTTTGTAGAGAATAATAACCATGGAGATCTGAGCTCACAAAGAAAATAAAGAAACTCGAAGAGCTTAATGAATTTGGAGAAGTTCTGTAATTTCCTACCGCAGAATAAAGTATTTTGAAAGAAATGTTTATATGGTAAGGGATACTAAGACCCTGATATAGATTAACAGATTGATGACCAAGATAAATACAAATGAAATGTATGTCCGAGACATGAGCATTAGCTAAGCCCATTTGGAATTGTTAGGACTGATAGAACCCTTTTGAAGATGCTCAGGAGACAAATTTTGGAAATGAAGAAAATATGGCAATAGAATATGGACAAATCTTGCATCAACTAAATAGTTTTTACCCTGAAGGGATTCATGGTTTCAGGATTGGATTTAGATAGAAAGGGCAAAATATAGACTACTGACCCATCAATGAAAAAAATTTTTTTCTATACATGTTGCTTAATATTTAAGACATATTGGTATAGCTGAGCAGCAAGGAGAATTCCAGGACCCTTGAAATAATTGTATGTATTTCTTTGGAAACTGTAGATACAAGTACACCCCGAATAAACATACATAGAACTATAGACTATCAAAGAATAACTCTGCTTATCATAGGAAGGCAAGCATTCCATGACATTTGATAAATGTGAGTCTTACACTTTGGGATATTAGAACCAATATTTAGGATAATTCACAGATAGGAATAATCATACTATTAACCATATACTCAAGCCAGATTATTTCATTAGAATCCTTGAGTAGAACAGTGTCTGATGAAGATTATATTCTTATAATCCATTTACTTGACTATAACATTCAGAAGTATTATTTAATAGGTACAGAGTTCTAGTTTTTCAAGATGAAAAGAGATCTAGAGATGGCTGTTGATGATAGCTGCACAACAAAATGAATGTACTTAATAGTACTGAACTGTACATTTAAAAATGGTTCAGATAGTAAGTTTTATGTTATGTTTGATTTACCACAATAAACAAATTGGAAAAAATTACAGAGACATTAGTAGGAATAAGCAAAGTATGCTACAGAATAAACCATCTTACATGTTAAAATTATTATGTACAATTTAGAAAGAGTTATGAAAACTTAGGTATTGAATTTAGCACAGAAATGAAGAAATGAAGCAAGAAAAAGAGTTAACGAAGTTTCATCATCTAGCATTAAAAACCTTGTATGTTACAGGGCACAAGGGTGGCTCAGTTTGCTAAGCGTCGAACTCTTGATCTTGGCTCAGGTCATGATCGCAGGGTCATGAGATTGAGCCCTGTGTCAAGTTCCCATGCTGGGCGTGGACCCTGCTTAAGATTCTCTTTCCTCCTCTCCCTCTACCCCCTGGCACCTCCTGTACACTCTCTCTCTAAAAAAACCAAAAAACAAAAAAACCCTTATATGTTATATATATTATACTATATATATTATATTAATAAAGTCATGTACCTAGAAATAAACTGAAGCATAAAAACATAGTCTGATGATACTAAAAAACTTTAAGTATCATTTCTATGCATATGAAATATTTATATATATTACAAAGAATTTTCATGTGTTCTATTCATTTTTGTAGCTTGTGCATGAAGGAATAATTTTATATATCTGATACGCTCTCCTGGGAGACAATTCTCCATGGTCTCTCATGTTTCTGCTCAACTGCCTTTCCTCTAGATTATCTTTTTAAAGATGTTTGTATTGAGAAAACCCTTTGAAGACACCGATACTGTCTCCCTTACAATAAGAATAGGTTGAAATAGACTTGAAAGATTTCTCTCTTGAAAAAGACAGGCATGTATACCACCCATCATAAGAGATTGGAGTTCCCTAAACTCAAGGTTCCTCTCCTTTCATGCAATTTACTGCACAGTATCATTTTGCTTCCTTCATGTCTCCCTGCAGGAATTGTGGCTTAGAAAAATGGCACAAAAATGTGGCTACTCCAGCTACTGCTATTGCTGTGAGTAATAAATAGTCCTTTGTCTCTTACCCAGGAATATCGTGTCTTCAACCAGCATCCATGAACTGAGGCACACTAATTTGCTGACTTGTAATTGGATAAAATTTCAGAAACTTGTCACTCTGTTATATGTGTTTTAATGTACTGAGTAATGTTGAATTCTGAAAACATAAAAAGGAACTGAAAAATGCATGTTATCCCTAATTCTCTGGACAGTCTAATTCTATTTTACAGTTCTTCCTACAAACATTATGAATGAGGTACCACAGATACTTTACATGAGCTTCTTCATTTCTGCTTCTACTTCTAATTTCTTGATTTTTATTCATTTTCCCAAAAAGTATTATATTCCTGCTTGATGAAGTTACCAAAGTTTAAGTACCCCAAGTTCATATACCTACAAGTGATCCAATCACATATGGTTCAGTATGAGAGGGGAGGAGATTGTGTAATATGTATATGGCTTTCTTAAAACTGCCATCATGAACAGGGACTCTAGAATGGGCAGATTCTATTTGAAAGGTCTGTAATTATATCAGGCACCAAGACTGGCATGTTTCTTGGTAATTCACCCTGTTTAAATGCCTCAGAAGCAGTTTTTACATGTCAACTTTCCTAGGTCTTAATTTCTTTGTAACAAAAAAAGTAATTACAATTCAATAGTCAAACTATAAGTATGTTCTGAAAACTAATGAATGAATATGGTTCACTTCTTTAGATAAAAGGCATTATAGATTGAAATTATTATTTGATTTCAACACTCCTCCTGAAGGACCACCTTTGTTTCTCTCTAAAGAAAATATAATTTGTTCCCAGTAGGGAAGCATCTTTCCTGTTCAGTACTTTATGGTACAGGATGAGTACCACATTTTTAAATTATATTTTCTCTTACTTTTGAGAATTTATGAATTTTATAAGTCAATGTCTTAAGTAGTGATTTAGCAGATACAGATTTTGTAATTCACCAAGCTTCTACGTAGATTCCTTCTCTCCCTGCTGTTTAATTTTCATTAAAATAAATTCTTATAATCATTTTACTAATTTGAGTTCAATAAGTATATTAAAATTACTTAATATCCACTCATATAACTCTTTGTTATTAATTTTCTTAAGGACTTTATAAAAAATATCATAAAAATAAGCTGTGGGTTTTTTTTGTTTCATTTTTTCATTTTTTCAATTTGGGATAAGTGCCATATGGAGGGAAAATGGGAAAATTAAGAAAATCTGAGGCTAAAGTAATAAACTACAGGTAGTTTACAAATTTGCCTTGAGCTAGACAAAAATGAAGCCAAACAACAATCTCCTCTAATACTATACAAAAATACAAAACAAAACAAAAAAACAAAACAAAACAAAACAAAATTCAAGAGTTATCTCCTTGGTCTTGCCTAGAGCCATTCTTTTTCTGCTGAAAAAGCTTTCATGCCCAAATTCCTATTTTGAAGGATTCCCTTTATACTGAAGACCAGAATCAAACAAAGATTTACAGAATGCATTCCTCATGAAACTGATCTTTATAATCCAGATTATGGGGCGCCCGGGTGGCTCAGTGGGTTAAGCCTCTGCCTTCAGCTCAGGTCATGATATCAGGGTCCTGGGATCAAGCCCCACATCGGGCTCTCTGCTCAGCAGGGAGCCTGCTTCCTCCTCTCTCTCTGCCTGCCTCTCTGCCTACTTGTGATCTCTCTCTCTGTGTCAAATAAATAAATAAAATCTTTAAAAAAAAATCCAGGTTAATTTATTTCATTTTATCAAAGAATTAAATTTTTATTTTTAACAGTTTTTTTCTTCTTCCATCAGAAAGCATAGTACCAAATTTAATATACCATTGAAATAAATAACTACCTCAAGGGCTTGCTCTATATCTTTTATCCTTCTAAATAGTTTTCGTATTCTAATCTATTTCTGTATTATCATATCCTATTAACTTTAAAAAGCATATTTAAGGCATTTTTCCTATTTGAATATCTCTGAATCAAGAGTGTGTCTTACATTCAATGTCATCCTGGTTGTTTTTTAACATCTACTTTCCTTCCACCCAGTGAGGTGCTCTCTGCCTTGACATCTATCCAAGATGTTTTAGATCATATGTGCCCTCTTATCCTCTGGATTCTGGCAGGGTCTTTTAATGGGCTCCAGTAATAGCGCAGAGAAAATAAGGCAGAGAATGTACACCCTCTACTCCCTATTAACAAGATTTGGTGTGGCAATAACTATATTCCTCTACCTAAGACCAAAGCTCTTATATGGCTGATACTCTTCTAGGACATAGGTTCTCATAATAGTTTTTCCTCCAGCTCTACAAACTAAAGGTTGCTAATGGCTTCCAGCTGTTGCTAGATCCCAGTTGCTTTGCAGTTCCTTGTTCATTTCCTTCATCTTCCCACTTTTATGTAATTCTCTTTCCCTTTTGGAGTGTGCTGTTTCCTTTCCGATAGGATCCTGATTAATACAATATTTTTTTGCCAGAAGTGGCCTGAGGAAACAAATGTCAAAATGGAATTCTAAGATTCGGTTGTATAGGTCATCAATGCTTACATTTACTGGGGAAAGGAGACACTAGCAGTTCATGGCATGCATTGGCATCAGAATTGCTCAATTTTGTCACTAGTAATAGTAGGAATGGAAAACAAGAAGAAGGTAAAGCATTGGAAGATTAAGGGGCTGACATATATGACCACTATTGTGACAATGGTGGTTACAAGATTGTTGGGTAAGATGGCTGCTCTGATTTCCCTTGAGAAAGTACAAAAAGTAAAGTTTTGTTGAAAGCCATGAATACAAAATTAAAGGCATGAGTGGAAAAATCAAAAAACCTACATCAGCTTTAAGGGAATATAGTGTTGCCTTTAATAGCAAATCACTTATGAATGAAAATCAAGTTCAGGTAGCAATAAAAAAGAGCTGCAGAATTGCAACACCAATTTTCAATGCCCTTATGTTAAAGAAGCATCCTTGTTAGTGGAAACAGTCTCTCCTTCCACATCCGAAAGAAAATCATACACTGATTTCAACTGAAGAATTTGTCTTATAAAGTCACACAAATTCTCCTCAGGAGCTCCCTTACCACCTCCTCACCTCCATGCCCACAAATATAATTAGAATCCAGAATAGGCCAGAAGATAGACAAGATGTGTTCTTTGAAGATACCACTTATAAACCAAAATTGGTAGGATCTTGTCAATTTGAAGGTGTAGGAGTTCAGAGAACACGTATGGCAGCAAATTCCCAACATGTTAAAACAGAGTTTAAAATACTATACTGGGATAATTTCATTTAAGACAGTACACTTACCTAGGATTCAGGATTTAACATGTTGGCAGAGCCAATGCACTAGTAGTGTCAACAGTCTACTGGGTTGGTTAATTGAAACCTGGACTCAACAATGTCTGCAGTAGACTGAGATGCCAGAACTCCCCTGTCATACTCAGAAGGAAGGAGTTCTAGGGCTTAAGGAGATAGAATAGATCCACTATGTATAACCTAATAAATCATTTCCTAAATGCATTTTGTAGAAGGGCCCATCGGACACTTACAACATTGAAACATGAAGAAATGTACTATTGAGAAGCCACCAGCGTCCTTGAAAACTCTGCAGACTAGCGATGGGAGGAGGAATGCACGGTGAAAATGATTTCTCTGATATAAATGAGAATAATAAGATTCCTGAGCTGATAAGTGCTGGATAAGCAACAGTCACCATCAGAGTAAAAGGCTGATTGAAGCCACAGGGAAAGAGTGGTAATCAGAGCAATTTGAACAGCAGGGATCTGTGGCAGTGGCTTCTTGATCATGGTGTCCCTTAGGATAAATGAATGGTCAGACTACCAAGCCTATAAAGATACTTCTTATTGAAAATTAGTGGAAAAAAATCTAGATTTACTAAATAAAAATGTAAGTTCAAATACAGTAGTGGGAACTCATGGGTTCTTCTCCATTTTACAAATCTGAACCATCTCCTACGAAAGGGAGGATATGTCTGTTCGATGAAGGACTCTGCTGTATAGATTCTTTGAATTTTCTTAGAAGCTTTTTCCAAATGGACAATCAGCTATTTGTTAAGGTGTCTATTCATTAAAGGAAGTGCAATACCAGGATCTTCAAAGGGATATTAGATATTGGCTCTGAACTGCTACCAATATCCAGAGACAGCAAAAAGCCTTCATGGACAATTGGTCAGAGGTGGGGCTTATGGCACTTAGATGATGGAGCCTTGGCCTCAGTTCATCTCATCTCTCCACGGTTATTTCCCCAACCCAGAATTCAGTATGAGTAGATACAATTGGTAACTGACAGAATCTTCATTGGTTACTGAGTCAATAGAATGATGACTCTTTTTTTAATGGGAAGGCCCAGAAAGATGTCCTTAGAACTATCTTTTACCCACATCACTGACAAAAGTAGACTAAAACAACACTGCATTCCCAGGGGTATGGCAAAGATTAGTGCCACTACAAAGACTCACAGGATGTAGAAGTGGTGATGAATTTCATATCCCTGTTAATGTATATTTTGACCACTGGAAAATTGAGACAGGTCCAGTTTATAAACAATAACTGAATTAGTATTATCTTAATCAGGTGTTGATACCAATTTAAGCTGCAATTTTGGGACAAATACGAAAAAAGCAAATCAGCTTAGCCCTGGCAGCTAACAGGCAGCTTTTAACCTAGGAAATTCTTATTTTATATCCCACTTGGTAAAGATAATCAAAAGCACCTTATCTTCTTATGTCAGCAATAGTATATTCTCCATGTCATATCTCAAGGCACTATCAACTCTCCTGCTCCCTGTCATTATAGAGTCTACCAGAAACAAAAACTCTTCTTATCCCATCCCACATTACAGTGGCTCATTACAAAGACATAAATTAGGAGAGAATCCTATAATTATCTAGAGTCCCTGCTGAAGTAGAGAGTCACTACAGGGGTCTGCCAAACTGTAAACATTTTAGGAATTCAGTGGTCAGAGATTTTTCTAATCTTTTTACTAAGTAACCCATAAGGCTTCCATCTTTGAGGAGTTAACATCAAGAAAAAGAAGGCTTTTTCCAGTAGGTCCAGACTCACATGGCAAGCTGCCCTAACTCCTGGACTTTATAACCAAACACATCCAATGTCTGGGCAGATTCTAAGGAACCTCTTGCAAACCTCAATAGGGGCCTCAATGTGTAAATCTCTAGAGTTTTAAAATGAGTCCATACCATATTCTGCTCACAATTATTCCCTACTTGAAAAGCAGTTTCTGGTGGCAATTCAGTGTTTGATCATGGCACATCAAATACCTATGCTACCTAAACTTCCCATCTGAACTAGTGTTACTGATCCATCAAATCACATTTAATGTGCAGAGCAGCGTCCCATTTTATGGCACCTGGCCCCAGCTGCTCCAGAATGCAAAATTAAACTTAATGAGTATTTATGGCCACATGGGGAGTTTCCTGGAACAGAGGAAGGAAAATGCAGGCCAAGAATACAGATGAGTCTTCATGATAACGTGGAATCAGCTAGAAGTGAATAGTTCCTGCATTACCTCCCCAGTTAGGGTGGCTATGAAATATGGCAATAAAAGAGTGTTCTCCTGGTTGGAAGAATTCCATGTAGGTATTTGGTTGTTTATTTGACAGCTGGGAAGAGATGACCTGAGGTATGAGTCTATACTTACTCAGAGGCAGTTCTTAACCTGTTGATCAGGAACTTATATTGAAGAATATTTGAAGATGAATGTGATAGCACAAGGAGTTGATTGCCAAATCAGATTCACACAAATCATAAATATTACTCAATATCAACACTTACATATAGTTCAAAGGGTAATCAGTAGGTACAGGGAAGGACAGAAGTTCATGGATTCAACAAGTCTGGTTTAAATATTGCAAGTATCAAAACTGCCAAACGCAGGGGAAATCACTAAGCTTATGTTATGGTATCATTCTAGGTCAAAGTCAACCAGATACTTTGAGGCATATTGATTACATTGACTACCTTCCACAACAGAGAGAGCCTTAATTTGTCTTCATGGGAAGAGATGCATATTTCATATTTATACCCACCTTCTCTACCTACAAAATTTTTAACATGATCAGCATTTTCAGATTTACACTGTTCCTTGAGATACTATACCAAAGAGCCTCCAAGCAAGGAATTTATTCTACAGTAAAGAACCCTTGCAATGGACCTATGACTAGAGTATTCCCTGGTCTTTTTGTGTACCAACATCAGAAGAAGCTGAATTGATAAAAAGATAGAATGGCCTACTGAAGTCTCTAGTATTTGTCATCTAGGAAACAACACTGAGAAGTCGAGGTATTATTCAACAGACTATGGAAAATGCCTTAAGTCGGCAACCAATATATGACACTATTCTTCCAAAGCCAGAATGCATGGATCTGGGAATAAAAGGGTGGAGGTCAGAATGGCCCATTCCACTGGAGGAATTTTTTATCCCTTCCTTCACAACCTTGGGCTCAGTGCATTTGGAGTACTTATTCCTCAAGAGCACAATGTTTCCATCAGGAAACATAATCATGGGTTCATTAAATTGGAACTGAGAATGTATGTATTAGTTTTCTATTGCTGTCATAACAAATCACTAAATTTAGTGTCTTTTTTTTAAATTTAATTTTATTTTTTCAGTGTTCCAAGATTCATTGTTTATGCACCATACCCAGTGCTCCATGCAATGTCTTAAAATAATTCAAATTAATTATCTTACAAGTTCTGTAGGTTAGAAGTCCAATGTGGATCCCATGGTGCTAGAATCAAGAGGCCAGCAGGGTTGCATTCCTTTAGAGAGACTCTAAAGAAGAATTCCTTCCCTTGATGTTTACCATTTCTAGAGGCTACGCATATTCCTTCACTCATGCCTCCATTCCTCCATCTTCAAAGTTAACAATTCTGCATATCTCTAGCCATTCTTCCATGGTCATATCTCCCTCTGTCTCACATTTTCTGCTTCTTTCCTCCATTTTTAAAGATTCTAGTGATTACATTGGGTTCACATAAAGAATCCAGGACAGTCTTCCTATTTTAAGGTCAGTTTAATTCCATCTGCAACCATAATTCCCCTTCACCATGTTACCTAACATATTCAGATTCCAGGTATTAGGACACAGACATCTTTGGAGGGACATTATTCAACCAATCCCAATATTCATGGTACTAAGCCAATTGGCATAAAACTTCATTAGGAATAGTGATTTATCCTTATTGTCGAAGGGAAATTGCACAATAAGTTTCAAAGTAACTATTTCTGAAATCCAGAGCATTTAATAGGTCATCTTTTAGTATTTCCATACTCAATGGATAATGGAGAACCGCAGCAACTAATACAGGATCAATAAGAACTTGGATACTCTGGCAATAAAAGTTTCAATCATTTCGCCAGATTAAAGATCCAACCAGTCAACATGGTGGTAGAGGGTAAAAGAAACACAGAATGGGTCATGGAAGAAAAAAATCTAATTATTAACCCAGGTCTTTAGATCAACTACATTAAGTGGAGACTCCAATGATCATGTTTGATGTAAATTATTTCCCCTCTTCTTTCTTCTATCATATCTGAATGGCACAGGCAATCTAATATTTTAATTTAAGTATAGTAAATCATTCTGTAATGAGACAAATGTGTTTTTCCATTGTTCAAAAGGACTGGGGGCTAATGGGCAAATGGGGCTGATAGTCTCCATTTGTCCTCTAGGGCCACTTTCTACTCTTCCACTTACTGTTAGTTTGGAGAGGTGATATCCAGGAACTGCCTCATCCAGGCTCTCTTAAGAATAGCATCTGTTTGAATTCAGACAATGAGAGACACTAACAGAAGATAAGAAGGCAGGAGAAGACACAAGACAGAATATTTCTGCCTCAACCCTCCCTAACAGTGGCTACATTCCTCTACTTAGGGCCACAAATTCTAATAAAATTATACCACCTGTCTATACAATGTCTTCTCTTGTGAGGTTTTTTTTTTTTTTTTTTTTTAGATTTTATTTCTTTATTTAACAGAGATAGAAAGATCACAAGTAGGCAGAGAGGCAGGCAGAGGGAGAGGGGGAAGCAGGCTCCCTGCTGAGCAGAGAGCCTGATTAAGGGCTCGGTCCCAGGACCCTAAGATCATGACCTGAGTCAAAGGCAGAGGATTAACCCACTGAGCCACCCAGGCACCCCTTCTCTTGTGAGTTCTAATAATTGTGCCTCCTCCTGACACTTCACATCTAGGGCTGGGAATGGCTTCCAGCTGTTGCAATTCCCTTTGAGTTTCAATATTCCTTGCTATGTTCCTTACCCTGCTTACCTCTTTGGAAATAATACCTTCATTAAAACCTTCTCTGCTACTCCCTAGTATAATATCTGTTTCCTCCCTGAACCTTAATCCAGACATATGACAAGTGCATATTTTTAATATGTAAGCTAACCTACAACTACCTATCTTTTGGTCTATTTTATCTCCCTTTCTCTCTTTCTTTTTCCTTATTATTGACCTTTCTTTTGCTCTTGTTCTTGTTCTCCTTCAACTATCTCCACATAACACAATCAAAATAATAGGACACAAACCTAATTTTACACAAAATGTATAAAATAACAGTAAATATTATCCTTTATATGTAAAATGTTGAATATGGTAATGAGACAAGAGCTTTGGAATTATCTATATTAGTGTCTGAATTCTCATTTTGCCATCATGAAGCAAGGTTACTTGAATTCCAAGGCTGATCTAGAGGTAATGAATCCATTACAGCCTATCTACTCCACTGATTACAAATCTTGGACAAAATATAAAGACCAACTACCTGAGAACTCTGAACAGTTACTAATGACAGGCAGATTGAAGAGGGGAGTCAATGCTTGAAGAATATAACAGGGCTAAGTTTATGATTTCTTTTTTTCCTTTTTTATCTTGGCTTTAGCCCAAAGAGAGCCCCATTGCAGAACTGTGCAGTGCGGCATGGGGTGCCAAAACCCAGAGAGAAATCTTGTCTTTCTGGACAGAGGATTGGGAAATAAGCCCCTGTGAATCAGAGTATATGGGAAGTCTACTTTTTGTTGTTGTTGTTGTTTTGTCCCAAAGGCAATTCCATTCATGGAGTTACCCAATGGTGGTGGTAGTAGCACAGGCATCTAAAACTGATAGAAAACCAATCTTTCTAACCAGAAAACTGGGGGTGGGGGGGTGGGGGGGAGTGGTTCCTATGGCCTGAAAAGTGTGGAAGGAATCTCTGAATTTTTCTCTCTATTTTCCATCGTTGCTTTACCCCAGCGGTATCTCATTCAGGCAGAACTGTGGGGCAGCATGGGTGGCTGAATCTCAGAGAGAAATACCATGTTCCTGGACAGAGGACTGGGAAAAGAAAAGAAGCCCCTGGGACCCAGAGGGTATAAGAGAAATTCCAAAGAGGAAGAAACTGTAGAAGGGGAATCCTAAATCTTCTTCAAACTGACACAAGTTATGTACTCATTTCCAAGCTATGGATGTACAGAACATACA
Source organism: Potos flavus (assembly GCA_028534135.1). Lineage (NCBI taxonomy): Eukaryota > Metazoa > Chordata > Mammalia > Carnivora > Procyonidae > Potos > Potos flavus. Next base: position 72,442,543 of record CM052886.1, read on the forward strand.
GAAAGAAGCATGGAGGGAGGGGATTGAGTGATGGACAAAAACGGGTGAAGGGGGGGTAGAAGAGAAAGGCTTCCAGTTATGGAATGAGTAAGTCACAGGAATAAAAGATATAGCATAGGGAATATAGTCTATGGTCCTGTAATAGAATTTTATGCAATTCTACAGATGGTAGCTATACTTGTGATGAGCACAACATAACGTATAGAGTTGTGAATCACTATGTTGTAAACCTCAAACTAATGTAACACTGTGTGTCGACTATACTCACATTTTAAACAAAAAGAAACATAGAAAGGGCTTTGAAAACTAAACTGGCATTGGAACTATCGCTCATGGAAGAGACCGAACTTGTGATCTGAACACAACATGACTGATTTCCTGCTAAAACATAATACAATATTTTCTGGAGAATTTTAACAGGAGCCAGAGTCTTAAAACATAATATTCAAAATGTCTAAGATATAATTCAAAATTATTTAACAACAATGAGAACCAACAAATATGACTAATTCTAAAGGGGAAAAGCAGTCAGCAGATGCCAACTTAAAAAGACTCAACTGTAAGAATTTTAGGACAAAAATTTAATTTTTTTCTTTTTCTTTTTTTAAATGTTTTCTTTAAATTCAATTTAATTAACATATACTGTATTATTAGTTTCAGAGGTAGAATTCAGTGATTTATCAGTTGCATACAACACTCAGTGCTCATTACTACAAGTGCCCTCCTTACTGCCCATCACCCAATTACTCCAACCCCCCTTCCACCTTCGCTCCAGCAACCCTCAGTTTGTTCCCTATATTTAAGAGTCTCTTATGGTTTGTCTCCCTCTCTACTTTCCTCTTATTTTATTTTTCCTTCTCTTCCCCTATGTTCATCTGTTTTGTTTCTTAAATTCCACAAAAAATTTTAAATCAACTATTATCTCTGTGTTCTATGAGATAAAGTTAAACACTTTAAATGAATGGAAAGATAGAAATTCTCATCAGATAAATATTATTTTTAAAGATCCAAATGGGAAAGATCAGATCTAAAATATAAAACATGATAAAATATAGAAAAAAATTTTAAAAAATTGAATGAACTAAATCGCAGAACAGAGATATTAGAAGAGAAGTCAATGGTTTTTACAGACAGAGCAATAGAAATTATCCAGTCTTAAAAAACAAAGAGAAAATAGCCTTTTTTAAAAAATAGGCACCAAAACTCAGAAGCCTGTGAGACAATATCAAAAGGTCTTATATTCATGTCATTGAGATCCTAAAGTAAGGGGAGGAAAAAAATTGTGCAGAAAAATTATTTGTAAAATAATGGTCAATAACTTTGCAAAGCTAGTGAAAGACATAATACAGAAAAAAAAAAAGATTGGTGAACCTCAAACAGAATTAACTCAAAGAAAACCCACCCAGACACATCATAATGAATTTTCTATAAAGAAAAGATGAAGATGGGGCACCTGTCTGACTCAGTTGTTACAGCATGTGGCTTTGTCTCAGGATTGTGAGTTCGAGCCCCACATAGGGGCATCCCTACACTTAAAAAAAAAAAAAAAAGATGAAGAAAAACCTTGAAAAAGCCAGAAAAAAATGATACATTACAAAAAAGGAACAAAAATTCAAATGACCACAGATTTTTTCACCAGAAAACACAAAGGTGAGGAGATGGTAGAAAACATCTTCAAAGTACTATAATTTTAAAAAAATGTCAACTGAGAATTTTGTTTTTAATGAAAATATCTTTCAAGAAGGATGACCAGATGAAGACATTCTCAGATGAAGAAAAATTAAGAGCACTTGTCACCAGCAGACCTCTGTAGAAGAAATTCTAACGAGAGCTCTCCAGGCTGAAGAGATATGATGCAGAGAGAAACATGGAAATCCAGGATAGAAAAAGTCCAACAGAAATGGCAAATATCTCAGTATACGTAATAAATTTGGTTTTTCCTTTCTTAGGTTCTTTAAACTATGCTTGATTATTGTATATAGTAAGTTACAGTAAAAACTATAAAGACGAGGTTTTCAAGGCATATAGATATAATACATTATACTACCCAAAACACAAAATAGGAGAGCAAAAGTATCTATATGATTATAAGACTTTGTATTTTACTTCGAGTAAAAACTCTCAAAACAAGGAAAAAGATCCAGGTTCAGATGGTTTCCTTGATGAATTCTAACACTTAAGGAAGAAACAGAGAAGATTTAAACAGCATCTTGTAAAAAAAACCCAACTCATTTTATGAGGCTGGCACTACCCTGACACCAGAACTAGACAAAGAAATTACAAGACACAAAAACTATCGCCTAACACTCAAGATAATTGACTCAAAAATTCTCGATAAAATAGTAACAAATCAAATCTACCAATACATAAAATAAATACTTCCCAACCGAGTGGGACTTCTCCTAAGAACACAAGGCCGGAACAATATGTGAAAATCAATCAATGTAACATAATATGTTAATCGTCTAAAAAACAAAGACAAGTGATCATATTAATTGATACAGAAAAAAATCTGACAAAACTCAATATGTATTTATAGTGAAAACTGTCAGCAGAATAGAAAGAGATAGTAACTTTCTCAACCTGTTTGTCTTTGTCCCCTTTCTGGTTCACTGTGTCTATTTTCAGGCATATGCACAATAATTAAAAGCCTTTTGTTAAGCATGTACTAACAGAGTATGCTAAATACTTTCTATACATTTGTGAATTTAATTCTTAAGGTAATCCTATCATATGTATGTATGCATGTGTTTGTGTGAGAATACATGTGGAATTTTCCCATTTAATTGTCCTCACATCTTTGTCATTTGCATGTGTTCAAACTCATCAAACTGTACACACCAAATATGTGAAGTTTCTTGTATATCAGTTAAACTTCAATAGAGCTGTTATTAAAAAAAGAACAAAGAATTCAAAGTTAGCTGTCAGGTGAATGAAGAAGATAAAATGGAACTGAAAGTCACCCTAAAATTTTAACCATCTGCAATACAGATGTAATGTCCTGTCTATCCAGTTTCTGACTAAGATAAATGTGAAACAAAGCTTTCCTGTTTTCTCAAGAGAAAGCCACTAAGAAGTCAGAAAACAAGACAAAGTACACTTAAGATTGTGTGAGGTTAAGAAACAGCTTTCCTCTAGGCATATAATCATGCCCAGGGGAATTAGTAAATTTACAAGATACGCTGATATAATTTCCCTCATTCTTTACTCAACCCTGAGTAAAACTGGCAAGATAAACTTTGAATGAAATGAATAAATGAAAAATTCTGTAACAATCCAGGACAAGTTAGAATTAAATCACTTGCTTTCACTGCTGGGAAAAAGGAAAAAACACAACCAAAACTTTGAGAATCATTCTAAGCAATGGATCTGAATATAACCAACACTCACTTTTTTCTGTGTATCAGTCCCAGTCGCCATCATTGCTTTCACAAATCCTTGCATATACTTGGATTTTTACATTTATTGTATGCAATTTTAGTAATTTTTAACCTACACTGTCTCCCTCGTAATTTTATCATTGATCTCTACAGCTCCATCATATAGCACAATGCCTGACAAGTAACAATTAATGAATATTCATAAAATGAAGAATGAATTATGATATCTGCTTTACATATCTAAAGTATTTTCCATCTATCATAATAATGATAGTTGTTTCAATATAAATATTGAGTGCTCACAATGAATCAGATACTGTTCTAACCATTATATATAACATTAACTCATTTAATATTTACAACTACACTATGAGATAGATACATACTATTATCACTTTTTTCCCAATAAAGAGTACCTGCAAATGCTTAAACAAATGGTCGTTTATTTTTATTTGTTCAAAAAGAGACAAAACAGAGAGCAGGAAGAGTTTACATTTCTTCCTCCAACTCCTATGGTAAGTATCCCTGAAGGAAAAAAAAATTGTGGACTTGATATTTCTCCTATAGTACCACTTTTATGACCTGCTCTACTCAGTAGCTAGAGGTATCAGCAGACCCATTGTCAGGCATCCTTTCAGTAGAAATCACTATGGAAGAGGCTGTTTCCAGAACACCAACCATAATATTGGGACATGGTAAACAGACTGGTTGCTGGTTTTGTCCAGAGTTTACATATGTGTAGGGGAGTGTCTAAATGAGATTTTAGAAACAATGAGTCACCTGAATAGGTCCAAATCATCTATAGAAGTACTAAAAGTATTTACATATTTAATTCTGTATGCACCATATAGACCTGTTTCACATTCTTACTGAAAGTCTTTCTTTCTCTCCACAGGGACTTAGAGCCATGATCTTACTTCTGGTCCACTTCTCTCATGACAGTACCCTGCTCTTGTAACATCTTTCATTCATTACCTGCTGCAACAGCTGTTGCATTTCCTATATTCAAATATCACCCTGATATTTAAATACTATAGGAGGATTTATGATACTTAACTATTGAAAACTTTTGCTGTGCTCATCTGTAACACATATTTTTGTCTTTTACATGTTTTCTTTTTAATTGCATCATTTGTCCATTGCCACAAATCTACTGACCACGAAAAGAGAAGCAGTTTCTGGTCTACTGAGATTAGGCAGTTGTTTGTTACAACATAAAGCTATCCTATATTTACTACCATAGAACTTACCTACAGAAGAGGATGAAAGGAGTCAGAAACATATGACTTAGAATCAAACAAAGCAACTGATCTGATTGGTTCTGATCAGTTCTTTTAAGCAACTGATCTTCAGAATGTCTCTTGAATCTAATAAAGTATTGATAAAATGTTATGTGCCCTGAGATTTGCTTTACCATATTTCAGGAAATGGGACGCCTGGGTGGCTCAGTCGGTTAAGTGGTTATCTTCAGCTCAGGTCATGATCCCAGAATCCTGGGATTGAGTCCTGCATCCAGGCTCTTTGCTCAGCAGGGAGACTGCTTCTCTCTCTGCCGGCTCTGTCTGCCACTCCCCCTGCTCTCTCTCTTTCTCTCTTCCTGACAAATAAATAAATGAAATCTTAGCAAAACAAAACAAAACAAAAACAAAACCATATTTCAGGAAAAGAAAAAGCTTAAATAAAAGAAATAAGTATGCCAAGATTTTGATCATTGTTAAATTCAGGCAATGGCTATTCTCTCTCTTTTAAGAATATTTGAAAATCTTTATAAAGCAAAATTTGAAGTAAATCTCTAAAAAAATTACTAAAATATAATGTATATGAAGGAAAATTGTAATATACTTATTTTGATTGTCATGAAATAAAGATACTAATGCTACTGAATAAAAAGTATGTTGGAAAAATAAGATTTTTTGAGGGCTATTTTGCTACTGTCTGAGAGATATGCTACAAAGCACATATAATTCCTTAGTCTTCCTAGTAACCTAGATAAATATACCTCAACATCATTTATCAGTTGATTTCATAATTATTATTTTGGAATCTTGATATTGTGAATGGGGGGCTATTCTAATAGCTGGAAAGATTTATTCCCTCTTTTTAAAAAAATATATTGATGCATTATCATAGTCAATGCCCTGGCCTTAAAATAAGAAAGATTAGAATGATCAATATATATTTATTAAGACCCAATATGTAACCCATTAGAGATGCAACTGTGAATAAGACCGAGTACATGCCCTTAAAGAACTAACATTTCAGTTGTTGCCTATGTGTTCTGTGACCTTGAGGAAATTGCTTAATTTGGGGAAGGGGGCTCAATTTCTTATCTAAAAAATCAGGTTAAAAAAATAAAAATGAGGTTAATCATGGCAATTGTAGAACTGTAGAACTGTAAAAATTAAATGTGATACAGTGCATTAGTCTGGGGTCTCCAGAGAAGAGATTGTAGGAATTGGCTCTCAAAGTAGTGCAAGCCAAGAAGTTCCACGGCCTGCTCTCTTCAAGGCGGATAACCAGGGAAGCCAGGACTGTAGTTCAGTCTGAGTCAAGAGGCCTGAGAATCAGAGGGGCCAATAGTGTATGTAAATCTTGGTTTGAAACTGAAAGGCCAAGAACCGGGAGCACACTTGTCCAAGGACAGAAGAAGATGAATGTCTCAGCTCAAGCAGAGAGAGAATCTGTCCTTCTCTTGTTCTATAATCCCTCAATGGACTTAACAATGTCCACCCCCACTGGTGAGGGTCATCTTTTCTAAGTTTAAATCAGTATACTGATTCAAATACTAATCTCCACCAGAGATACTCTCACAGACAAACCAGGTGAAACAATGCTTTTTACCAGTTATCTGGCATCCCTCAGCCCAGCCATGGTGATACATAAACACATCACATGTGGTATGAAGCACATAACAGCTTGGAACTCACCAGAACTTTTTTTTATTTTGTAATTTATAGATAATTATTTTGTGAGTTTGTTATGAAGAATCATTTCACATGTTACTATTTTTTACTGAATTAAAATAAAGTTTCTGATCCAATGAAGTTGAGAAAATATGTTGTTTTCTGACAATGTTCAAATATATGAGACTAATTCAAGTAGATACATAGTTAACTATTTCTTGGGTTTTTTTTTTTTAAGATTTATTTATTTGAGAGAAAGAGAGAGAGCACATAGAAGGGTAGAGGGAGAGGGTGAGAGAAAATTTAGCAGATTCCTTGATGAGCTTGGAGCCTGACGCAGGGCTCAATCCCAGGACCCAGAGATCATGACCTGGGCGGAAACCAAGAGTCAGCTGCTTAACTGACTACTCCACCCAAGGGCCCCTATCTTTTTTTTTTTTTTTAAACTAATGTTCTAAGAGCAGGCATGTAAATATCAGAAAATTAGAATTCATCTTCATGTTCAGCCATGAAATGTCTTGGATTTCTGAGCAAGTAGTTAGGCATCTTTGTGACTTTATCCAGTTAGAGTGAGGGGGGACTACAAGGTTTATGTTAACTCAATTAGTGTATTATCTAGGCTACTCATAACTATATTCCCAAAGAAAGTTCTCTATTAAAAACCCATACAAATACTTTCCTTTTCATTTGTTTCAAATTGTTGAGGAATTATTTAGTGTTTGATTATATATACTCATCTTCCTTTTTACCATTAGTTTCTGTTGGCAGTTTCAAAATCCCCTTTTCACAAAAATTTCTCAGATAAACATATGGCCAAACATATTAGCCAAAGTTTTCCTTAAATATTGTCAAACATGCAAAGTATTTGGATGCATGCAGATGATTTATTAAAATTTTCAGACTTAGTTTCATTTAAATCATTTCAGTTGAATCTTATTTTATTTTATTTTATTTTGTTTTGTTTGTTTTATTTTAGAGTGTGTGTATGTGTGATGGGGAGGGGGAGAGGCAGAGGAAGAGTGAGAGAGAGAATCTTAAGCAGGCTCCAAGCTGAACATGGGTCTTAATCCCATGAAACTAAGATCATGACCTGTGTCAAAATCAAGAGTCAGACGCTTAACCAACTGAGCCACCCAGGTGCCTCTGAATCTCTCTCTTTTTTTAGATAAAGTAGCTCTAAAATTTTTCCAGATCACCATCAAAAGAGCATTACATTTTGTTCATCAAACTGAGGTAATCTTCTGTTATTTATAGAATGATATTCAGATACTGTTGCAAATATATTAACTGGGTTGGAACCTGAGTGGTATCTTTAGCATTTTCTATAACCATAGTACAGATAGATGCATAGTTCTGATTTAAATCTTTCAAAGCCTGAACATCAACTGTAGAAATAGAGTTTCAGAAATACTTGGACGTTAGCACAAAGATTTATTTTAAGGTACTCATTGCAGCATTACTAACAACCAACTAACAAAAGGTGGGGGTTAAATAAACTATGGCATATCCATATTATGGAATACAGAAGCTTATATTTTAACTAACTTTCAGCTAATCAACATTCACTGTGGTGAATCAAACAACAGCTTCTCAACCCTGCTTGCAATCACATGACTTTTATTGTTCCTTATGTTTCAGTTTCAGAACAAATAGATTTTCAAACCCTTAACTACTTATAAAAATATATGCCACCTGAGATATAAATTGTCACAACCATTATAAAATATGAGAAATCCATATGTAGTGTTATGAAAAGAATGCCAAGACAAATTTTAATGAAAATAGAAAGTTGCAGAATGATAAATACATTCTTACACAATTTGCCCAAGATAATAGTTATACATACCTATGTGAATGCATATGTCAATACATACAAATTGACTGTAAGAATGGTTGTCAAACTGCTAATCATACTTATCTCTGGGTAGGGTAATGAGATTGGGAGTCAGATAAGGAAAAGGAAATAGGGATGACAAGGTGTTTTTATCTGTCTCTTTAGATATTGCTTCATTGTTTTAATTCATTACAGTGGTTACCTATATAACGGAAAAAGAGAATTAAACAGAAACACATTTGTAACAAATCAGAACTAGAAACAGAAGAGAAGATGCAGTCTTGACTGGGATCACTAGCAGGTCCAGAAATGCACTTTCATTTGGGAAAAGCTTAGGGGCTACAATCTTAATCGAAAAAGAGTCTGAAGTTTTTTTTTTTTTTTTTAAATAATGTACAAAAGATTGAAAAATAGCCTAGCTTTCATATCAAAAATCAGGAGACTGACTGAAATTACGAAGAGGCTAGAATTAGGTCATTCCTTGAGAACAACAAAAATAAAAGAAGTAAATGAAGGAAAATACAGAGTAACTAAAGAGGACTTGGGTGAAGAGCTGTTATGTGAAGGGCACGCATGCCTGGAGGAATGATGGGATTGTCGCTATGGAGAAGCGAGTTCCAACCATCATTGCTGTGGTTCATTCTCCAAGCGGAACATATAAAAGGGCTGGGGGGGGTGGGGTGAAGAGGGTTGCAGGAATGTGTGCTTTATTACACTCAGCATTGTTTTAGACTCCTTTCTACTTGGTTATAAAGAATTGCCTGGTATAATGTGCCGTATTAGGGAAAGCTGACCTAGTATCAGATTACTGAGCGCTAGCAAAACCTCTTTGAGCCTCTAGTTTTCCACTTACAAAATATGGAAAACAAACCTACCTCACAGTGTAGTCCTGAGTGTCAAAGGATATAATGTATGTGAGAGTGGTTAGAAAGTTACAAAGTGCCATACAAAGTTTATCTATTACTTAAAAGGAAAAGAAATAAAGTTCTATGGATGTCAATATAAAAATGAGTACAAATCAGAAAAATATAGAGTCTAAGTGCAATATGCAACTGAATATAAAATTTTGTTTACTCCCTTAGGCCTGCAAATTAATTTTTTTTTTTACAATGTGTGAAACCAAAACAAACAAAATGAAACAGTTGAAAAACTGTAGTGGTGATTTCTGTTGGACTTAAAGTAGCCCTCTACTTTTCATTACTGAAGATTTTCTCTTTTCAGTTGGAAAAGAATATGCATAATAACACCAATCAATTGTGGATTTACCCAAAACACTTGATTATATGCTCAGAAACTTTCTTCACGGCATGCCCCCCTTAATTTCCTTATTCTAATACTCATTAGATTATGGAGGATTTACTAGTGCGTTTGTGATATTTAATATCACCTAGTACTTAGCTAAACATAAGAGGAAAATAAGACCACTTCATTAGAGAGAAAATTGATTTTTCAAAAGGAAAAAGCTATTTTTTTTTTTTTTTTTGGAAAAATAGGACCACGTCTTATTTCTGTGACAAGGGTAATGTAAAAGATTAAAAGTATACATACCAAATGTCCCTCAAAACATTTTCAGCGATAGCATCATTTTAAAAAATGAAAATCAAAGTAGCAAAGTCTTCATATCAATTATTCAGTTACTTTTTAAAAAATATGATTATAAAAAGCAGTTTATCATGGATTATTTTGTCTTATAACATTTACTGAGTATTTACTATTCTAGGCACCATGTTTTCTGCTTTACTATGGATTCTGTCATCTCATCTCACCATACTTTTATAAAAGAAATTCTGTTTTTATTCCTACTTGATAAATTTTAAAACCTGTCATAGAAGGCATTTTGCAGGATCTAAAAAACTATTAAAAATAGTATTTACCTATTAGCCCAGAAATCCTACTTATTCTAGAAATATACATATTCACATATGATATGAAGCATGTAGGGGATTGCAGCTCAGTTAGTAATAGCAAATGATTACAAACAATCCAAGTCTCTATCATCCGAAAAATGGCAAAATAAACCATAACTCTATTCCAATTCTCCATTGCTGTTTAACAACCCACCTCAAAACTCCGTGACTTAAAACGACATTTATTTTTTGCATGACTCTGCAATTTGGGCAGGGCTCGGCCATGCAACACCAGCTCAAGTCACTTGACTGGGGGCTGGAGTAGCTACTTCAATTCGACTTACAACACCTGGCAAGTAGGCACTGGCTGTCAGCTGGGAACTAAGTGGGGCTGTGAGCCAGAGGCCACGGTTCCTCACCACTTAGATTGCTTGGCTTCTTCACAGCATGGCAGCTGAGTCTAAGCGTGAGCATCCCACAGAAACCAAAAGAAAGCTAAACCTTCCTTCATATGTAGCTTTCAAAGTCCATAGTATTGCATCCACCTAAAACACAAATCCTCCCATATTCGAAGGAAGGTATAATCCGCCAAATTTTCTAAGATATAGTAAAAAAAAATTAGACACATCTAGATTAGCAACTTGCCATTCTATCTTTAGCATAAGACCTGGAGGAAAATAATAATATATGTTTGTATTTGTATTTGCATTAGGAAGTCCAAAATGTTATATAAGTGGTTATGTTTTAAGTGAAATGGGAAGGAGTAATCAGGTACAGTGATAAAAATAAGATTTTAAATTTTATACATTTTTGTATTATTTTGATTCTTAAATAATGTGAATGTATGTTCTACACAATTATTTTATTTTATTTTTTAAAAAGATTTTATTTACTTATTCATGAGAGAGACAGAGAGGGAGGCAGAGGCACAGGGAGAACTACAGGCTCCCCTTGGAGCAGGGAGCCCGAAGTGGGACTTGGTCCACCCAAGCGGATTGCAGACGTCCAACCCTTTAAAGTCTAGATATGGAACTGGCACAGGGTAACTTCTGCCACATGCTGTTGGTCAAAGCAACTCATGAGAGCAACTCAGAGTCAAACAGAGGCGGGACAGACCCTTCAGTGGAAGAGCAGGAAGAATGGATGGCCAGCCAGCTTAAATCACTGCAGCCACGATGCTCCCCTACTATTCAAAAATTTTAAAATGTATGTATGCACGTGTCCAGAAACACTTAGAGAAGTAAACTTCACAAGCTCACCTAGGCAGTAAGTCATAGCATTGAAAATTAAAGTTGAAATTTAAATCCAAGTTCTTAACCACATTGTTACTCTGCCTCCCTAGATGGAATCAAACTCACTCTCTAGATTAAGGCAGCTCTACTGCAAGTATGACTCCCTGACAAACTGGACTATGGACAAACTTCCCAGAGAGAATGACTCTGAGTTAGCTCTTCTCACGTTCCTTATTGCTACATACATGCCTGGTGCCTGTTCTCCTCCACATTGACTATACCAGACAGCATTGATAATGGAATAATTTACTATTTTAAAAAGAGAAAGTGGGGGCACCTGCGTGGCTGAGTGGGTTAAACATCTGCTTCCGCTGGGATCATGATCTCAGTGTCTTGGGATCGAGTCCTGCATGGGGCTCCTTGCTCAGCGGGGAGCCTGCTTCTCCCTCTCCCCACCCCTGCTCTGCTGTCTCCCTCTCTCTTTCTCTCAAATAAATAAATAAAATCTTTAAAAAATAATAAAAATAAAAAATAAAAAGAGAAAGAGAAGAAGTGATTCCTAAGAAGAAGCAGTTTTATATTTCCAGGATTTTCATTAGCTAAAGGACATCTTCTTATAAGATCACATGTCAGAGAAATGAGCAATATCTGCTTCCTCTCTCTCATTTGGACTGTCTGAAAATCCCACATCCACAACACAGTTTGTTGTCAGCATTATTTATTTTTCAGAAAGAGCAAAAGACAAATCATCCTTACAGATTTAAAAACGCCAAAAATAAAAAACGGTCTCATAATGTAAACAAACTGCTCACCACAAATGCTTATAATGTTAAACTTCTTCTCCACAAAACCCCACCCATGGGTGACCTTAAGCATAGAGAAAATGTGGAGATGAACGACTGACTTTCCTTAGGGTACAGGCCATAGCACCACGATGGACTTTGAATTTTAGAAGGTAACACAGACTAGGGCAGGAAATAGGACAAGATAAAAGGTAACATTAACTAGTACCTTCCTCCAAACTGGCTTTTTGCCCTCTTGGGGGGCATTAGAACCATGATGAGCTCTCTAAACAGATTTGTGTAGTGGAGAGACCTGTGCATTTATTTGTCCTTTGGTGCATGCATCAGGCCACATGTTATAATGTGTGTGGAGGAAGGGGGACCACCAAAGTTTGAGTCAGAACACTTAGGTTCACGTCTTAATTATACCACTGAGAACAACAACACATAACCGATGCTGCTTATTTCACCATGTTGAAGTGGCTCTAAAGTTTTCTGTAAACTGAATGACAATAAGGCTATGCAATCATCAAATTAAGGAAAACAAGTCAAGTCATGGAGTTATCTGGCTTGAATCAGAACTTTGCCACAGCATGAATGAAGCAAACTGATGTTTCTTTCTTGCAAAGAGAAAAAGGGGAAATTCAATTTCCATGGTGATTGCAACTGACATTAACCAGTGTTTGCTTTAAAAACTACTCTAAAACATGGGCGCCTGGGTGGTGCACTCCGGTGAACATCAGACTTTTGGTTTTGACTCAGGCTCATGACAGCCCCGTGATCAGCCCCACTCACTGTATGGAGTTTGCTTGAGATTCTCTCTCCCTCTCCCTCTCCCTCTCTCTCTATGTCTCTCTCTCTCTCTCTCTCCCCCCCAAATAAATAAATAAAAAATCTTAAAAAACTACTCTAAACACAAGTCAAACAAAGGAGAACTTGATGATGACTATAAGGCACATATGCACATTATGATTATTGCCATGATTATTATTGTTTCCCCCCAAATGGTTAATTCGGGAGATGCTCAAAACAAAACAAAATAGAGAATCGCCTAAGCTTTTTGTTTTTAAATTATTTCATCCCTTCTTGTACATGAGGTCAGCCCTTTTCTTCAAGCCTTTTCCATGCAGCATACCTAGAGGAAGAAGGAGCCATCATTGTGAGTAAACAGTAGCTCCCTGAGTGAGGGAGATGAAGTAATCTAATAAGAGATGCTGTCCGTGTACCCCAAGTTCCCTGTTTCCCTGGAAAGTTACCAGGAGACAACAAAAAAATCATAATAAATCTCTAACACCCAAACCATCCTAAAGAAGAATGAAAAGAATGACTTGGAACATTCATTTCCTTATGGAGAGGTTGAGCTACCATTTCATTTATCTCTTTGTGGGGAAAAGGAGCCTATGGATAACATTAGAATCAAAATTGGCTTAATTTAGTCTTCTAGAAAGAAAACTTGAAAAGCTAAGAAACTACATAGGGTAGAGTCTTATTGAATTAATAAAAAAGATTCCAGATATCTTGGGTGCTACACACTCATAAATCTTTGATCGAGTCTTTAAATGGCAAATATATTAATAAGTGCACTTTGACAAGGAAAAAAATATTATTCAGTTTAAAAGAAATGAAGTAAGGATTAAGGTAATGTGATTCAACACTTAGGCATTCAAATTATCAGAAAATTGCTTCAGGTTTTCCATTAAGAAATGATCAGACATTTATTCTGCTTAGCATAGAATGCCCTTATCCTTGTTGATATAAATCACTATTTTAATACAGTTTCTATTTGACCAAATCCACAAATGACTTACAATTTGTTTACAAACTAATCATAGAAGTTTTCAAATTTTTGCCTAGTACATCTCAAAAGGAGCCTGCGGTGTAACCGCATGAGCTGCGTCAGGTAAAAAACAGAATTTATGATTTCTCTGCCTTGGTCTGCTTCAGCTGAAAATGATCAGGGGGAGGAAAATGCAGACAGGCAAACAGAGGCTTAGGGAAAAAAAAAAGGAAGAGGAATGTAAGAGTGAGCAGAAGCCTTGAGAATCACATTCTGTTGGAAGGGACTTGGGAATATTTTGTATTTCTATTTTTTTGCAATAATTTTTTACACAATATATGAGGTATTTGTTAAGAATAATGGGTTCTGGGGGCACCAGGGTGGCTCAGTTGGTTAAACGACTGTCTTCGGCTCAGGTCAGGATCCTGGAGTCCCAGGATTGAGTCCCACATTGGGCTCCCTGCTCAGCGGGGAGCCTGCTTCTCCCTCTGACCTTTCCCCTCTCATTCTGTCTCTCTCTCATTCTCTCTCTCTCTCAAATAAATAAATAAAAGTTAACAAAAAATCTTTAAATAAAGAAAAAGAATAATGAGTCCTGGTAAAACACTGACAACTCTTCTGACGAGACTGCCCCACCTTAGTGATTAAATTTAATAAAAAGAACTAAACCCACAGAGACAGTGTACTTCTCTATAACATATAATCTCTTAAAAAGTATTTATGGAAATAAAACAGGGGAAGAAGAGAATTATAGAACTCATATCTTTTTTTGCACGTCCATCTTTAGAAGAAATCCCTAACATACGCAATTTGTACATGAAGACGCATTAGACCATATCCATTCACCTTCATTTGTATTATATGTTGAATGATATAATTTTACTCTTAAAGCAATATTTTCCAGTATTAAAAGTGTGTTTTTTCTTAAAATATTTAAAAAGCACATCCACTTTGAGAAAAAGAAAAACACATTTACAATAAGGACATGAATGGTAATTTTATTTGGCTAATATACAGCAGTTATCAACCCCCTGATGGATGGTATTTTGCCACCTACGCAACTAACTTTCTCTAAAAGACTTTGTGCTGCGCTGTGCTGTGCTCCAAACATCTTCAAGCTGTGATCTTTAAAAGATAAAGGCAGAAAATGCTTTTTGTTCGTAAAGTCTTTATTTCTGATGTATTATGTTGAATGCCACCATAAAATCCGCAAGAACCTAAATGAAGCTTTTAGCAACTGTATTGTTGAAGTTTTCTTGTTTTCAACTAAAATACTTAAAGAAACCTTCCTAGACAGATGGACTACTACAGGCAGGAAAATAACATATATTTGAAACAGAACACCATATTGTGCATGTCATGAGGGCTCAATGGGCTAAATTACTATATGATGGTTTTGTCTTCCCCCTCCTTATTTAACACCTGCTGTGATGAGCTTGAAATCGGAATATTTGTAGCTTTCAGTATTAGAAAATGGTAAGTTTAAACACTAAATACTGGCTTCTCCCCTGCTTTACAGAGCAAGTCTATGCATTTTGTTGACATTCTGCCCATGGTCTCCATCAGTGGAATGAAGAGGAACCCAACCAGCCACAGCAAGTGGGAGGTTTAAAGTACTGTCTTGATAAAATATATATATACATATATATATATATATATATATATATATATATAAAACTATTTTAATACTTGGCAGATGGCAAGCCACAGTAATATTAATATTATATATTATCTTTATAATATATATTATATTTTATCTTTTATCTTTTTTATTTTTATTTTTATTTATTTTTTATTTTATTTTTTTATTTATTTTTATTTATTTTTATTTTATTTATTTTATCTTTATATTTTTTAAGATAATATATTATCTTTATAAAAGACAAAATTATTTACTGTGGCTTGCCATCTGCCAAGTATTGAAATAGTAAATTATAAGTGTTCCCTCCAGATATTATAAATTCAAAGTGTCCTTGAAAATTACTCTTTGATATTTCCCTACATCTACAAATACACACACTGATAAAACCACAAAAAGATGCTACCTCCCATTTTGCTAATAAATTAATATGTTTTGAAATATAATTGGTTTCATAATTCTGAATTTTGCAACTAATTGATTAAATGCTTAATTTTATAAGTAAAATTACATATGAGGCTTCCTTTGATTTTTTAAAGCCAGTTTCTGTCATTTGCAAGTGGAATATCCATGATAATTATGAATACAGATGATTGGTGTCATGAAAAAAAAACCTGAAATTAATGTCCATACACAAGACTTGAAGTTTTGAAAAATTCATTAATTGATATCAACTTCAATAACTTCTTTCTTCCAGCAATTTCACCACGTCATTGTCTCTATCCACAGGCTTTCTGCCCCACCACTTCAGCGCCGCCTTTCTGGTCAAGCAATTTCCTCTGTGTTGCCAAAGTTAGTAATCACTACTCTGTCTTCATGTCAGAGGACCACTCCAAAACATCCAGCAGACTTAAGGGCTCCCTCCCTGTCTTCTCTAATGTCACATTCTGCAAGTTTTCCTCCCCCCTCACTAGCCATTCCTTCCCAGGAAACTTAGATGACTTCTTCACTACTCAAGCACCAAATATTGGCTCAATCTGTTACGGGCAACACCTAAGTAACTTCTTCCTATAAGTTTTATTTATATGATGGTTATTCTCCTATAGCTGATTATTTGTATAATTAGCTCCCGTTCACATATTCATCTGCCAGTCCAGTATGTCCCCTTGACTATTACATACATTGCAATATTCACATGCCCAAAACAGAACTCTTGATTCTTTCCCCCTAAAGTCTTCCCTGCCTTACTGCCTCTTAGCAACACCATCCATGAGTACTGACTTTGAAATTTTCCTTGGTCCTTATTCTCTTCACCCATTAACAGTTTCTGTTGACTCAAATTCCAAATCATCTCCCAAATCCACCCACTTTTCTCCATCTTCACTGTTGCAACCCACCTTTAGGACCCCATAATTTTTATATTGGATAACTGCACTGGTCTCCTTCTTCTCCTGTCCTCTATATACCATGACGGGAAACAACTGGGATAAACTGTGTTGACTAAGTCATATCAATATATCAGTTCATTTGCATGCTAAAAAAAAAAAAAATCAATGCTTCCTTATTCTGGCTTATGAGACTAAACATGAACTAGCTTGCCTCCTGAAACTTATCTCATATAATGTTGTCCCTTTTTACTAAATTTCACCCATTCTGACCTTTTTCAGTTACTCCAACATACCAAGTTCTTTCCAACCACAAACCTTGACACTGGCTATTTCCTTGGTCTAGAAAGAGATTCTCCAGATCTTTGCAGACTACCTTATTCTTTTCGTTCAGATCTTGGATTATGTTTTCCTTCCTCAAAAAAATTCTTCCCTGGACATCAAATTTTACAGAGACCTCCTCTTTCACTCCATAACAAACACTCAATATGATACCGTTGTGTTTGACAGCATTTGCCATTAGTGATTTATTGTCTCCCTCTACTAGAACACAAGTTTCAAATAATCAGGATCCTAGCCTATTGAGTTTGTTGCTAAGTGCTGGCATCTTGAACAGGACTTGAAACATAACATAGACTCACTAAATGTTGTTGAATAAGTATGCATGTTACAATGCCAGGAGTACCCCAAGAAAGCTTCGGTTGAGGATGGGTATGGCCACCTTTGGAGTTATTGTTGTATATAAAACAACATTATTTGACTTTGTTCGTTTACCTTAACCTGGTTTCAGAGTTGTCTCCATCCATCAATTAGTAACCGTGCCTGGGGACTTTGAGTCAATGCTTATTATCCCTGAATGAATTTCTTTAAATAAAAAATATAGATTCATACTAGTACATTTAATATGTAAATAATTTTTATATTTCTACTATATGTCAGGCACTGTCCTGTGCTCTCAGGGTACAGCAGCAAACAATACAGATGAAAATACTTGACATCATAGATTTATATTCTATTGGGAGGACATGAATCATGATCAAGAAAAATAAGCAATATGTCTAGTATGTACACAGTGGAAAAATGTTAAAGATAAAAATAAAAGCAGCAAAGAAGTGTAGGGATCAGGATCCAGACTTTGGAGGGAAAAGACTTGTCATTTTAAATTAAAGTAGCTGTTAAAAGTGACATTTGAGGGAAGACAGGAATGAGGTGAGGGAGCAAGTCATCCAGGTGGCTCTGGACAGGGCAAAGAGAACAAGTGCACGGTGCTGGAGGACAACAGGGAGGCCGGTGTGGCTGGCGAGGAGTGACAGAGGGGGACAGATGCAGAAGATGAGGTGAGAGAGGTAGTGGGGGGAGCAGATCACACAGAGTGTTTCAGGAAGAACACTGACTTGTATGCCAGTGAGAAGGGGCAGCAATGTGGAGTTTGAGTGGACGACGGACACTATCTGACTTCCCTTTTACCATCTCTGTGGCTGCTATCCTGAGAGACTAGGAGAGCAAAGTAAAAACAGGGAGATCAGGTAGGAGGTCACCACATTTCTGTGTTACAGGTTTTTGTGAATGTTGGGAAAAGGTAAGGTGTGTACCTAATCTATGACAGGTCCCTTCCTCTGCCTCTGTGAATGCTTGGGTTAGACAGCATTAAAAGGATGATATGTGCATTGAATGGTGAAACACTCCCCAACCTAATAATTAGCTACAGGATACATTTTTTAGGGGGAAAAAAAGAAAACACAGAGAGAGGAAGAAAGATTGACTCAATATACTAATATTATAGACCCAGATGGAATTCTCAAATGAATATATCCAAAAATGAAAGAAAAGCAATGCAATTTTAATTTTTCTTAGAAAAACAATTTATATAATCTCTTTTAACTATGTAGACATACACTTAAAACATTGCCTCATCTAAAATACGTGCTTAAAATAGCACCACAAAATAAATTTTCAGACTTCAAATTTTACTCAATCCTATTTTTCTTTACCTGAGCAATATTATCATAAATATTTGCCATTAAGTAAACCTAGATTTTTGCTAGTTTTTGTAAAGGAGGAAAGCACAATCTTTTAATCAGAATACACTTTCTGATTTTGTAGAGCTCACTAAGCTTTACTTCTTATTTACCAGCTTGGCACTGATGTAATCCATTTCAGATAATAAGTAAGCGGAATATTGACAGAGGGAGAGGATGGCCGTTACTTTGTAAACCTGTTATCGTGAAAGCACTCAGGGGAAGGGAAACAGAAACATGTGTGAAAGAACAAAAAGAAAACATAATGAAATGAGAAAAGACATATACATATATATGAAAAGATAAGACATATATATGAAAAATACATAGATACATGAAAAGACATATATATATGAAATTTCCATTAAAAAACAGCTTATTACCATAAAAGTAAGCTCCTATAATCAAATATTAACATAATAAATATTTTGGTGATCTGTTTTTAATCATATATGGCCATATTTTCAGACTAATTTTTTGTTAATACACAAAGCTTCTGTAACCAAAGAAGACTATTCCATATTCACTTTATAAAAAGCAAGTGGAAATACTATAAAAAGACATTTATAAAGTTGAGGATACTAAAAGTCATAATGTTTCTTCTGAATGAACAGCTGATGGTAGGAAAACACAGTGATCTATTTTAATCAGGCTGCCGTGTTCTACCTTTGCTATAAGTATATGATATCAGGTGAAGTAAAATATGCTCTGAAAATAAGTTTTGTATTATTGAAGTTGTGGGGGCAATATAATTAAAAATGAAATCTTTTACCAACTCAAATTTTCTCCACAAAGTTAACAGAAAAAGGAAACACTTTTATTACTGCACAAACATCAAACCAGAAGATAATGGACATCATAGGCAAACTTCTAAGAGATTACAAAGATGGAAAGAAATCTCACCCCTTTCTATAGCCAGGTAGATACATCTCATGCCATACATGCCCTCAACATAAATACACTGTCCTCAAGTAAGAGACTTTGAAAGCACCATTTATTACACGTAGGTTCATCCTAAATTCATCTGGCAAGCAGGCTGGCCATCTGTGTTAGCTGATTGGCTTTATAGAAAGGAAAAATAATTTTTTCCTACCTTTATGACAGGAGATAGTTTTATAAACTGGAAACAGGAATCAACTAAGGTTTGAGTCTGAGTTTCAAACTACTATATTTTCCCTAACTGAAAAGCTGATTGCCTTAATTAATGAATTGGTTTTTTAATCTGTAGATCAAAGCTTTTCCTGTAATAGTTGAAAAATAAAACTATCTCTATGAAAAATTCATATATGCATCTCTTGTGTTTTTCCCCTTCTATCTATGAAATTTAGGCCAATTCAGAGGATTATCTCATCTTGTATATCATCTTTCTAATTCTTTAAAGTAGAAATTTAAAACCAAATACTTTGCAGAAATATGGCTGTTTTTTCATTAGGACTTGAACACTATGATAAAAAAAAAAGAAGCTATAATTTAAGGGAAACAATATTGAGCCACGGTCATAACTGGTGAGTGGTTATAAGTGACAACTAAAGCTTTCTTGCCATTATGCCTGGTTGAAGTGGAATGCAATCAGCAATAAACAATTCTTACCCACATGCCCATATGCCTGATCCCCATCTCTCATGTCATAGTTACCAGGTACCAGACCTTTCATCTCCCTCTCTTCTCTTAGGTCGTTACAGTTGGCCCTTGAACTACATGTGTCCATGTACACACACATTTTTTTTCGATACAGTCCAGTACTGCAGATATTATTTCCTCTTACTTATGACTTTCTTAATAGCATTTTTTCTGTGGGTTACGTTATTGTAAGAATACAGTATATACTACATGGAACATACAAAATATCTGTTAACTGACTAGGTTATTGATAAGGCTTCTGGTCAACAGTAGGCTATTAGTAGCTAAGTTTTGGAGGAGTCAAAAGTTATATGTGGATTTTCGATTATACCTCAACCCCTGCTGTTATTCACAGGTCACCAGTATAACTCTGGGGGCAGCAGCTTCTCTCTGCCTCCATTCTCTGTTTTCTCATTTCTTTTTCATTGGTTTTTCTGGGCAGGCACAATTTAAACAAAAACTAAACCCACTAGGCATTCAAAGTCAATTAGCAAGTGATAAGAAGCTATCGGCCTCAAGCAAGAATGAAAGAGAAAAGAAAAGAAAAGAAAAAGAAAAAGAAAGAAAGAAAGAAAGAAAGAGAAAGAAAGAGAGAAAGAAAGAGAGAAAGAGAGAAAGAGAAACAGGACTAAATGGTATTTGAAAGCAGCAGCGATAAGGAGATGTATGGAAATGTAATACATTGGCCCAGCTTTTCTCCGTGGATTTAATCATTTCAATGTCCTTACTTAACCCCTGCGCAGTCTAGCCAGCAGATTAGCCTCTACTCTCTGGTTTCAGGAGCCAGGAGGGAGAGCCAACCAGGGGAAAGCGAGTCTGCCAGGGCAGCAGGAGTGCAGGAGCTGCTAAGGAAACTGCAGCTCGGATCTTCTGAACACTTAGCCTAAAAGAATGGGATCATTCGCTTTTATATTGATTTCATAGAGCACTGATGTTCCACCTTGTTGACTAAAAAGGAAGAAAGATTTCAATTGGCTCATGGACTTTAGTTAACTAATATTGTTTTTTTGCAATATTTTTATTAGTCCACAGGTAATTTGTATAATCTTTAAAGGTTAAGTTTCAAATTAAGGTAGAGGGGGCAAACTGGCTGCCCAGTTTGCATTTGGCTGTTGCACAAGTTTTCCCTGACAGACACAGTATTTTTATAAAAATGGAACTGAAATCCCTTCTGGCAGCTCCACACAATCCTGCTCTCTCCAGCCCCCATCCCTCCCTCTTATTCTGCACTCCGCCTGATTCTCACATTGGTTTATCTACCTGGCTCTGATAGATATTTCAAATAGAACCTCACGATCTTTCAATCCATGCTGATTTGGATGAGCCAAGAGAGGGAGTTTGCAGCCATAACACATATGTTTCTATGTGTTCAGTATCAGTGTGTTTCCACTGAACTTAGAGGAGGTTTTCATGTCCCATATGTTCCATTTTAGTTTACCGCATAGTCGAAAAGCTAATGGTTTATGCTTTTAATTCAGTTCCATTGTAATTTAACTTCTCTTATCCTCTATCAAGAAAAGCGGCAAACTATCACTTTCTGTCTTCAAAGTAAGTAGTAATTATTAATGATGGAAATATAGATTTAAGAATCGGATGCACAATAGATATTTTCCTTTGACCTAGTAATCAAATAGCTTGATGTGTGTCTTGCATGGTTAAACTTGTGGTATATTTTAGCAATCGACATACAATAGCAATCATCTAATAATATGTTCCTGTGGAAAGCTGAGAATGAAGCTGGGACTCTCAGGTTCTTTTGTCCACTCACCTCACCTGTCTGAGCCACTTTACTCCTCAACAGTCCAGTGTTTGGAACTCAGATTGCTATAAACCAGTTTACTTTCATCTTCTTCATGTCCCTTTCTCATCCTCACATCCAAAATCTTCATTCCACCTAAAATGAATTTTATTCTCCACATCACGAATCCCTATCTTCCCAAATTCTTCTATCTCAAGTGCAACACTATTTTTTCCCCACAAAGTTATGCCTGGATGATGTTATCCTCAGGGCTGTCGCTCCTTATTTTGACTTTGGGACTCTAAATTTTGCATATTTTATTGTGAAACAACACCCCAGATGTTTTATATATTTGTTACTTTCTGAATTAAGTTTTAAATTTGTATAAAACAATGGCTATGTATCTTCCATTCACCACAGCCACCTTTAATTACTCTAATTATCAGACTGTTCTAAAAGCATACACATTTCATATGTACAGTGTACAATATAATACAGTGTACATATGTACAGTATAATTTGTACAATACATGCTTAATGTATGTTTATTAAAAGTTATGTAACTTGCTGAAGGTATGTATTTCATATTTTGGAGTACATATTTGAGAGTGCAAACTTTATAAATAGCACAAAACAAAGAATAGTGATGTATAAGATAGCCAAGGGATTTTTTTTGTGTGTGTCCAGTTGGAAGGAGAAAATAGAGACACAGTTTAAAAAAAAGAAAGGAATTTCTAGATAATAATAGGGGAACAAAGCTATATCACAAAATCTTCCTCTGTCCACTAAAATTTTTTAAAAGCAAGAAAAATATTACCATCAAAAACCATAGTAAGAGCTACAACATAATGTGATATGCATCCAGTCAAAACATAGAAAAAAGTTGCAGTAAAACTCTTAGCCCAATCCTACTCCTGAAAAGAGTCGACCAATTCTAAAGATTTTCACTAAATCCCAAAATCTGAAGAAAAACTGAATGCCCATATTCACTAATATCTAAAAATTCAAAGAAAAACAGAGTGACAAATGTAGTTTTTAATTAAATCCATTCCCCAAAATGAGGCAAACAATCTGATGAATTCTCACTAATATCCTAAAATCTGAATCAAAACTGGGGGAAAGAGCAATTGTTACTAGGGAAAAACAAGTATAATGTTAAAACTGAACACTGGAGTCAAGTACTTAAATCCTTAGTTATCTCCTCATGGGAAACAGCTTCAAGGAGGTGGCGTAAAGCCTACTGCAGTAAATTTAACAAGCATCAGATGAGAACCAGTGTTCTCAATGGGCTGCACAGAACTTCCACAGACTTCTCGCCCTTCTTCTTTCCAAGTCCTCATGACATAGAATACATTTGAAACTAAGAGAAAAAAAATGATGTTCGGACAGGAATGGCCCCACTGAGTTAAGTACAGTATTTAGACACATAACAGGGCAACTATGCAATAAACAATAGGTAAAAAATAAAATAAAAATTGCATGCTGAAAATAAAGAACCCAGACTGGATGAATACAAAAACAAAGGAAATGAAACAAAGGTATGTGATTGCAAAAAATAAGGATACAAGTAAATACTGGCACCATATCATTACCAGCCTAGGTTAGCTTTAGCAAGGAAGACCTGAAAATCAAATTAATGACAAAGAATAGAGACTTCTGACAACCACAGTAAATGGAGAGGAAAACCATAAAAGTAACAATTATAGAAAACAGTAAGGAGAACAAAGGTAATACAACATAAGGATAATTTATCCCTAAGAAAGTCCAACAAACAAAACATTAATTGTACTCCAATATAAAGAAACACTTTGCTGATATCTAGGAGTAACTAAATCTGTGTATTAAAATAGCATATGATGTTTCAGGAAAAACAGAGAAAATGACTGAAATTACAAGCATTCTGGATCAGCTAATAAACTTCAAAAATAAAAAAGAAATATTTTGAGCATGCCGACCAAAAAGACAGGAGAATAAATCAGGCTCGCTTCAGGCCTCTCCAAATTAATATCTACTTGTAAAAGAATTTTTTAAAAATATTTCCAAAATTGTCAGAACATTAATTATGACCTAATAATATTATAAGCAGTCAGAGATGCCAACAGCTTCTTCAATTATAATATTATTCACTGTAGCAAATGATACTGTAACAAATTATCACAAACTCAGTGGTTTTTAAACAATAAAAATGTAGTCTTTTACAGTGTGCCACAGGCCAGAAATCCAAAATTACTTTTATGGGTTTAAAATCGAGGTGTCAGCAGGAATGTTCCTTTTGGAAGTTCTGGGGGAGAATCCATTCCTTCCCTCTCCCAGCTTCTAGAGGCTTCAGGCATTTCTTAGCTGGTGGCCACATCACTCCAATCTCTTCTTTCATGATATTGTCTTCTCCCTCACTGTAACTCTACTGCCTCCCTCTTATAAGGACACTTGTGATTATATGGACCCACTTAATCCAGCATAATCAATTCTCAAGATATTTGATTTAATCACATATGCAAAATTTCTTTTACCATGTAAGGTAACATACTGCTATAGATTGAATGTTTGTGTCCCCCCCAAAATATGTTGAAACTTAATCCCTGATGTGATGATGTGAGAGCATTTGGAAATGAGGGCTTTGGGAGGAGATTAGGTCATGAGGGCATAAGTCTCATACATACGATCAGTGCCCTTTGAAAAAGAGGTTCCAGAGAGCTACCTCTCCCTTTCCACCATGTGAGGTGGAAGACAATCATCTATTAAACAGGAAGCAGGCTCTCACCAGACATTAAATCTGCCAGTGTTTTAACCTTAGACTTCCTACTCTCCAGAAGTGTTGGGGATATTGGAGGAGGGAATTCCATTGTTTATAAGCGACCCAGTCTGTGGTATTTTGTTATAGCAGTACAAAACACCATGACACATACTCACAGATTCTAGGAATTAAGATGTAGATCTCTTAAGAGGGCCATTATTCAGCCTATTATGGATATTTTCAACATGTAAGAACTAACATCCAGTGAATTAAAAGATTAAGCAAGATAACCTCCATGGGACTCCAGCTATTTTAAAGAGACAGTAAATTTTTAAGAAATTTAAACATAGAATTAAAAGTAAATAACCTTATGGTGACATAGCATTTTGTAAATGTTATAAAACTTGCCAACATAAAAAAAAAAAAAAATCCAAACTTTAGCTAATAAGAGGTAGCAGAATGTTAACCTTTTTAACTAATATATAGGAAATTATCAATGCAATATAAAATTTAAAAGCATGGCTAAAAGTAATGAGTCAAATCTCATGTTTAGAAATAATTTCTTAACTTTTTGAGAGTACTTTTAAGAAACACAGTATCACTTAAAGGGAAAACAATTATCTGTTGTCAGTTTAAAATTTCTATCTGGTAAATATGCTTTCAATATACTACAATGATTTTTTAAAGCTGAAAAATAGTTGTATAGTTTTTGAAGAACAGCAATAACAGCAAAATCAATGGTATCAAAAGGTATTTTAGCTACATTCTTTACTAAGAAGTTTAAACATTCATAGAACGAACAATATAAAATGCCCCAGGTGTTTTGTTTTGTTTTCTTTATCTTAAGTTGCAATCTGTTGTTCTTCCTGCATGTGGTTTTACTCCTTTCATTAGATTATTTTTGGCTAGAATCAGATTTTACAAGAGTGAACTGAAAATGTCTGTATTCCTTCTCCAGTTTTGTCATTTACTGGGTAAATCCCATAAAAATATTCCCATATGGAAAATATGTATTGTGGAAATTTTCAAATCAAACACTAATTCTTCTCAATTCAACACGAGTTGAATTTTAAAACTCATATGCAATGAGTTTTATATATATAGTAGTGAAGTAATATCAATTCTAAATTTATTCAAAAATTACTTTCTTAGTGATATCCATTATTGTCTTAATTATTCAGTTGTTTTTTTATACCCAAAATAATATGTACTAGTTTTTGATGGCAGTGTCTATATTCTGCATAAATGTTTGCCATAATATTCAAATTTTGCTACAATTCCTGCCAAATGGAAAAGTTCCCATCATAATGCACATAGAGCTGTTTGGCCAATCCATGATGTTAGAAACTGCATCACTAAAAACTGATCATGCATTCAAGTGCCACATGGCATTATTTTTTCTCATTTATATATAATTTCTGTTCTGCAGCACTGGTAATTAGTCTTTAAAATCAGACTGCAATTCTGAATATTTAAAATTTTTAATGTGTATTTCTTTCTTCATGATTACCTGAAATACACAAAAATCTTGCCACTCTTGGATAAATCTTTTTCTACCTCCAAAGAGTTTGAAATATAGACAAAATGCAAAACCCTTTGAAATAGAATGAAGTAACCAGATTCTCTTTTTTCCATTTGAAATATTCATATAATATTCATTTCCAAAACTTCCTACCTTTTGGAAAGGCAGAATTTCTTACTTGAGATCACTAACTTTCAAAAAGAACGTAATTTAAAGTCAAATTGCATAGTTGTACTTGGATTGAAAAAAGCAATTTCATTTAATGGATTCTTTGCAATTTTTTTGTCTTTCAGTTTTTCGTGTAACTTATCCGTTATGCTTGATATTTTTAAAGCTTATTTTAGTAAAACTGAATCATTTTTCTTTTTTCCCTGGCATTCTGTATTTTTCCCTCAAATTTTTCTATGATGCAAATTATTTCATTTTATAATACCTTTTCATCTTTCATCTTTTACTCTGATTATGGTACTTTTTATTATTTTCTTTCTGGCATTCTCCAAGTTTGCATTTAAAATAACATGTAGGAATATGCTGCTAAATTTTAATAGCAGTTAATATTTGCACGAATAAGTGTCATAAAAACAACAACAATATAATTAGTAGATAATTGCATATTACTTACCAATTTATATCAATGAAAATCTACCTTTTAAATTCTTAATAGTAAATAAATATTGGTTATTACATCATGTTTCATGAGTGCTATTTATGGTATTAATAATCGCCAACTAGAAACGCATTTCAATAGTTTAGACAGTCACTTGAAATACCATCTCTAAAGACAGAATGTATAGCAAACATTCTCACTTCTCAGTATTTTAGTATTTTATAAATCATGTTTTTCTGTCCTACTTAATTTTTTAGTATTCTGAATATATTAATAATTTTCCTAAGTTAATAATTATTGACCATTTGTCCAACAAACATTTATTAGGCACCTACCATATCATATGCCAGAGCACTATCGTAGGTGATATATTCATTACAGTAAGAGCACTATTTGATCATTATTTTATATTAACCTTTGCCTTGAGAAAATTGTGAAGGACATTAAAATTAGATCATCTGAATTTCATCACTTTTTACTCTTTCTACTACTTGTCTGTCACACCTAAACTGGTAAATTATTTCTTTAATAATAGTACCAACAACTGTTATTCTTTAGTACTAACAATTGTGTCCTTTAATACTGTTACTGTAAAAATGCTGGAAGCCAGATAGAAACCGCTGCCTCAAAGTACAAATCCTGATCAGTACACCTCTTAAACACAGAGCCACTGTTGCTCCTTCAGATACAACTTATATTTTAGTTCATCATACTTGGAACAGGCTGTCAAGGCTGAACCAAAGCGGAGACACGGGTTATCATAAATTCACTTACCAACAGAGAGCCTTTAGTCTCAGAGTCAGGGCTGAACTTGAGCACCTATAAGACAGCATAGGAGAAAGGGTAAGAGCATGTAACCCAGATGAGGAAACCTGACCCAACTTCAGCATTTACTCATGTTATAACTTTACCTAGCCCCTCTGAGCTTCAGAATTCTCATATCTAAAATGTTGATAAGAATGGAACCTACAAAGGGCACCTGGGTGGTTCAGTCAGTTAAGTGTCTGCCTGTGGCTCAGGTCATGATCCCAGGGTCCTGGGATTCAGTGGAGTTGGGCTCTCTGCTCAGTGAGGAGTCTCCCTCTTCCTCTGCAATCCCCTCAATGCCTACTCATGCACACTCTTGTGCACACTCTCTCTCTCTAATAAATAAATAAAATCTCTAAAAAAAAAAAAAAAATGGAACCTACTTCATGAGATTATGTGAAGATTCCACCAGGTTATACAAAAATAACTGCATAATATGTGCAAGGTATTGTTGTATAAGTGAAACATGAGCAGATTCAGTTATTGATATTTCTATTTTGATTACTATCCTTATGTTTGGATGACAGTCCTTTCCTAAAGAGGCTTCCGAAAGAGATGAAAATAGATGGCACACGACATCTGATCTTGATTGACATTCTTTGAAACTATGATGAGGATAACTTAGAATACTATAGTTTCAGAGGTGTATGTAATGTTCTGTCTTCCAACATATGCAGACATGATTCGACTTTCGATACCTTTCATTTCTTTGTTCTGAGAAGGCACATGCAGGGGCCATTTATTTATGCAAATAAAGAGGGAAGAATTTACTCTGACCTGGTGAAGTCTGAGATGATGTGGGATCTAAGGACTCGACTGAAGTGTGTAAGAATATTAAGCATGTTATAATGTGAAATATATCATTGAAGATTATGTTCCTTTTAGAAAAACCGTTCCTTTCTAAATATGAATTTAGATCCCACTGTACCTTCAAAATCTTGCTAGGCTTTATGGAGAAGTACATCTTTCCTTTGGACTGCTTGCATGGGGCATCAAAGCTGAAGCTCAGAAGATGGTAGGAGGCATACAAAAGTCTAAATGCCTCCTTCACCCTGGAGAGCTGACTTGGAAAATATCAGCCATACCAACCTCCTGCTAATGTTGAACCTAATGTTCAAGAAATGTTAAAGAACTGAAGTTGGTAGTTTTTCATTTTATACTCAAAAAAGGAAATCTAGAGGAAAAATCCTTTCGATATGCAGTTCTTATACTGACATTGGTCTATGTATACAGGTGTATTTACTCTGTGAGATACAAGGATCCCTGCTGTTCATTTGCCATCCAAATCCAGGGTATACTCTTGTCCACACTACTCTGTCCTCCAGAAGGCTAACTTTACAGACTGCATCCATGTACTACCGGTTGCATTCAGCCAATGGGAGACATTGGCAAGAGATCGGAAAGTGGGCAGCTCCCTTCCTGCCAAGACACAGGTTAGATGTGCCCATTTTCGGTTACCTAAGGACAAGGTCCCTAGCAGACATTCCTCTCCCACAGTCATAACTATAGCTCTCAGCTTCCAGTAAATTCTCACAAGCCTAAAGGCGGTTTTAATAGCTTCCTTCCAAGGCACAAGATACTTGACAATCCCTTGAGTGTTTCTCTTCACCATGAAACCACTGGATTAGGATGAACTCATTCTTGAGTGAGGAGTCTTCCACCAGGAAAGACAATCATAACTGCATTAAATTGGAAGCCAGGACTGTTCCCTGGTCCCTTGGGGCTCTGATCCAACACGCAGACACAGGAGCACTAGTGACTGATTCTGATTACTAAAGAACAAACAAAACTGGGATGTTGCTGCTCAAGGAGGGCAAATGATTTCAACCACCCATTTCCTCCACTCCAAATGAACAAATTATATTTATGTACAGATATATACACACACACACACACACACACATATATATATATATATATATATATATATATATATATATATATACACACACACATATATATTTTCTTTTACTCTTGTGCCCCTTAGCTGTCCCTGGGTAACCTTAGAAATTAAAGCACTTCAGGGTGAAGATTAATTGCTGGCAAAATGTCCCTCCAACAGAATCATCTCATAATTTTGAACGAACAAGTTTTCAAGGTTCTGAAGTCAAACAATCTTATTAATTTTTCAAAAGGGCCTCTCGTTAGGGCAATTCAATAAAGCATCTTCAGATCCAAAGCAAACACTGAATTCTAAGCAAAAGTGGTTGAAGTGGTTGAAGACTTTCACTTATAAAAATAAAAGTGGTTCAATCTGCCCAGTTTTACAATGATGACTTAAAAGTAATTTTTATTTTATGTTCATTGTTCACCCTACACTGACAGTGCTTCTGTCTAAATAAGACAAACAAGATTAATAAAGACAAGAAATTCTACTTGGCAAAGGCCACTTATCACACCTGCAATTCTGTTTCCAGGGATTAATCAGTGCATAGATTAGGTGTTACAAAAATTGATAATCTTTGTCATTCATATGTGATTTTTCACTTAATCAATTAATCACAAGCAGTTTTTATACTTATGAAATCAAGCAACATTTTAATTTCCTAGTGTAATATTACTCTATGTAGCTATTCAATTACTTGAAAGTATAGGGATATGCTTTAGAATGTTTTAGTTGTTTTTTTCTAGAAAATTACTTAAATTAATTTTTTAAAAAATACTCTGAACTCAGGTGCACATAATTGGATTATTATCCTTGGTGGTGGTATGATCACATTATTGGTACATGGGTGGACCCATTTTGAATCTTTTCTTTTTAATTTTTTATTTTTGACTAATATAATAAGCACTAATCAACTACTTTTTTTAAAAAAAAAAGTGAGCACACTGACAATAACCTGTATCTACCAATGTGGTCCTCTTTTCTCAGCTACCTCCTTCCCCCTTCTTGGATTATAAGCACCCGGAGTCCTATGCCCGTCATTTACTTCTGTATCCTTCTATATTTGATTGTAATTATATGTATCCCTGAAAAGTGTTTTTGAAATTTTAGTTGTTTTAAAATTTATTTTATAAGAAAGATTATCAGGTCATTTGTTATTTGAGGGGGGGTGCTCCATACAATATAATATCATGCAGTAATATGGTTATATGCCACTGTAATTCACTCATTTTGTCTGCTTTACAATTGCTCATTGTGTCAAGGTACCATACCAAACCCTGTAAAAAGCTCACCCATCTCCTCTCCCTTTGCTGGGCATCTGAATCAGTTCCAGCTTCTTACTACGTAAAATGTGCAATTGTGAACATTCTTACACAGGTCTCTTATATTATATTTACAAGGTTTTCTCTTGAACATATGCCTATAGATTCTTGGGTGTCACAGAATATGTGAGTATTCAATTTTAAGAGATAATATCATACCATTTGCCAAATTCATTAGAAAATTTAAACCTTCCAGCAACAAGATTTAAGAGAGCTGATGTATATGTATTCTCTTGATATTGTCAGATTTTTAAAATTTTTGCCAATCAAATGAGAACAAAAGTTTATCTTAATATAGTCTTCCTTTACATTTCACTGATTACTAAAAATGTGGAACAACTTTTGATATATTTGATAGCTAAATGTGTTTCCTCTTATATTAAATGTTTTTGAATGTATCTTACCTATTCTATCAGGTTGTTTGTTCTTTGTTTCTTGGTTTGCAAGAGTTCTTTAGATATTCTTGATACTAAAATATTGTTTGTTGTATATAGGAAGAATATATTTTTCTATTTATATCATCTGTTAAGTAACACATATTTGTCTCCTGATAAACAAGTGTTCTTACTTTCAACATTGTCACATTTATTAGTATTTTCTTTTAGAGACATGTTTTTTGTGTTTTGTTTAAGAAAATATTTACCTTTATTTTTAAGCTTTGATTTTGACAGTTAAGTATTTAATCCATCTAGAATTTATTTTTATATGCTGTTTGATATAGAAATCCAGTTCCATCTTTTTATTTATTTCATCTTTTTAAATATAATCATTTTTCAAAAAATTAAACATAAATATCATTTTTCTATTCCATTATCAATTAATTATTTTTTTCTCCTATAATCTAAAATGCTATTTCTATGGCATATCAAAGTTTCATCATGTATGGGTATATTTCATTTGACTAATTCTCTTCTATTGGCCCTTAAAAAAAAAAATCCCTGGGTCAGTACCACACTACTTCAATCACCATAATTCCATAAGTCCTGATACTTGGTAGAACAATTCTCTGCTCCCTATAGTTCTTCAGAAATGTTCTGCCTATTCTTGAATGTTTATTCCTCTATAGGAATAAGTGGGTTTACATTCCTTTTTTATTCATAACCCTTTCATTGGCATTGCATTAAATGCCAATCCACTGCATACATCAGTTGGGGAGAATTGACAGATTTACACTATTAATTCTCAATTTTTCTTTTTCTTTTTGTTTTCAATTAATATACTATTTTTAAATTTCAAATTCAGAAATTATATCTATATATCTTGTTAGAGTTTTACATAAATTGAACATACTTTTGTATTGAAAGTACCATAATAGAGTATTGAAAGTACCATAATGCAGTGAACATATACTTTCAATCAAATACTACTCTATCTATTCACATATCCAACTAGTACTCTTAGAAATATTTTTGATAGGTGTACCTTTAGAAAGTGCATTAAATATAACACAATGTGGTGAATATATTCTTTCACTGAAATAATATTACTTCATGCAATGAACTTTTATACATAGGATGGAGAACACACTCCTTCAATGAATTTGTGATCATGATATAAACTCATATTTATTTAGTCATCCTTTACTATTTATTAGGAATGTCACATTTTTTCTATGTAGAAACAATATGAAGAAACAACATTTATCAGCTATATTTCTAGATACTTTATATTCTTCATGACTACCGTAAATATTTCAAAGAGAAGACATTTTCTTGCTATTTGCTTTTGATATTTAGAAATGTAACAGACTGTATTAGGTTGAATCATAAAAAATGCAACTTTTTGGAAAATAAAATAAGATAAAATCAGAGAGGGAGACAAACCATGAGAGACTCTTAACTACAGGAAACAAACAGGGTTGCTGGAGGGGAGATGGGTGGGGGGATGGGGTAACTGGGTGATGGACATTAAGGAGGGCATGTGATGTAATGAGTACTGGGTGTTATATACAACTGATGAATCATTAAATTCTATCCCTGAAACTAATAATACATTATATGTTAACTAAATTGAATTTAAATAATTTTTTTTTAAATTTCAACTTTTATATGTCAAATGATCAAATAATGGCAAATTTAATATGATTCAAATATATATATCTTCTATTCTGCCACTTTGATAAATATTCCTGTTTTTCTAGTAATTTGTAGAGTTTCTTTAGATTTTCTATATAAATGTTTTGTATTAATTTGTTTTATATGAATTTTTTTTACTTATATATGGAATAATACTGTGAATTCCACTTAAAATCTGTATTGTAGTAAAATTTCAGGCAGAACATTAAGAATTTGGAAATGTGTGGTTATGGAAGGAGGATGTATAACTAACTATACACGACATTAATGATATAGAAAATCGAAAAACTTTACAAATTATTAGAAATAATAGGAATATTTATCAAAGTAGCTGAATATAAAGTTATATTGTTTTTCAAAAAAATCATCAACTTTGTTGGCTTTGTTAAACATCTCTTTTACATCTTGTTTCTATTCTACTGATTTCTTTTTTTTTTTAATCTCCTTCCTTTTAATATTTAGCCTTACTATGTTTTTCTCTTGCTATGTTGTTATGCTGGAAACAGATTTTCACTAGCAGCTTTTTTTTTCACTAACATAAATATTTACAGCTCTGACTGTCTTTCAAAGTTACACTTAGGGCAACTTTCTTTCAAAACTTAGGGCATCCTTTAAGTTTTGACAAGTATGTTTTCACCAGCATAAAGTTCTTTGATTATTTTATTATTTCTAATATGTTGCTTTTGTAAAACAGTAAGTTTTTTAGCAGAGAACATATATCATATACTTTGCGACCACAATATAATTAGTTTAGAAGTTAATGACAAGAAAAATCTCAAAATGCACATTATGAGAGAGAGAGAGAGAGAGAGAGAGAGAGCACCTAGAGAGAGTACTCTAATTCTGGGTTACCCATTTTTACACTGACATGTCAATTCTTAGACTTTTTCTATGTGCTTTGTACTCTGTTAAATAAGAATGAAGATACATTGTTTACATGAGAAGAGAGTTCCATAATCTTCCATCTCCCTACTCTTTTTGGAACCACTGAGAATTGCTCAATTACAAATTGCTCAATTTGTAATCCATCACTCCTGTGCATAACAACATAGATTGATCTTAATATTTGGTGTTTTCCTTAAAATTTTTCTGTGTAATTTTTTTGTGTTATTAAGCAAATCTAGTTTTCCAGTGAAGTGTGTGAAAATTTAAAAATCCTCAATAAATGTGAAATAAATGAATTAATAAAAGAGATATAGTTAAACCACTCACACATTAATTAGTTGACTATCAATAAAGAAAAGTTAATTTAGTTTTTCCATAGTGGTACCTTGTATTTCCCCAATTTCATCAGTTTAGCATTTTAGCATTTATTGGTCAGTTTGCTCCAGCTCTTCAAAACTGTAACTATCTTTTGTTTTTCAGGTATAGGGCAAGTACTGTTTAACCTATAAACCCAAAATATATTTTTTAGGCCCAAAATTACACAAGGCAATTAAAAAAACTAGAGCTAAAAATTACAGTTATGCTTATGACATTTCAGTATCAGTTCAGATAATGTAAATATACAAATTCTAATTTTTTTCTAGTTTTATTTACTAATTTAATTGAAACAGTATTTTTAAAAAAATCATTGGCAACAGAGAGGATGAGACCAACTGGTCTGCTTGTTTACGTTAGTTTTTTAGGCTAACGAGGTACCCTTTACTAAATTATATGCAGAGTGCTACAAAGATTTCCCATTCAAAGGAGGAAAAACTACTAAACTGTTTAACCAGAAAAATTCCTTTGTACACTTTCCTTGTAGAGGTTTGCTAAAATAAAAAGTCTACCATAAGGTAGCATAGGAGACTCCCATGTTTTCCATTTATTTTTGTCATTATCAACTGAGCTAGATGGCACAAGTGACTCTGCAGTAGGAAGAACAGATTCCATACAACCGAGAACAGCTTGTCAGCCACATTTTTGATCTGTGATACAGAATAAATATTTGCTTAATTTCAAATGAGGTATGCGTTTCCATAAGTGCAATACTGGATATACAAAGCTGTTACAGATAGAACAGGCTCTGAAATAATGCAAAGGGATTTGAGATAGACAAAACAGGATACCAATCCTTCTCCAGGTTTTAAAACCAGGCACTAGCAATCTAACCCATTTTCAGTCCCTGGGGTAACACGTTTGGAAAACTATTTTGGGCACCAGACAAATCAATATGACCTAAGAGCCTGATTAAGAGCAGCTGCAGACAGTGGCTTGCTTGCTCATGGTTGATCAGAACGACACTTTGATATGCCAGTTTGGGGGGGTCTCCTTCTTACTTCATTTTCCCCAAATGGGTAAAATGTAAGAATACGGAATCAGAAAAAAATAGATGACAGGCAGGAAAGAGAAAGCTTGCAAGCAAAAAAATATATATCATTAATTTATGATGAGTTTAATGACACCAATTTTATCTATCTTTCCACTTCTTTAAAGCTTAATATTTATTACCATATGTGAATAATTAATTACTAAGATTAGGTCTTTAACAGGGAATAAATACCTCATTTAGTTCTCTATGAAAAAATTTTGAGGATTTTTAATATACTCACAACCTATGTACAATTAGCTCTTGCTATTCAAAATCTCACTATTCGTTCACTGTAATGACTTGCAAAAAATTTTACCAGAAATTCACTTTGTCAAAATCAAAAGGTCCCTAAACAAAACTATATGTACATTATCAGCAAAGACATCTAAATTGGGTACTTTTCCTTATGAGAGACCTTTGATCACATTGCAGTTCTGTCTCTCCTATTCTACTGATGAGATTATGGTGCATTAAAATTGCTTAAATCTGTTACTCTTCTTTTTTTTAAAGATTTTTATTTTATTTATTTGACAGAGAGAGAGAGATCACAAGTAGGCAGAGAGGCAGGCAGAGAGAGAGGGGGAAGCAGGCTCCCTGCTGATCCCAGGAGCCGGGATCATTGATCCCAGGACCCGGAGGTCAGGACCTGAGTCGAAAGCAGAGGCTTTAACCCACTGAACCACCCAGGCGCCCCTCTGTTACTCTTCTTTACCCCCATGCTGACATGGATTCCTGTTTGCTTCAGTTAGGTGCCTAAGGGCACTACCAACAGGCTGCAATTCAGTTAGTATCTTTCCCATATTTAACATATTGTTTCATTGTTTAGTTGCATTGGAGTACCAGCTCCTTGTGTATAAAAAGAAATTTCACACTAACATTGTATACTGCTCAGAAGCATACTTATCAGTGACTTTATTATTTATTAAATAATTAAGCATTTTGTATCTCAAATGCTTTATGTTACCTGGAAATCATTTTTGGACTGTTACTGAGGTATTTAAGAATGTTTCAATGACAGTTGGTTGAAGTTTTGTGAGGTGCTTGGAACCCATTATGATTTTTCCATTAAAAAGAAGTGGAATATAATCTCCTGCTCTCTGGAAATTTGCAATCAAAATACTCTTTGGAAGAATGAAAAGATTTGGCAAAGAACAGCTACCTACACTATCATTATCGAAAATTTACCAAGGAAATAGATCTACATGTTAGTTCACTTACTGACTGGACAAATATTTACTGTGCACTTTTTTGTGTCAGACATTGATGATACAGCAGCAAATAAAGATATTTGTCCTCATTCTAGAGAACCCTGGGGGATAAAAGACAACTAGCAAAAAAAGTAAATTAGGCCGTATGAGAGGAGGAAAACAAAGCAGAGAGAGGAAAAAGGGAGTAAGTAAAATGGTAGGAGGATGAGTGGTTCTTATCTGTTAAAATGTAGCTATAAGAGTTTTCATTGTTAAATAAGTCTGAACAAGGTATATCAAAAATAGACCATTTTTCTCTGATTCTTGCTAGTTCCAAAAGTGCTCACTACCTAGAGAAACTGGAAAAGAGTCTATTCTAGGAAGAATAAATGGAAGCTTGAAAATTTTTCTTAGAAATGTGTATAAATTGGCCTTACGGGGGGCACCTGGGTGGTTCAGTCAGTTAAGCATCTGACTCTTGATTTCAGCTCAAGTTATGATCTCAGGATCCTGAGATTGAGTCCTGTGTGGGGCTCTGCACTCAGCATGGAGTCTGCTTGAGATCTCTCCCTCTCCCTTCCCTTCTGCCTCTCCCTCTTCTCTCTCTCTCCAATAAATAAATAAATAAATAAATAAATAAATAAATAAATAACATCTATAAAGAGGAATTGGACTTGGGGATATGGCTTTAGGAGGAAGAACCATGTTTGGTTCAATGGGTTAATATCAGACAGAGATAGTAATTAAAGCAGAATGGCCGCATGAATTGAATAAATCAGCCATAGACAAATAGGGATAAATACAAATATTTAGTAAGTAGTAGGATAAATCTACATCATCTGGGACCGAAATAGTTATTGAACCAGGAACTGTGACATTTAGGAGCTATAATATGCGATGAGGATAAATCTCCTAAATTGAAAGCACTATTAATTTTAACAATAATTATTATTATTTCTCTGATAACAAGTATTTCTCCCCACTGTATTTATCCTACTGGCACAGATCTTTAACAATATTTAAAATGAAATAATGATGCCCAGTCACACTTGCTACTCTCACAGTAGCTTCTGAAAACAGCGACTTCTCTAAAGAATCTTTCAGTGGCAATCACACGACTATGCTTTATCCTGGTCACAGATTTGGTGGTTTTCTCTGACTTCTTTTGGCATGTTGAGATGCTCTGTGGTCAACAGGCATGAAATGTACCTGGCCTGTTAGGGTCAGAGCTGTAGGCAGAGAGGCCATTGTGATGGTGACCACTATATGAAGGTTGGATTTAAAACACTAGCCTCTACATTACAAATCTTGCCCTCCAAATTCATGTTGGATTTCCCTGTTCTCAATTTAACTGAGAACTAAAAGACAAATCATATTGTCTTTAGGTACCTCTAATCACCTTTCTGCTTTTCTATGACTTTCTATTTACTCTCTTGCAAATCTGTGCTCACTCTTATTGAAAACACCAGGCTAATGAGAACTCATGATTATAAGTGTATGTGAATAGAAAAACACTAGGATATAATGTTCTATAACTGATGAACCAGCCCTAGCTATTTCAACACCACCATCCTGACTAGTTCTCTATGCCCCACCCATTTTCAGAGGTAACAGATTAGTTTATCATCTCGATGTTGAAATATTAAATGCGGTTAGAAAATCTGTAACAGCTAAAGATAAATTTATGTTTATGAGCACAGAATAGTAATAGTTCATTATCGCAGAGGACAGAGTATGAATTAGTAGAGCCAGTGTTAGCAGTCCTGGATCCAAATCCAGGCTCTACTACTTCCTAGCTGTAAGACAAAGTGTAAATCACTTAACTTCCAACCACACAGTCCTATTCAGCAAATACGTGGATACACCCCCTTTCATGTGCCTTGCCTCACAAAGTTATTCTAAGATTTGAATTAAAAAGTACCTGGAATGCTGTATTATAAAATGCCCATCTTTGCAGTAAAAAAAATGATCAAATACTGGCACTCTCCAATGGTTCAAAGTAATAAACACTCAATTACTATGTCTGCATTTTTAAAGCTTTCTAGAGCTCTTTCTTGAAAAAGAAAACAACCTTTAGTGAGTGAGATTCTGTATTTGAAAAGCGATTAGCAGCATACAAATATAAAAAGAGTTCAGACCTGGCCGCTATCAGGAAATGAAGATCTGGGAAAGTGTCACAGATCTCTGAAACCAAGTGTATCATCTACTGGATAATGCTTAATAAGCCAGAACAAATGAAGAAATTATTATAACTGAAAATGTTATGAAAATACAGCTTTATGAGTAAATTCACTGGTAGTCTTTGCCTCTGGATAATAGTCATGAATCACAAATCAGCACTAAATAATACTAATTTATATTAGTTTTGTTCAATGACTTTAGTAATGATGACATTGCAACTTTCTCAAAAAAAAAGAAAAGAAAATCGTGCAAGGAAAGCACATTTTCCCCTTCTGCTTCTGGGCAGACTCAGATGTACTTTTGCTGGGTCTTTCAAGTAAAATTCACTGTAAAATGAACTATAAAACTTTATTCTGAGATTAATTTTTAGGTTAAAAACATGATAAATATTGAGATAGACATAGTGATAGTTACAGAATACTAGCCAATGTAATCATACAAATAAATACAAAGCACTATGATTTGTCATCTTAATTTCAACTTGAATTTCAAAAAAATATTTTCTTTTCCTACTTTCTAGGACTATGTAACAAATTACTCCCAAACTGAATGGCTTAATGTAACAAAATGTTATTACCTCCTAGGATTCTGTGGGGTGACAAAATTAAGCTGAGTGTTCTCTTTGGAGTCCCCCATGCAGTTTCAGATCCTTAGAGTCTAGGGTTGGGGTCATCAGAGGACTCCGCTGAGATGGTTGTCTAGATGACTTCTTCACTCACACATGCCGGATCCTCTCTACTCCTCCATACAGCCTCTCTCTTCAGCCTGGATTTTTTTACCTGGCAGCGCAGAGCTCTAAGAGGTTGGAGGCAGAACTGCTAGTCCTTTTAAAGGCCAGGTCTAGAATTGAAGTAGCAACACTTGCTACAGCTGATGACTTTTCATCAGCATCATTTAAACATGTGAGTTTTTTCCGTATGTTAATTGAAAACAAAAGGCCATTCTCAACTCTTTATTACCCCTCTTGCTATCCTCTCTCACCTATTCCTAGCCAAAGTTACTGGCATTATTGCCCATCCTCACTTCCTTGCTTGTTGTTCACGTTTCCATCCCTGGAAATCTGGCTTCCATTCCCATCACATTACTGAAGTTGCTTCCCAAAAACGTTGCCAATCATGATTAAGTCCTAAACACAGAATACACTTTTTAGCTCTCATTCTACATGGATTGTCAGCAGAATTTTCGAATGACCTTTTCCTATTACTAGCACCTCCTTTGGTTTCTGTGAAACCCTTCTCTGTCCCACGTTCCCATCTTTCTCTCTGACCCTCTCTCTCATTCTGTCTCCGCTCTTCTAGTGTTCACAACACATGTTGGTGGTTCCTGGGCTTCTGGGCTAGGCCCTCACTTCCGCTCATCTTACATATGCTTCCTTGCCGATTGCACCCACCTACAGGGTTTCAGTTGCTTCCATATCCTGGTGACTCCACAACTTATGCTCCAGCTCCTGTATCTATCTCACCAATACACCCATTACCTTCCATCCATTTATCCAAGTCTGACCAAAGTCTACGAATATCTAACACATGGCTTATATTTGCCCATCTTATTTCATTGCTTTTAAAACAGTGTTCTTCAAACTGTTTTTTGTAAAACGTGTACAGACACGTACATGTTACAATACACAAAATTAGAATTGTCAAGTGGTTGAAATAAAATAAAAATAAATAGGGGCACCTGATGACTCAGTCGGTTAGGCATCTGCTTTGGGCTCAGGTCATGATCCTGTTTCCTGGGATCAAGCCCCATATCAGGTTTCCCGCTCAGTGAGGAGTCTGCGTTTCCCTCTACCCCTTCCCCTGCTTGTATTCACGCATGCTCTCTCTTTTTCTCTCTGGTAAATAAATAAAATCTTTAAAAATAAATAAACAAGATAAAAATAAATAGAAGTTCAAATGTTTCCTTTCCTGACCCATTAGCCTGCCTTTTGGACCCCAGGGGTTTATAACTCTGCTTCAGAGACCACATAATATGCCCTCATCATCATGTTGCCCTGTCTAGAATATTGAAACATTGTCCTATGTCTATCCTCAAGTCCACTCACAACACTATATACAAAGAAAGCATCCTAAAAGAAAAGAAAAAAAAAAGATTCTAGCACAGTAAAAGACACTTTTGTCTACCACATCCCTCAGCCTGTAACCTGTCCAGCCTTCCTCACTGTACCCTGATTGCCTGAGCCTTACAGGTGTTCTTCCCTCTCCTAGAGTTAGCTCCTGACTTAATTGAGCTCACTCATTCATGACTTTAAAATCAGCTCAAGAATCATACCCAAAAAAAACTCTTCCTAGGCAGGGATAGATGGCCCTATTTTGTGTTTCCAAAGCATCCTAGACTTTTCTATTTTTTAAATCATAACTAATTTACTTCAAAATGTAATCATCTGTTTGAGCCTGCCTCTCTGACCTCTCAAGACTCTAGTTTGTCTTCTTCTCAGTGTCTTGCATATTATCTGGCACATAACACATGTTTTTTAAATGTCTTTTGAAGGATGCCTGGGTGGCTCGGTAGCTTAAGTGTCTGCCTTCTGCTCAGGTCATGATCCCAGGATCCTAGGATCAAGTCCTGCATTGGGCTCCTTGCTCAGCAGAGAGCTTGCTTCTCCCTCTGCCTGCTGCTCCCCCCTGTCTGTGCTCTCTCTCTCTCTCTCTGACAAATAAATAAAATCTTAAAGTATAAAATAAAATAAATGTTTTTTGAGCTTATGAATACTGACTGTGAGCTCTCAGTTTAAATGTAACTATTGTCTCTTCTTTCTTCTCGAATATAGAGATGCATGCAGCAGGAAAGGTGAGAGCCCAAGCTTTGGACTCATGCAGGCTAGACAAGCAGACTCAAATCCTGGCTTTATCATTTTTTATCTGGGTGACTTGCAGGAAGTCATGTCCAAGTCTCAGTTTGTGCACCTGCTAAATGGAGTAATAAATCTTACCTCATGCAATTGTTGTAAGGATAACACACGTGACATATTTAGCACATTCAAAGATACACTATAGAAATTCAATACATTGTGCATTTATTCTTTTCAAGATTTTCCAAAACTGGAGAGTTTGAAAGTGCATGATAAAGGTTCATTCATTCACTCAGTAAGTGATAAATGTTGCTGACTATGTGCAAGACACTCTCCAGGCCTTTCAAGAACTTGTTTTAAGTAACAGTATTAGAACTTTGGAGCTCCCTTGTTTCCATGTTTTGTTAATAGACTTTCATGATCTCATCTCATTTTGATCTCAGAATATGTAAAATGCTTGGTTTTTTGTACCTCTTAACAGAATATCTTTTTTTTTTTTTAAGATTTTATTTATTTATTTGACACAGAGAGAGAGATCACAAGTAGGCAGAGAGGCAGGCAGAGAGAGAGGGGTGCTGAAAGAGAGCCCGACGTGGGGCTTGATCCCAGGACCCTGAGATCATGACCTGAGCCGAAGGCAGAGGCTTTAACCCACTGAGCCACCCAGGCGCCCCAACAGAACATCTATCTTTCAATTTAACTGCAAATTTTCTTCTAAAAGATCTTCCCCTCTATTTCCACTGTCACTTTCTAATCAATTTTGTACTTTTTTTTACTTTTATTTAGGAAATTTTAATAACTTGTATTTCATTTATATCACCCAAGAAGCAGTTCTGATAAAATTTCAGGTCCTTAAATACATGTTACAAAGTTTTACAGACTACTATATTCATATATTTCTCATTTCACCTTTTCCTTTACCTCCCTAACAAAAAGGACATGGAAATTAAAGTAACTTTATAGTTGGTTTGAACCTGCATGCGTACATGATCTCATTGCCATAACAATAAAAGAACTTTCAAACTTTGAAAAATCAGTGGTATGGGGCACCTGGGTGGCTCAGTGGGTTAAAGCCTCTGCCTTCGGCTCAGGTCATGATCTCAGATCCTGGGATCAAGCCCCGCATCGGGCTCTCTGCTCAGCAGGGAGCCTGCTTCCCCCTCTCTCTCTGTCTGCCTCTCTGCCTACTTGTGATCTCTCTCTCTCTGTCAAATAAATAAATAAAATCTTAAAAGAAAGAAAGAAAGAAAGAAAGAAAGAAAGAAAGAAAGAAAGAAAGAAAGAAAGAAAGAAAAAAAGAAAAATCCGTGCTATATCTGGCCTGCCATTCTGTATCTCTCAGTGAATAATATCTAATGCTTAGGGGAAGGTGTAAAACCCATTATACTCCTAACTGCAAAACTATTTCAACAAAAAATTAGTTTTCCTCTATTGGCTAGTCATCAGCTTGAGGCTAAAACATAAGGACTGTAAGATTCCAATGCTTGGGAAATACTCCCCATAGTAAAATTACAGAAGCTGTACTTACTCTTAACATGTTCTTTTCTAATCAACATCTTCCAGTATTAATTCAGTCCAATATCACATCCTATTGACAATTTTTTTTTTAAAGATTTTTATTTACTCACTTAGAGAGAAAGCATGAGTGGTATGTGCGGGGGGGGGGGGGGGGAGGGGTAGCACAGAGGGAGAAGCAGACTCCCTGCTGAGCAAAGAGCCTGATGCGGGGCTCGATCCCAGGACCCTGAGATCATGACCTGAGCTAAAGTCAGACACTTAACTGACTGAGCCACCCAGGTGCCCCTGACAATTATTTTTTTAAGAATAAATAAGCTATTCTTTATCTTCTTTCTCTTTAAGTCCTAACATTAGCAGAAGGTAACCTTTGAAATAACTCATCAAGTTAAATATCTGCTGGAAATAGGGGTAAAAGTGTTTTTTGTAACACACCCATTTTATTGATGTTGTCTTTTTCTCATTTTTTTCTAACATTTCCTCCTTTAGCAAAACTTGTTCATGAGAAAGGGCTTGAATCTATTCAACAGGTGGATCATATAGCAAAGCCAAAAACCCACAAGACTAAAAATAGCTTATTCTAAAAAATTCACCATGGAACTGCAGATATGACATGAATTCCTGGCTCGTTTCATTGTCTGTAAATTGAGGGTGTCGTACTAGATCCTCTTTCAAGTAACAGAATTTTTACTCTGGGTTATTCTGAACATGGCCTAGATTTGGGCCATTTGGGCCAAACGGAATGATGAATGGCAGCATATAGATGTGCTTAAACAACATCTCCAGTCATC
Source organism: Potos flavus (assembly GCA_028534135.1). Lineage (NCBI taxonomy): Eukaryota > Metazoa > Chordata > Mammalia > Carnivora > Procyonidae > Potos > Potos flavus. The sequence continues at coordinate 72,486,348 of CM052886.1, forward strand.
CTTACACAAGGTGATCAGCCTCTGTATTTGTGTGACAGTCATTAAATCTTTTAATTCCTAAACCATAACAATACTCCTAAACCATACATTATTTGTCTTACAGATAAGCATTAATGAAAGCTAAGGTCTGTGATATGTAAATTAGCTTTCTTATTTAAAATAAAATTGGGGTGCCTGAGTGGCTCAGCGGTTAAGCGTCTGGCTCTTGGTTTTGCCTCAGGTAATGATCTCCTGGTGGTAAGATTGAGCCCAGAGTTGGAGCTGGGCTCCATGCTCAGCAGGGCATCTGCCTGAAGATTCTCTCCCTCTGCGCACTGCCCCCCATGCATACGCGCATGTTCATGTTTTTTTTTCTCTCTCTCTCAAATAAATAAATCTTTAAAAAAAATTAAATTAAATCAGATGAAACACAATACTAAGAATCTCACTTCAAAGCAAGTATCACTGAACAGAAAAATCATCACAAGCAAACAAATAAGACATGGATTTCTTAGCTTTTGGGGTTGGGGAAAGGGTTATATTTTCTGGTAGTTTTAGTATAATGGATAGGTGATTACACTGAGATGTGATCATTCTTTCAAGACATAACAATACTTATTACTGTATAGTAACAGTTACTAATTTAATCTCAACATTAATGTTATATATTAGTATCCCATTTTTTTCTGTCCCAGTTTTCTCAGCAAACTGAATCTTAGAAAGGTTTAATAATTTAGCAAAAATCATATAATTTGAATATATGCTCCAAAACTAATTCTGTTTCTAGTCAGTCACCTTGCCTTCTCAACCAAGTGATTTTGTTAAGCTCTATTACTGAATACTTCAGCAGTACTTCCTGTCTAATGTGGAGGCGTAGATTGTTGAAAGGACTTTGTTGGGGTAAAAAAGACTATCAAAAAGTTTCTTGAAATAAAATATAAGTGATATTGGATCAATAATAAGCTGGCATTAAACCAGCATGTATTGGGTTCTAGGCACTACACTAATTCCTCGATTATGTGACATACACAAACTATAACACATACAATTATCATCCATTCACTCTTGCCACATTAGTTGAACTCCTTTCACGGTACACTCGTGTTGAAAATACCATGAGATTGTTGTTATTACCCCTATTTCACAGATGAAGAAGTTGAAGTTTAGAGACTTTAAATATCTTGCCTGAGGTCACATAGCTCCACCTGATGGAGTCAGTTCAGGGCTGGTTTCAAAGCTAGAGCTCCCAACTACTAAGCCTCACAATTTGGGGGAAAGTACCCAGAGACTACTCATGACACTTATGATGGCTATGTTGATAGAAAGTGGGGGGATGCCCTAAAATATGTAGCTTCAAAAGGAAAACATAGAGTTCTGAACTCCTCTTACCTAATACATGATGAAATGATTTCATACAAAAAAGTTCTAAGTTTCAGGTGAGGCACTAGTGATTATGAGCTAAGTCTCCCCTTAGTTCTTTATCTCTCCGATCTGTACGTGCCATTTAATTTTATTTTCTTAATTTCTGCGTCATATCTTTCTACTTCTTGCATGTGGGATCAAATCCAAATACACTCTTTCTAGAGTTCGTGTTCAGTAAGAAACCATTTTTTAAGTGGAAGATTGTAACTGTTTTTGACATAATCACAGAATCCAAAATTTCAAAAAACAGAAAACGTAAACATCAAACAGAACAACTTGCCCACCTTCAGGACTCCTGTAAAGCAATCAAATGTGCTCCCTCAGGCTCAAATCTTTTGGCTTTTAATGCTATTCTCTACTAAAAGGAACCAGCACTCCTTGAATAATAGCTGACTGGGCCATGAAAAAGCAAGCTGAATGGGGGTTCTTTTTTGTTAAAGAATGCTTCCAGAGTACACTGTGGTGGTAATAATAATAATAATAGAAAGGAAGCCTAATGGCCAAGTAGGAAAAAGCTGAGCAGCTATAGGGAAAAAAATCGGAACACGCTGAAATTCTGAGAGTAGTCCATGATGATGCAGACAGGAAAAGGTAACAAAAATTGTGTTAAAAAGTGATGGTATGCAAACATGAGTTATCACATTGTCTATAAAAATGCTTTATGTCGAAAAATCCAAATTACGTGATAACACTGAATGTCCAGTTAATTGCAAGATTATAAATTGCAGCCATGAATTTGTTTTTATAGGGAGATAAAATTTAGAAAGACATATAAAAGGAAAGTGAGTGCTGAATAAAAATTACCCTGAGAAATTTCAAATGATATGAGAAAAAACGTCATATATTATATGTCTTTGTGGCAACTAGCCCTCAAGATGGCACTTAATGACTCTTGCTTTTTGGTATTCATACCTCATGTGGTCCCCTACTACAGTGAATAGGAGTGAACTGGATAACCAATAGTATGATTTCTGAGGCTAAGTCATAAAAGACATTATGGTTTTGTCTTGCTTTCTCTTGGATCACTCACCTGGAAAAATGAGCTGGCATATCATGAGGAATTCAGCCCTCTGAAGAGGGACTCATTGCAAGGAACTGAAGCCTCATGCCAACAACCAGAACTAATTTGCCAGGAACAGGACTGAGCCACCTTGGAAGTTATGATAGTTAATTTTACGTATCAAGTTGATTGGATCAGAAGATTCTGAGATACTTAGTTAAGGATCACTTCTGGGTATGTCTTTTGGTTGTTTCTGGATGAGACTGGCATTTGAATTGGTGGACTCAGTAATTTAGACTGCCCTCACCAATGTGGGTGGGCATCATCCAATCTGTTGAGGTACTAAATAGAGCAAGACAGCAGAAGAAGGAGAAATCTGCCCTTTTTTCTGCCTTATTACTTAAGCTTGGAAATCTGGTCCCAACCTTTTCTGCCCATAAACTGGGATTTACATCATCAGCTCTCCCGGTTCTCAGGCAATAGGACTGAGACTGAATTTTGTCAGGCTCCTGCTTACCACACGGCAAACTCTAAGGCTTCTCTGCCTCCACAATCATGTGAGCCAATTTCTCATAATAAATCTCTTTGTATATCTTATTGGTTCTGGTCTCTGGGAAACCCTGACTATTACAAAGGTTGATCCTTCATCCTCAGTCAAACCTTTGCTCATTTATCTTTCCTGGAACACATGAGAGATTCCCAGTTAGAGCCACTCAGCTAAACTGTTTCCAAATTCCAAATCCACAGAAGCAGTGTGAGATAATATACATCCATTCTTGTTATAAGCTGCTAAATTTAGGGGAGATTTGTTATATAGTAATATATAACTAGTACAGTATTGGAGGAGAAAAATTATCCAGAATAGTTTGTTAGAAAGTGTAAAGTTCACGTATCCACAGAAACAAAGATATAGGCAAATGAAGAAAAGCACATAATGTTTGGAAAAGACACAAGTCCCACTGAGCTTTTCACCTCAGCAAGAGGGAAGAGGGGCAGCTGTGTGGCTCAGATTGTAGAACATAGGACTCTTGATCTTGCGTTGTAAGTTCGAGCCCTATGTTGGATGTGGAGATTACTTAAAAGTGAAATCCTTAAAAAGAAAAAAAGAAGAAGCAAGCCAGCCAAAGTAATTGTGAAAAAGGAGGCAACAATAAATCAAAAGAAAAAGAAAAGAGAGAAAGAACATGAGAAAAGCCCATTTTGATAAAAATATCAAGAAACCCAGAATGGCCCCATTTGAAAAAGAGATTTAAAATTGGTTGACTTAACACCAAAATCACTAGTGACTTTAGGCATAAATAAAACATCTACTTCACCTTGTTATAATTGTATTTTAATGCAAAAAATCAGAAGTACAACCATCACAGGGTTTTAGGTGAGGCAGCCACAGAAGATTTATGGGGCACTAATTAGGGTAAAGAGAGAAAACAAAGGATGAAAGATCTTGTTGTTGCTTTATATAAATATATTCATACAAACCCAAATATTTGAGTGTCTTGGGCACCACCGATATGATATTCTTTTTGACTCCAGTCATGTAAATACAAGTAATGAATCATGTAGTTGAATCATGCTCTTCTAGTCCATCTGCATTGCTATGTTAGGAGAAAGATGCAAACGTGGTTTTCATTTGCTGCCACTAGCATGTCTCATGAGGTAACTCTTCAGTATATAAAATGCAGATGGATATATGAGTACTGCAACATCAGACAGTATCGAAAAGGAAAGGGTTCCCATCAGCTTATATATTTATGTCTTTTTTTCAACTCCAAATAAAATTTAGTGAGCTGTATATCTGAGTAACAATTTTACAAATGACAGGGTAAAAATGCACCATCTTTCAAATATGGTACCTAATCCAGTGATTTAGGTTGAGTTATTCATTCTCCAAAAATTCTGAGTTGAGACATGATTGCAACCATGTAAAATTTCATATAGGAATATTTTATTAGAATGCATTTTCCTTCTTTTTAAAAAGATTTTATTTGCTTATTTATTTAAGAGAGAGAAAAAGAGAGAGCGAGCAGCTAGAGGAGCAGAGGGAGAGGGACTCACTCCACACTAAGCTCGGAGCCCAACTCATGGCTCGATCCCATGACCCTGAGATCATGACCTGATCCAAAATCAAGAGTTGAACGCTTAAACAACTGAGCCTCCTAGGCACCCCGGAATGTATTTTCTTTCTTAAAAAAGTTAATGGCAGTGAGTTGTTTTCGCACTGAAGTAATTAGCAACATCATTGAATGCAAAATATAAGTGTAGTACTGGTGAATAGCTTAGGTAAATTACAGAGTTGTCAACTTCAATGTTTCATTTGTTTGGTTTATATCTATTAAAGAACTGCTTGTTAAACTATGATCACTGATTTGGAGTAAGTCTCCAAGAATTCATTTCAGAACCTTCTCTAACATCCTATAAATTCCTAGGCTCATTAACTTCATTACAGAATCACCCAAGTCAAAAGGTAATAAGTACGTTAAGTCTTCCAGATTTTATCTGCTTTTCATTTTATAGAAATAAAGGGTAACACTTTATAACACATACTTATAAATTCTAAGTGAAGTACAATTTAACTCAAACTGATGGATCTAATTTGTGATATATTTTAATGACAACTGCTTATTATATCTCATTCCTAACAACTACAGAAATTATTTTATAGAGGAAATGTTCCAGGCAAAAGAAAGTTGCATCTTTCAGAATCACTAAGAAACCAAAATACAAACATATGTATGGTACTTTGTGATTTTATTGTGCTTTTCCACTTCTTTATTCTGTAAGCTTTTTGGAAGCTGAGCCCCTGTCCGGTTTCGATTTGAATTCCACTTACTTAGAATGCTACATTAGCATAGTCTATTAACTACATGGGCGGTAACTACAGTCTCAACATTTTTCTGTTACTGAATCTCTGGGGGTTTTTTCTTAAATAATCTTCCATGGATAGGGTTACGGTTCTATTATTTCTTACTCTATTTGTATTTTCTTGTAAAAACTCCACCCTACTTTGATACAACATTTTGGCTCCTAACTTCAATAGTACATAGGTTGAAGTTTTAATTTCCCTCTTCTTTTCCTAGACCTTGAATCTGTTTACCTATTTCTATATGGTCCTCGATAGGCAATAATAGTATTTAGGTTTTTAATGAAGTGAAGAAAAAAGAGTGCCCAAGAAACCATTTTTGTACCTAACCTAGATTCAGAAATTATTCTAAAATGTTAGCTGAATGTGCATCTTAACAAATAACATTGTGGTCCTAAAGCTTAATCCTTAAGGACGAAAAGGAATAACTAGTTTACATCTAGTGACTCAAGCACCATAGTTTTCTAGCCGTAGCAGGAGAGGCTCCTGTCCTCTTCCACTGGTTAATTCTAATCCTTGCACAAATCTCTGAGAAGTCCCATGAGTGAATATATAAATTTCTACATATGTACATTTTTATTAAAGTATATATTTGAAATAAGTCTTTCTGATGTAGTTGTTTATGGAAACATATTTCTATTGGCCAGTGAATTGCTAACATATCTATAATCTCTTAAATCTTTACTCATGTTGTATCTCTTGCTGAAATTAACAAACCATGTGAATTTCTACAACTAGTACAACTGCAACACAACATAAAACATAATTCTTTAGATTTATTTCTCTTTCATAGCTCCTTGCTATGCCACACTCCAGACTTTCAAGTTCTTTTTTTTTAAAGATTTTATTTAATTAATTAATTAATTTATTTATTTATTTTATTTATTTATGAAAGAGAGAAAGAGTGAGCACCATTGAGGGGGGAGGAGCAGAGGTGGAGGAAGAAGCAGACTCCCTGCTAAGTAGGGAGAGGGATTCAGGGCTGGAACCCAGGTTTCTGAGATCATGACCTGAGCAGGTGACAGAGCCACCTAGGTGCCCCGTCAAGTTATGCTTTTCCATTTTTCTGTCAAGTACCAAGCATTGATGACTTTTGATTCTATATACAGCATTTCATATTGAATAGACAAAGCCAAAAATAGGAGTAATTCAGTAGCAGAATATAAATCAAATACTCACTAAATCTATTATTTACCTAATTCTGCATATTTGAAATCTAACACTCATGGTTATTTTGGGAAATGGGCAATAACAATATTCTTTTTTTTTTTTTTAAGATTTTATTTATTTATTTGACAGAGAGAGAGAGATCACAAGTAGGCAGAGAGGCAGGCAGAGAGAGGGGGAAGCAGGCTCCCTGCTGAGCAGAGAGCCCCATGCAGGGCGCGATCCCAGGATCCTGAGATCATGACCTGAGCCTAAGGCAGAGGCTTTAACCCACTGAGCCACCCAGGCACCCCAATAACAATATTCTTAATGCCAAATCTTATTGTACTTATAATGATTGTCTCATTAACCCACAGAGAGGAAGACACAATCAATAATTATTAATTTGACCTATGGTCTACCCAAGGTGTATTCAGCTATCACCAATGTTGGTAGATATAAATACTGGTATTGTTCTAAAATGGTATTAGTAATGTTTTTCTATGAAAATAGGAAAGTGCCAATAACCAATCATTTTATGATTTCAATGCAGTTAACATACCATTTGTTTAGTTTAAGGAAAAAAAATTCAAGCTCTGTTAAGTAATACAAGAACCACTGCTTTGGAAATATTTATTTTCACTCTAATTATCATCATCAGTTATATTTTTATAGATTTGTTTCAAATTTAGCAAGGATATTTCGTATTTCTGTTGCCCAATATCTCTAATTATACTGTCTTTAAAAGCCTCAGTTCTTTAACATTAAATTAAGTCAAATAACTGTGTTTTCCTGAATTCTAAAAATTTAAATGCCAGAGTTTTTTTCATTCAGTAATTTTTTACTCTTTTGACTTTCTGAAATTTATTTACTATTTTATCATTTAAACAAATTTAAAAATGGAATTCTGTGTGAGAAAAATTGAATTATGGTATACCTATATTAGTTATTTTAAAGCTTTTATGTTACATGCAATTTTACTGCACTTAGACTTACATAGTACTACATTCCATTAGCCTAATGCAAACAAGCAAACAAATCCACAACCCCCTGCCCTTCTACTATTTCCTGAAGCCCCCACATTTAAGGCAGTAACTAATAGGCTTACACGTAGCCCACACCTTATGAGTGCTCCCCTTCATGTCCATCATTTAACTTTGTGTTGTGTATATTTCCCCTAGAGCATGACATTTCAATTCTGTCTGACTTCTAAAGGCTTACTTCAGCAGATGTTCCATATGGAGCTAGGAGTTGCCTGGTAGTTAGGTTTCTATAATTTTAATCAAATGTTCAGTCATGTGAAGCCAGAGGGAGTTTCTATTTGAATTACCATAAATTTCACACAGAGATGCTGTGTGGTGCAAAGAATCTAAAATGTTGTTTTCTAAAAGGTTAGAAAGTCAGTTGAAACACAGTTGAATACAAATAAAATGATTTATGCAAGCAGAAGTGATCTGATTCCCTCTCTTGTCTAAATCTCAAAGCTAGGCTGCCCTTAGCTGCTGGCCGAAAAGTTTCCACCACAGAGTATTATTGGAGAGGTGCTAGAAACCACCCTTACTTCCCTAAAAATCTCTCCCATCTGACGTTGATTTTTTTTTCCCCCAGAGGCTATGTGGGCCCTCCTGCCATCACAGACACATTTGAAATGCATGTACCTCTCAGAATGGAAAAACCACTGACTTCGATTTGAACGAAGGTGTAAATTACTGGCATTAGATCCAGGAGTTGAATCTGTGACTGCGTTCACACGATGTGTGAAAATCATGGAGGAAAGGAGAGGTGTTGATAAGCAATAGAGCAAAATGACAAAGAAATGACTCAGTGATACCAAAGGCCAAACATTCTGTAAGGCACAATTTTACTCAACACATTTATTCCTTAAATCTTGGGCTACGTACTGCAAAGACAGAGGAAAAAATCTGAAATGAAAAAATTGAAATTAAAGACAAAGAAAAAATTGAAATGATCAAAATCAAGCTCATGTTTTGATTTTTTAGTTCTCATGGCAGCAGCTGTACCTATATATTGTCCTACTCTATAACCAGGCTCAGACATCAATTTAAAGAGATAAACTTGAACCCTTAAGATGGTGAAAAATATATTTCAGATTTATACAGCTTGTCCTTGTGTTTATTTTAGGTAATAGGAAGTTTAAGCTAATACAGTGGTTTTAAGACGAAAGCAAGATTAATCAGAGACTATTTGATATGCCGTTATATATTTTTGTCTGCATACTTTGTGTTTTAAATAACTTCAATTGTTTTAATTGCTACTTTCACTATTTACAAAAATATAGCTACTATGAAGCTATCATTTGTATTATTTAGACAACTGGACCTTGCAATGCACATGGTGAATTTTTTTAAAAATCACAAAAGAAAGTGATTTCCATCATGTGGTTATGTAATATCTGTATTCTAGATTAAAAATAAAAATGGTCTTCTAAAAATCAACTTACAGTCATTCACTGGTTTTCACTGGTGAAACAGTCAAGTAGAATTAAAACTGTTAAGTTTTACGTGTAAACTTAATCAGGACAAGCTAAATTATGCTGCAGTAACAAACAATCCCTAATTTTTGGTGTCCTAATTCTTCATATTCAATATAGATCTGTAAGAGAGCATGCAAAAGAATGGAGCTGGACCACTTTCTTACACCATACACAAAAATAAACTCGAAATGGATTAAAGACCTAAAGGTGAGACCTGAAACTATAAAAATCCTAGAGAAGAACACAGGCAGTGATTTCTCTGACATCAGCTGTACCAAATTCTTTCTAGATATGTCTCTGAAGGCAAAGGAAACAAAAGCAAAAATAAACTATTGGGACTACATCAAAATAAAACACTTCTGCAAAGCAACAGTAACCATCAACAAAACAAAAAGACAACCTAGTGAATGGGAGAAGATATTTGCAAATATCTAATACCCAAACATATATATATGTGTGTGTGTGTGTGTGTGTATATATATATATATATATATATATATATATATATACCCAAAATATATAAGCTTATAACTCAACACTAAAAAAAAAAAAGATTAAAAAATGGGCAGAGGACCTGAATAGACATTTTTCCAGATGGCCAACAGACACACAAAAGAAGCTCAATATTACTAATAATCAAGGAAAATGCAAATAAAAACCATAATGAGATATCACCCTACACCAGCTAGAATGGTTGAAATCAAAATAACTGTTGGTGAGGACATGGAGAAAAGGGAATCCTCATACACTGTCGGTGGGAATGTAAATTTGTACAGCTACTGTGGAAAATAGTATGGAGGTGTCTCAAAAAAATTAAAAATAGAAATACCATATGTTCCAATAATTCCACTATTAGATATTTACTCAAAGAAAACAAAAACACTAATTCAAAAAGAAATACCCCAATGTTTATTGCAGCATTATTTACAACAGCCAAGATACGGAAGTAACCTAAGTGTCCATAAGGAAGATGTGGGGGGGGGGGGTGTGTGTGTGTTTGTGTGTGTGTGTAAAATCATGCCATTTGAGACACTATGGATGGACCTAGAGAGTGTTATGGTAAGTGAAATAAGTTAGACTAAGAATAACAAGTACCACATGATTCCACTCCTAAGTGGAATCTTAACAACAACAATAACAAAATGAAGAGACAAACAAAAAGCAGAATCAGACCTATAAATACAGAGAACAAACTGATGGTTGTCAGAGGGGAGGGGAATCAGGGGTTGGGCAAAATGGGTGAAGGAGGAGATACAGGTTTCCATTTATGGAATGAATAAGTCACAGGAATAAAAGGCACAGGATAAGGAACACAGTCAATGACATTGTATTAGCGATGTAATGGGACAGATGGTAGCTACACTTATGATGAACACGGCATAATATATAAATTTGTCAAATGACTAATTTGTACACCTGAAACTAATGTAACATTGTGTGTCACCTTATACTCAATTTTTTTTAAAAGATGCAAAAGGTTGATAAATTAAAAAAAAAAAAAAAATAAGTGGTGAAGTACAATCCTACCATGTTCCTACAAGGAGAGGGAAACCGGAGTATTTGTGAGCAGACCTAACAGCCAAATAAGAGATAACTAGGCCAACAAAGAGCAGAAACTAAGGCGTGTATCAAGCTTAGAGACCAACCAGATGCTGCTTAGAGGCTATCAAAATGGTGATGAGTGTGAAAATAGTTAAGTTTTGCTTCACGAGAGAGATGATTCGATCTATTCCTCTGTAAGAAAATAGCTGTTAGGAAGACTACAACATAGCTGAGCTCCTAAAAACCTGGATTCCTCTGATTCTCCCTGCCAGTATTAACTTACAGCTATCGATGGGTCTGGAGGACTCAAAACACAGCTGCAAATAGCGTTGAGTTCAGTTCGAGTCAGTATTAACTATATTGGTGAGTATTTTCTGGTTGCACTTGGATTTCATTTTCTTTTCCTTTGTTCTGTAATGAAAAATCACTTTGTTCAGTATGCCTTTTATTCCTATAGAAATAGACTGAGTAATTACCAAGAGTTTTAATTGGAGGCCCGAGGCCTAATCCAGCCCCAACATACTCTCCACAGTTGCGTTCTCCCAATAGTTGCCATCACTCACTGTGGGATACTGAGAAACAGAAGCAAACAAAGGTCCAAAGACTAAACACATGTTTTTGTCTCAACCTCTACATACTAATACTAATACTAATGAAAATATGTTGATAATACTAATACTATGGGGATACTAATTGGTATTCTAATAATGGTATTCTAATCTTAATTGGGATCTATCTATGTATGTGCACAAAATTATGTGTCACTATTTTCATATAAATCTGATACAGATAAGAGTTTTATCACAGACAAGACACTTCTAATCTCTCTATTGGAGTGGAATTGAACATAAATCAAATAAATAAAAGCAGTTTGTTCTCTACAAACTTGATAAAAACGGCAACCACACCATTACTGAGAGCTCAAGGCTGTTTACGGATCAGGCCTTTATATTCACAGTATCTCTAAATTTTCCTAATCCTCCTTTTTATGGCTTCGAAGTATCCTGAGGTTCATAACCTTGCCTCTAATCACCTTTGAATTTAGCTGAATTCGGGGCTGACAGGATGTATGGGTGAGAATAAAATGAGGCCTTATTCATAAACCTCTCACAGGTCCCAGGAGCACCAGACAACAAAATTTAAATCCCTCACATTTTATCATTGGTAAGTACAGGCTTGAACTAGACTATGATGACTTTACTTCTTCAACTAAAAGGTAGCATAAGGTAAATTGGGAGACAAATATGCATGGCACTGAATTCTGTGCTAGGGAACCAAATCCTGGCATGATATTCTGATTTAGTACTACTGTAATTATAAATGTATTCATCCTGTGGCTGTACCACTTAACTTCCAATAAATTGATCATTAAGGTTTGAATTGGCTATTACCCTTAGTAATGTTCCATTTTTCTTTTGAAATGCTAATCAAATTCTTTTGCAAAATGTGTAATGCCCTACGTAGGTTATAATGAAGAACAAAACAGCAGAACCTATTACAGAACATCACTTTTGTTCATAGTATTCTTTAATTTGATTCTTTTACTTTGTCCCCCAGTATTAATATTTTGGTGTGAAAAGCACACATATTGGAAAATTTAAAAAACTGAGAAGGACCATGGATTCTCAGAATTATATTTAAAAATCTCACCCCAGACATCATGACTAACACCAAAGAAACAGAAACAATTATTAGAAATTATTATCAACAACTATATGCCAATAAATTAAGCAACCTGGAAGAAATGGATACCTTCCTGGAAACCTATAAACTACGAAGACTGAAACCGGAAGAATTGACAATCTGAATAGACCAATAACCAGATTGAAGCAGTGACCAAAAACCTCCCAAAAAACAAGAGTTCAGGGCCTGATAGATTCCCAGGGGAATTCTACCAAACATTCAAAGAAGAAATAACACCTATTCTCCGGAAGTTGTTTCAAAAAATAGAAACAGAAGGAAAACTTCCAAACTCATTCTATGAGGCCAGCATTACCTTGATCCCAAAACCAGGCAAAGACCCCATCAAAAAGGAAAATTACAGACCAATATCCCTGATGAATATGGATGCCAAAATTCTCAACAAGATCTTAGCTAATAGGATCTAACAGCACATTAAAAGGATTATCCATCACTACCGGGTAGGATTTATTCCTGGGATGCAAGGGTGGTTCAACATTCACAAATCAATCAATGTGATAGAACACATAAATAAGAGAAGAGATAAGAACCATATGATCCTCTCAATTGATGCAGAAAAAGCATTTGACAAAATACAGCATTCTTTCCTGGTGGGAGAGAGGGAATATTCCTCAATTTCATAAAAATCATCTATGAAAAGCCCACAGCAATTATCATTCTCAATGAGGAAAAGCTGAGAGCCTTTCCCTTAAGATCTGGAACATGACAAGGATGCCCACCTTGCCACTATTGTTCAACATAGTACTAGACATTCTAGCAACAGCAATCAGACAAAAAAAGAAATAAAAGGTATTCAAATTGGCAAAGAAGTCAAACTCTCTTTGCAGATGACATGATACTTTATGTGGAAAACCCAAAAGACTCCATCCCCAAATTACTAGAACTCATACAGCAATTCAGTAATGTGGCAGGATACAAAATCAATGCACAGAAATCAGTTGCTTTCCTACACACTAACAATATAACTGTAGAAAGAGAAATTAGAGAATCAATTCCATTTATAATAGCACCAAAAACCATAAGATACCTTGGACTAAAACTAACCAAAGAGGTAAAGGATCTATACTCTAGAAACTACAGAATACTTACGAAGAAATTGAAGAAGATATGGAAAGATGAAAAAACATTCCATGCTCATGGATCGGAAGAATAAATATTGTTAACATGCCTATCCTGCCCAAAGCAATCTATACTTTCAATGCCATCCTGATCAAAATACCATCAGCATTTTTCAAAGTGCTAGAACAATCCTAAAATTTGTATGGAACCAGAAAAGGAAATGTTGAAAAAGAAAAACAAAGTTGGGGGCACCATGTTGCAAACTATATTTCAAAGCTGTGATCACCAAGACAGCACGGTACTGGCACAAAAACAGACACATAGACCAATGGAACACAACAGATAGACCAGATTTGGACCCTCAACTCTATAGTCAAATAATCTTCGACAAAGCAGGAAAAAAAATCCAATGGAAAAAAGACAGTCTCTTCAATAAATGGTTCTGGGAAAATTGGACTGCTGTATACAGAAGAATGAAACTTGACCATTCTCTTACACCATATACAAAGATAAACTCTAAATGGATTAAAGACCTCAATGTGAGACAGGAATCCATCAAATTCCTAGAGAAGAATATAGGCAGTAGTAACCTCTTTGACATCAGCCACAGCAACTTCTTTCAAAACACAGACCCAAAGGCAAGGGAAACAAAAGTGAAAATGAACATTTAAGACTTCATTAAGATAAAAAGCTTCTGCACAGCAAGGAAACAGTCAACAAAACAAAGAGGCAACCCACAGAATGGGAGAAGATATTTGTAAATGACACTACAGACAAAGGGCTGATATCCAAGATCTATAAAAAACTTCTCAAAAAAAAAAAAAAAAAAAAAGAACTTCTCAAACTCAACACCCAAAAAGCAAATAATCAAGTCAAAAATGGGTAGAAGATACGATCAGATACTTCTCCAAAGAAGAATACAAATGGCTAACAGGCACATGAAAAAATGTTCAACATCATTAGCCATCAGGGAAATTCAAATCAAAACCGCATTGAAATACCATCTTACACCAGTTAGAATGGCAAAAATTGACAAGGCAGGAAACAACAAATGTTGGAGAGGATGTGGAGAAAGGGGAGCCCTCTTACACTGTTGGTGGGAATTCATGTTGGTACAGCCACTTTGGAAAACAGTATGGAGGTTCCTCAAAAAGTTACAAATAGAACTACCTTATCACCCAGAAATTGCACTACTGGGTATTTACCCCAAAGATACAAATGTAGTGATCCAAAGGGGCACATGCACCCCAATGTTCATAGCAGCAATGTCTACAATAGCCAAACTGTGGAAGCAGACAAGATATCCTTCAACAGACAAGTGGATAAAGAAGATGTGACCCATATATACAATGGAATATTACTCATCCATCAGAAAGGATGAATACCCACCATTTGCATCGACATAATGGAACTGGAGGGGATTATGCTAAGTGAAATAAGTCAAGCAGAGAAAGACAATTATCATATGGTTTCACTTATATGTGGAACATTAGGAACAGCATGGAGGACATTAGGAGAAGGAAGGGAAAAATGAAGGAGGGGAAATCAGAGGGGGAGACGAACCATGAGAGACTATGGACTATTGGAAACAAACTGAGGGTTTCGGGGGGGGGCGGGGGGATGGGTTAGCCCAGTGGTAGCTATTAAGGAGGGCACGTATTGCATGGAGCACTGGGAGTTATACACAAACAATGAATCACGGAACACTACATCAAAAACTAATGATGTACTGTATGGTGAGACATAACATAATAAAATAAAATAAAAATAAATAAATAAAATAAAAATCCCTCCCCTACTCTGGGTGAAAATTAGGAGAAAACACATTTGATTTGAACCTTCTAAGAAAACTCTATTTATTTTCCTAACTCATGATAGTAAGTAGCTTAGGGGGATATTATCTTTAAATAAACACTTTTGTCCGTAAGTATGCAACTAAATTGATTGGTCTAAACAATTTTAATGAAGTCTTAAGCTCAATGTTAAAAAAAATTACGGTAGATCTCAAATGAGAGGACTGTTTACCAAATTCAGTGTTTTACCTAAAGCAACTATAATTTTAAAGTACTCTTATTTTGAATATAAATTGCAATTTCCACTATAAATAGTCATTTCCCACTAGCAGTAGTGGAATGCTAATCAGTGTATCCTATGGTCCTTGATTTCTTTAATAGGAAGAAAACAAATGAATGTGGTCCTCTAATGGTAAAGGAGGATGCAAAAGGCCCCTTATCTAGCTATGATTATATCACTGTCTCTCAGCATTTCAACTCAGTGGTCTACAGTACTGGTATCAACAAGGGAACTATAATAGACACTTTACCGTACTGTTACAAAGTTTAAGTGAGGCCAAATATGAAAGAGGCAAGTTCAGTGCCTATAAAATAGGGGCCATCCAAAACCCAGGAACTATTATTAGAACACAAGCAGTGGCTCACAGCAGAAAACGCATGTGATTCTTTACTCTTTTCCCTCATTCACATCTGCCTAAACCCAATTAACCATTGAGTTCTAGCCTACAATTAAACTTTACGTTCTAGTTGAGTAGATTGATTAGTAGTTGATTCTACTCATTTCTGTCCACTCATACTACAACTACTTTATTCCAAGCCCTGTTTTTCACCAGATTTATTCTCCATAAATATTTATTGGATAGATAAATATTTGGCCATCGATTTCATCTAAACCATATTATTCTCCTTTTCCCAAATCCACCCTAATTCTATCTTCAATCAGATTTTATTGATAGTGCTCACATTATGTACCCGGAATGGCCTTCTTCCCATCAATCCTATTAAGGATTCAGAAGAGAAAATAATCTGCTCTTCAATTTAGCTAATGAAGTGTGATGTCTGTAACATTCTTATGGCACTTTTAAGGCAACTCTATTCTAATAGATTAAGTTCTTGAGAACAGAATCTGTGAAATGATCATCCTTATTCTTCCAAGAGTCTACGACAATTTTTTCTACATAACTGAAGGTTAATAATCATTTGTCTTGATATTTTAACATGTTGCAGTATCTCTGAGATCTGGCTGCAAATTGTCTAAAGAAATGTGTTTAGTAGGAGACAGATTTCCAGGCCCTGCCCCCATCTAATAAATCGAAACCCATGGAGTATGCCTACAGATTCACCTCTTTAAGTGCTTCTGATGTATCTTATATATGGATAGGCAAGCTTATCCATTTCCTAATGACAATATTAAACTTCCATTGAGCATCAGAAACTGTTATGTGTATCTGGACCTTTTGAAATTTAGCTATTTTTATTAGCTCAACAATTTATACTTTTATAGAATTGTCTTTAGCCAAGTCCTTCTTTATTAAACTATAAAATCTAATACTGCCTTTAATGAACAAAGTTAAAAGATTTAAACAACAATAAAAACCCCACATCATTTTATTTCACTTTAAAGTTCCTAATGCCACTTTATATGGACATTATATTTTATAATTGCTCATTTGTGGGGTTTTTTTTTTACCACTTCCATTATTTTATCTGCTTTTTCAACTATTTTATTTTCGGCCTTTTTCATAATCATCATAAATATTTTCAAAATTCAGTAGTATCACTGGGTTCTTCAAATCCATCTTTAGTTAAAAACCCTTTTGATCTACTTTATCAAAGTTATTTTCTAGCATTTAATAATCATATTTTTTCTTATATTTATAGTTTATTTCCTGGACAAATCATCCATTCTCAATCTGCCAAAATTGTGGCATTATTTCCACTCACAATTATAGCATGCAAAGTCCTGATTCCATTCTTAGATTTGAAATGATGCATAAAAAACTGTCTAGTGAGCAAATATCTACAGCTTTCTCTCTTTCCCCTTTCAAAAGTTATAGGCATTAGCACACCGCTGATAAAATTCGATCCAAAGCACTCGGCAGAGAAACATGATCAATAATAAAAGTAGCATCAGATGAAAACAAACTCATATCAAAATTCATTCTAAAGAACAACAGAAAAAAAGAATATATGACCTAATTTGATAAAACTCAAGAATAGTGAATTCACAGTAATAACTAAAGTTTGTAAGAAAAAAGCACTCTTTTTAATAAATCTACAATAATCTATAATAGTTAACGTTGGTTCAAAGCCTATTTTGTATCAGATGCTCTATAAAATTATGCCTAATTCTATTTACAATAACGCTATCGGATTAAGTACTGTTACCACCAGTTTGTGGATCTAGAGAGGGTTGTTAAATAACTTTTCCAAGGCATATGGAAAGTTAGTAGCCTAGCCAGGTTTCAAGCCCAAGCCTTCCAGTCTCCAAAGCATTTTACCACACCATTTTGGCTGCCACTAAAAAAAAAGACTCGTCATAACCACGAAACTCCAAAGGGACCAGTTGTGCCCTGTTACCTTTGATTCAGTCACTTACCCTTCCTGGGTCTCAACTTCTTCTCAGAATTAAGACAGCATATCAAAACTTCCCAAAGTTCCCTGCAGCATCGAAATTCTGAGATCCTAGGGTAGAAAATCTAAGTCTTTCTATTTCACCTGTTGTTTTACTTTAGAGAGAACAACTATTAACTATTTAACTGGTACTCTAACTGCAACCATTTAACTGGTAGTCTAACTTCCTTTGACTTTCTAACTCATATAACTTCTAAGTCTTATTTATTGCTTGAGAATCACTTAATCTATCATTGGGATTACGGGATAAAAGGAAATGAAGATTTCGCCCAGCATGGCATTGACATACGGCAGGTTTTGTTTTCACATCTAGAAAATTCAAGACCTGATTTTGTATATGCTCCAGTTAATCAACTTCTCCTGCTGTTGTGAAAACAATGATCTTGATATGACTGTTTGCATTGTTCACCTTTTTATCACACTGGTTTCCTCACAAGCACTATCTTTAAACTGACTTCTGTCAGAGTCAGTTAAGTACAGTGTGATGGGATTTCTCATGAAAAAGTGAAAGAACAAGAAACTCTCCCATTACAGAAAGGATGTCTTGCTTCATTTAATACTAAATTCAAACCATTGCTCCTAAGACTAGCTAAAGGGTTTGGTTAGATGTGTTTGCACATGACTTTTGAGTTTATCTAATGATTTGAGCATTTAATAGGTTTTCCCTTACTATTTTTGGTACAACCCTTAAAAATCACTTAAATAATATGTATTTATTGATAGTGCTTGACATTTTAATTTCTAGTCATATATTTGGATAAGACAGTATCATGGGTGAAAGGAACATGACTTAGAATGTGGGAAAGAAACAACCACCATGTCTCTAAAACATCAGTAAGATACTATTTTACTTCAATCATGTTGGCAAAATATATAAAGTGCATTAACATCAAGTAGGGCCAAAAACAAAACAAAATAAAACAAAACAAAATAAAACAAAACTGCTGTGTGGGAAAGTGAAAACGATCACGAATGAGAGCATAAATTGTTGCAGCCAATCTCCAGAGAAATTTGGCTCCATTAACTAGAGTAGATACACATATCACGTAAATCCAGTAATTTCATTCCTGGAATAAATCCTATGGAAATTCCCACATGATCTCTAACGAACACGTGTGAAGACGTGCATCTCAATGTTGATTGTGGCCATGGGAAGTTAGGGACAGCCACGAGGTACATTTCCTACAAAGGAAATGAATATGTTAAATTTGGTACATACATGTGCACATAATAGGCAGCTGCCAGAGTGAAGATACAGCAGTAAAAGTAGCAACACAGATAAATCCTGCAAGTAAGGTTGCATAAGAAATGGAATAAGACCTATAGTCCAATAATATGTATATAAAAATCATCTACATATACAAATATATATGGAACTCTACATAGTTTGACAGGGATATATTCATATTAAATGATATATGTCAAATATATTAGAGTGGGAATCTACAGAAGGATGCAGCAACAGGAATGGGGATCTAAAATAAGCATGACGGAACAAAGGTCCTAGCAAACGCTATTCCTTAAGATATAAGAATTTGCTGTTAAGCCAATACCCACAGAACAGAAGAAGGACTTCCTAACTCAAAGCAATCAGGCAGGAAGGATCAAATTCTTCCTTCTGGCTTTTTGTTCTATTCAGGCCCTCAAAGGATTGTATTGCCCACCCATACTGGGAAGGGCAAACCACTTTATTGAATCCACTGATTTAAATGCTAATTTTTTTCCCAAATACTTTTATTTTTTCAGTGTTACAAGATTCATTGGTCATGTACTACACCCAGTGCTCCATGCAATAAGTGCCCTCCTCAATACCCACCACCAGGCTTGCCCAATCCCCCACCTCCTCCCCTCCAAAACCTTCAGTTTGTTGCTCAGAATCCACAGTCTCTTATGGTTCATCTCCCCCTCCAATTTCCCCCAATTCACCCTTCCTTTCCTTCTCACAATGTCCTCCATGTTTTTCCTTATACTCCACACCTAAGTGAGATGATATGATAATTGACTCTCTCTGCCTGACTTATTTCACTCAGCATAATTTTACCCAGAACCACTCTCACAGACACACCTAGAAATGTTTAGCCAAATATCCGGGCACCCCATGATTCAGTCAAGTTGACGCATAAAATTAACCGTAACTATATTTTTTTATGAAAAAAAAATTTCATTCACTTTAAACATTTTGGCACCATGTTATTTACGTAGTAGGCTTTCTGTCAGAAAAATTTATCTTTGTTCCAAGAGCAAGAGAAAAGCTCTTGAAAGATTTTAAGCAAGCCACAATAAACCTTAAGACTTAAGTGTGAATGCTGAGCAAGGAAAAGCCAAATCTTGGCAGTCAAGATAAGAATATTTTATATGTAACAATTTTACATGATAACAAATAATTTGAAGACTCCCAGAGCAGAAAATTCACATAAGCCTCCCAGATCCCTGTGCTACCTGAAGGGCAGTAAAGAGAGAGAGAGAGAGGAAGAAAGGAAGAAAGAAGAGGGAGGGAGGGAGGAAGAATCCTGAATTTACCTAAAGGACACTATGTTTTCAACCAAAAGCCCTTGACTTGCCTTAACTTGGCAAGTTTAAATTTTCCTCTATGAAGCAGAAACAAAAGTTTATATGTTAAATTGAGTCTAGATATAGAATAATAAAGAATATTATAGTTTTTGCACATGTGATGTTACTGTGCAAAATTCATACAAACTGAATAAACAGCCTAATATCTTTAACTATTCAAGTTGAGGCCATCTTTATAATGAACAACTACTATCGTGCAGAATAAAGAGGAAGCAGTTTTAAGGGGCATGGTACGTAGCATTATTAGCACTCAATAAAGGGAAACTGGTCATTTCAATTATGAATTTCAACCAGATTCATCTAACATGTTGCTACATGCCAAGAATATAATAGAATATTTTAGAAAATAATTATATGTCTTTTAATATTAAGAGATTATATAGCTTCTTTTCTAATGTATGGGCAATATTTTTTATTTTTTAAAAATTTTTCACATTTTTTTCAAGTTTTTATTTAAATTCCAGTTAGTTAACATACAGTGTAATATTAGTTTCAGATGTACAATATAGTGATTTGAAACTTCCATACATCACCCAGCGCTTATCACAATTTTTTTATTTTTAAAATTTTAATTCCAGTATAGTTTAATTCCAGTATAGTCCAGTATATTTTTAAAATTTTAATTCCAGTATAGTTAACTACAGTATAGTTTAATTCCACTAATATAACATACAGTGTTATATTAGTTATATGTGTACGGTATAGTGATTCGATCATTCCATATGTATGAGTAATATTTATACAGGCAAACATACACATAATTTTATTGGCAAAGACATATAGATGATTCATATTTGAGCTAAACCCTACAATATCGTAAAATGCAGTCAGTTGAGAATTGTTACCCAAAACATAATACATAGGTAAAAACACAATTAACTAATATTGTGGAAAGTCCCATGAAAAAGGAACCACATTGGAGCGCCTGGGTGGCTCGGTGGGTTAAAGCCTCTGCCTTCTGCTCAGGTCATGATCTCAGGGTCCTGGGATCGAGCCCTGCATAGGGCTCTCTGCTCAGTGGGGAGCCTGCTTCCCCCTCTCTCTCTGCCTGTCTCTCTGCCTACTTGTGATCTCTCTCTCTGTGTCAAATAAATAAAAAATAAAAATCTTTTAAAAAAAAAGGAACCACATTATTAAGGCATTGCAAGAAAAGAGTAAAAGAAAATTTAACCCAAAAAATTCTACATAAAAATAAATGTATTATTAAAAAAGAGTCCTTCTATATAACTATAATTTTGAACTGTGACAGTGCACCTATGAAAAGCAAGCATTCTGAATCATTGGCATGTCTTATATGGCAATAAAATTGTGAAGAATATTCATTACAATCAATCATAAAAAGCTCTAATGAAAAAATTTATGAATAAGCACTTAAGACATTAGAGAAATGTATTATGTTAATATATTCCTCCTACTCTTACACAGAATGTAAAGACTATCATCTATTCTTTAGAAGCAAGCCGGCAAACAAAGTACTTCATTTCTAAATAAAGAAATAACATATAAGTTGTAAACTATGCTGAGATCATTGTATATAAAATAAATATTTGGGATTAAATTCAAATAAATTCTGAGGAAAGAAAAGCCTAATGATTGCATTTGCTTTCAGTAAAATTATATTTATGAACAAAATATTTTATTTTTTTTAAAGATTTTATTTTTTTATTTGTCAGAGACAGAGAGAGAGAGCACAAGCAGGAGGAGCAGCAGGCAGAAGGAGAAGCAGGCTTCATGCTGGGCAAGGAGCCCAATGAGGAACTCAATGCTAGGACCCTGGGATCATGACCTGAGCTAATGGCAGATGCTTAACCAACTGAGCCACTCGGGCATCCCTGAACAAAACATTTAAATAAATATGGGGGATTTTTACAAATTATCTAACTCAATTCATATAAAAGATATCATCATTCAAGGATGTCATATCAGAACTTATGAATCTAAAAAAATCACAGGTGAATTTTTAAAAATCTAATCAGAAACTGAAAACATATAGGACACAGGCTCAGGAACTTAAACAAGACAAAATTATGAAATCATAGTTATAAAGAAATAAGTAGCAATTGACTATTACAGGGTGAGAGTGTAAGTTCTAAACATTCTTGTTCTCTTATGGCATTACTTTATGCAGGAATTCTAGGATGTAAACAAATTAGTTTGTTATTGAGAAGTTGTATAGCACATAGAGTTGACATTTTTAGTGTTAGTTCATGCAAAGAAAAAGGATATTTTATTTTATTTTAAGATTTTATTTATTTATTTGACAGAGAGAGATCACAAGTAGGCAGAGAGTCAGGCAGAGAGAGAGGGGGAAGCAGGCTCCCCGCCGAGCAGAGAGCCCGATGCGGGGCTCGATTCCAGGACCCTGAGATCATGACCTGAGCAGAAGGCAGAGGCTTTAACCCACTGAGCCACCCAGGTGCCCTGAAAAAGGATATTTTAAAATGTAATAATTAATTAGATTTTTTTCAGTTTAATGAGGTGATTTGTGCTGTAATGAAAAGACTGAGTCTCAATTTTCTGATTTCTGTTTGAAGCCTCCATAAGATTGGAAATCATAATGTAAGAAACATGTGACATCTGTTTCTAGTGTTCCTGGGTTTTCTGTACCAAATCCCAATATTCCCACCACTCCCCTCACACACTTCAGACATGAGGTAAAATAGAACTCAGAAATGGCTTAACACAGAGATCCTCAGAAACATGCACAGATTTCCCCAGGCCCCCAAAAGCAATGGAAAATCATTCAGATCATGGAGGTCCTCACAGTCCAAGGGAGGTTGTTGGTCCTCACTGTAAATGTGATGAGAGACACTGGAGCTGAAGAAGAATCCTTAGAGTATGTAAGAGCATGATGAGTACTGGACAGGAAGTGTCCTGTGTGACAGCAAGAGAATAAACCTAGGTTCCTCAAAATTATTTCCATTTAGGGAGAGCTATCCATAGCACATTTTAAGATCTGGCCTCCTCCTTGACCTTTTGTCACCGGAAAACCCTGCATGATTGACCCCAAGACCTGACCTTAACTGCCTACCTGCATGTAACACATTTGTCCCACATTTTCTTCAAGCTTTTCTTTCCTGTTTATCTTTTAAGTCAGACAAAAGACCCCACACATATAATATCTGTAGATAGAAACAGGAAATTACCACATAAGCAATGATGACTGCCCTGGTGAAGAACTCCGGCCAGCTCAGACCTTTTAGACCAGTTCGAGCTCAACCTGACTCACACCTGCACAGATGGATCATGGAGTTACTGACAGTTACCTCTGCCTTATTATAATGCTACAATACTGCCTAGGGGGAGCACAAGCTTCATTAACATAACATACAATTTATGTACAGGCACATTTCCATATGGCACATGCACAGCTTTTTATGTCTGCCTCTATATACGATGACGAAATTCCCATTTCTCAATATTCACCCTGACCCTAAATAAAATAAAAAACCCAATCACCTCTGTTTGGGGGTCAGAGCTTTGGAGTTATTCCCTGTGATCTTCTTATTTGGTGCACATAAACTTTCCCTTGTATGACAACTCCATCTGGTGTTCCTATCTATAACTTGCCCCAGAGCAAACTCACTTTACTTTGGTTACAAAATCTGGTGACCCAGACGGACTTTGTCCTTCTGAGGTTCTGCACACCTTGTCCTTCTGAGGTTCTGCATACCAGTTACCTGATATCGGTCTTAGGGCCGGGAATGGATTCTTTGATGGGGTCCTCCCTTCTTGGTGCTTGTGACTGCCAGCCTGGTGTGTGACCTCATCTGAAATCCAGCAGCCACTCTGATTACTTTCATGAAGATTTCTCTTGGGGGACACCTGGGTGGCTCAGTCGGTTAAGCATCTGACTTCAGCTCAGTCATGATCTCAGGGTCCTGGAATCAAGCCCCAGGTGGGGCTCCCTCTCAGGGAGGAGTCTGCTTGTCCCTCTGTTCCTCACCCCGCACACTCATTCTCTCTTTCTCTCTCTCTCTCTCTCAAATAAATAAGTAAAATCTTAAAAAATTAAAAAAAAAAGATTTCTCTTGGGATAAATTACATAGGTTTACTGGACAACTTTGAGAGGTAAACTAGAGTTTCTCACAAAGTGTGGGCAGGTCGGCATAACCGTTAAAATACTCTGAGGGAATTGAATACTCATTTGAATTGAGTCCAGACATAACCAGGTGACAGAAAACCACCGAACCCAGCCATTCAGGGGCTTGGATACCCCTGCCTGGTGAAATAAGAACGGCTTAATATAGACTAGCCTAGGACTGGGAGATTGAAATAAATCTCTGTCCCACCTAGTTGTTTGGTTCCTATTGGTGGTTTGGTCCTGGTGCACCTCCTCTTTCACTTATAACTCAGGAGGAAAGAGGCAGCAACTCCCTAGGTCACTGGAAGCCTACACCAGGAATGGGTAAGAGCTCTATTTAATTGGTTAAAAGGTATTTCTGTGGTTTTGGTTATTTCTCCTCTCTCATTTGTGGTTTTATTTATTCAAGTCCTTTCTCTTTTCTTCTTGGTAAGTCTGGTTAGAGATTTTTTTTTTTTTTTTTCAAAGAACCAGCTCCTAGTTTCATTGATCTGTTCTATTGTTTTTTTGGGGGGTTTTGGTGGGTTTTTTGGGGGAGGAGTTCTATATCATTTATTTTCGCTCTAATCTTTTTTTTTAATTTTTTTTTTAAGATTTTATTTATTTATTTGAGATCACAAGTAGGCAGAGAGGCAGGCAGAGAGAGAGGGGGAAGCAGGCTGTCTTGCTGAGCAGAGAGCCCGATGCAGGGCTCCATCCCAGGACCCTGAGATCATGACCTGAGCCGAAGGCGGAGGCTTTAACCCACTGAGCCACCCAGGCGCCCCCGTTTTCGCTCTAATCTTTATTGTTTCCTTCCTTCTGCTGATTTTAGGTTTTGTTTGTTGCTCTTTTTCTAGCCCCTTTAAATGCAAGGTTAGGTTATTTGAGATTTTTCTTGCTGCTTGAGAATAATTAAAAAACTTCCTAATGACATGGAAAGAGAATATACTTTCCTCAAATGCATGAATTTTATTCAGTCATTTACTCAATGAGCTCTAACTTTGTGCCAAATAACTTTCATTTTTACTATAACTTCGAATAGTAGAAGGCAGAAGAATTTAAGTTGTAACTCACAATAACTGCCTATTGCTAACAGAAGTATTTTGGGAGTAGCTGACAAAAATTATCATCTGCCATTGAGTAAAACAATTCTGTTTGTGTTTTTAGAGTTTAATTTAGTCATAAATAAATCAGTGCCCTCAGATTTTCAAAGGATAAGTTTAAAAACAAAGTTTCATGGTAGGGGTGGGGCTGTGGGAGAACACCTAGGTGATCAGTTGTATAAGTATCTTACTCTTGATTTTGGCTCAGGTCATGACCTCAAGGCCCGGGGATGCAGCCCTGCTTGGGCCTCTGAGCTCAGCAGGGAGCCTGCTTGAGGACTCTCTCCCTCTCCTTCTGCCCCTCCCCCTGCTTGCACACTCTTTCTCTCTAAAATAAATAAATAAATAAATAAATAGTTTTTAAAAAAGTTTCAGTCTCCCTCATTAAAGACAAAATATCTACCTTAATAGAGGTGGTGGGATAGTAACAGGCAGCTAGGCTCAAAGAATACACACAACTTGGGAAAACCTAGGTCATGCCTATTCAGGGCAGGGTGGGGGGGGTGGAATTTCTCCACACACAAACTGAACATTTTATCTTTAAAATGAAACAAATATCCTTAATGTAATTTTTTAAGCAGGGAGAGAATTTTCAAAAATATTTCTGTGAACTTTATATAGACTTAAGTTTTATTTTTAACAACAATGGAATAGATTCTATTGTAGAAAAAAGTTTAACTTCAGAATTCCACTTTTTTTTAAAGAAAAGTAAATTACAGTCTAGAGCTAGATCCAGAGCAATAGTTGTCTACATTTTAGGGATTATTTGAGAAAGTATAAACAATAAGGAACTTCTCCCCAGAAAACTACATGATTGCACATACACAATTTTGTATATAATTTCAGGAATAAAGAGATTTCTGGACTCCCAAAGCCTACCCATGGATCCAACTTAAAGAGACCTGACAAGGAGCTGAGGTAAAGACTTGTACATGTGTCTGATTGTGCTAAGGAAACTGCATTTGTTTATCCCATCCAACAAAGAAATAAAGTTCTATGCAGGCTAAAATAATTATAACAGGGGTGCCTGGGTTAACTCTTGATTTCAGCTCAGTTCATGATCTCAGGGTTGTGAGATCAAGCCCCCCAGTTCTGCACTGGGCTCTGTCCCTCTCCTTTTACTCCTCCCCTTCTCTAACACTTAATAATTAATTAATTAATCAATTAATTAAAAAATAATATAACAGAAGTGACAAGCCTAATACAGTATCTATATTCTATAGAATTTTTCACACAGAAGAAACAAATTTAGGCAAGAAAGGAATTGACATATCAGTGTAGAATTTCCACAGGTATATGAGTAAAAAACTTCTTTCCAAAGTTTACATTTTCTTTTGAAGAATATAAAAAATGATATCTAATATGTAAGTGAGTAGAAAAAGAAAAAATCTTCAGGTTGTTATAAACCATTACTAGGAATTTTCAAAGTTCAAATTACATAAACATAAAAGGAAAATGAAAACAGCATTCAAAAATAGTAATTTAAGAAACTATAAGTCCATTATCTGAGCATTTATATTTTGCAACCTGATGGAAATCAGGAGAGCAGCCAGAATATTTGGTGAACCATGAGAAAGCATCACAGGACTCTTGTCTTTAGTACAAGAGAAGCATAGAAGTTTTGTCAAAAACAATCTTAAAAATTAAGATAGATTAAGTGAATATGATGGTTGGAAAACAAATTAAACCTGTGCATGAATCCTTTCCTCAACATTCATAACAACTGGTCATCCTACCTGTATTAGAACATTTCTCTATACTTGAAAACTCAACATGGCAGCACATCCTGTTTTCCAGGAAGTTCTTATAGTTGAACAGTTACTCCAACCTTGAACTAAAAGCCACTTCCACATAACTTCTACCCATTGGTCTTTTTGCTCTTTGGCCACAAACCCAATTTACTTCCACTCCATTTAATTTAATTAAATTAATCCATTTTTTGAAAGATTTTATTTATTTGTCAGAGAGAGAGAGAGAGGACAAGCGGAGGGAGAGGGAGAAGCAGGCTCTCCGAAGGCAGACACTCAACCGACTGAGCCAACCAGGCACCCCCCTCCAGCCCATTATGGAACTATTGACTCTCCTAAGTCATTTTCTTTCCAGGCCAACCTCCCTCGGATCTTCCAACATTTTTCATAAATTGAAGTTGTCAGTATCTTCCCCATTCTATGAACTCTTAATCCTGAATGGCCATTTTAGAGTGAGTACCTAGTACTGAATGCAATATATCAGGGATAATCTAGCCAGAAAAGTGAAAATAAAATTAACCTAAAGGTAAATCCATAAAAGAAAAAGGAGGATGGCACCTGGGTAGCTCAGTAGGTTGGGCAACTCTTGATTTTGGCTCAGGTCATGATCTTAGAGTCATGAAATCAAGCCCCTGGTTGGGATTCTTTCCCTCTTCCTCTCTCTCCCCTTCTTCTCCTCCCCTCGCTTGCACACTCTCTCTTGCTCTTTCAAATAGATAAACAAATAAAATCTCTTTTAAGAAAAAGTAGGCAAATAATAGATGCTTAATAAGTAATTAAATAAACTATTGATTCATGTGTATTTTGTAGACAAGATTATTCCATACAAAATGTAGTATAAAAATTATGTTTTCCTGTCCTAAATATTAGTGATGACATTTTAAAAAGTTAAATGTAGTACTTCAGTTTGTTCCAAATAAATTTCATCTTGTTAGATAAAGAAGAGCTTTGCAGCATATAGAAATCATTTCAGATGCTGATTCTTTCATTCAGCATATTTTTTATAACTCCCATCTTCATGCTTTCTGCAAATTTAGCAAGAATTACTTCTATGTTAACATTCAAAGCAGTGATAATAATATTAAACTCAACTGCATACTGAGATGCCACCAGAGACCTATTTCCTGCAGGATATCAATGATATAATTAGTAGGACCCTTCAGGTATAACTGTTGCACTGATTAAGAATTCACAAAATTTATTATCAGTTTCCACACATGTTTTTCCACGAGATATAATTTAAAAAACTGTCAAATTGTTACTCACATCCAAATTTGCTTATCACTTTTTTCTACCACTTAAGTAACTATATCACACACATGAAGAAAATGTGTTCTATCAAAGTATGCCTTGCTGGTAAATCCAACCCTCCTCTCAGGAAGTTATATCCCCTCTAAATACATCTATTTAATTTTTCAAATTTATCTTCAAAGCCTGTTGGACTAAACATTCCTCTCTTTTCGATAGCATCTCTGGGTCTCCAGTATACCTATTTTGACAATTCAAAGGCTTTTTTTTTTATAATGAAAAAGTACTGTACTACTTACATGTAGACCAGAATATACATATGTATCTTTTATAGCTCCCTCTCTATTATTAGCTGGGGGAGGAGTGCCAACTTAAACTGATATTAATGTTACAATCTTATTTGTTCTGTCAAATGTCATTTAAGACTCATGTGTACCATAGCAGAATCTCTTAGAAAGAAAACTTATGATGACGGAATACTGTAAACATTGCTTACCTGGTTTTGTGCATATAGATAGGATCTACCAAATACACGATCTATATTTTAAAATCCTTGAAAAGATTTTCTAAATGTGGATTCCTTGAAGATGGTAAAATTGTTAGGAATGATTTATTCTGCCAGTGATAGTAAGATTTACATATTTTTCAAATTATATGCAACAAATAATGCAGGGATTCTAATACCAAGTTTCAGCAACTCTTTACTAAGGTATTACTCATAATCTTTCCCAATTCAGAGTAAAGGGATAGCCTGTTCTACTCCAAATTCTCTAACTCCAAAGACTTCTTTCTCGGGGCTGTGGGCATTGTTATCTTACTTTTTGATTCAGGTTCTTTATTATTAATTTCTATTTGTAATTAATTAAAGTACATTCTTCAATAACTGGCTTTTCATCAGTTAATCCATTCATTCATTCATTCATCTGATACTTATCAAACACCCAGACTTGCTGGACACTGTTCTAGGCTCTCACTGCAGAAAAAGACAAGTCAAATTCTTTCCTCTCCAACTTATATTTTAGTGGAGAGTTTGCCTTTTGCTCTCATCGGAGATAATGATAGGTGCCATGAAGAAATAAAACAGAAGGATTAGACAACAGGGGTGAGAGTGGAGCTCTTTATTTAGACCAGACCACTCTGCAGAGACAGCGTGTGAACTGACAACTGAATGAAAAGACAGAGCCAATAATGTAAAGATTTGGGGGAAGAAGTTTCCAAGTGAAGGGAAGTACAAGTAAAAAGGCTTACGAGTTTGGCATATCTAAAAGTAGAAATAAAGATGATTCATCTGGAGCATACTGGAAATGAAAGTGAGCAATACGTAGTGTCCATATCAGGCAGAGCCCTGTAGACCATATTAATCATATGGTACTTTATTCTAATCCTATTATATAATTGGATGTCAAGCAGAAGAGCCATATGACCTGATCAGTAATATGCTATGATTTGGTTATTACAGAAACATTATGAAGGTTGGATGGAGAATTCATAAGAGAAGTATGCAAAAAAGATAAAAGACTTAGTGGGAATAGAACAGTAGAGAGAAGGGATCGGATTTGGGATGTTTCTGGAGATAGCGGTAGCTTGATGACAAAAGAGATATGAGTGTGAGGAAAACAGAGCATCCAACAATGCCTCCTAAGTGTTTGACCTATGTCATTTGGTGATAGATATTGCCATTATCGAGATAGTGAAGACTGAGGGTTGGAAGTGTACATAAGAAATCAAAAGTTCTGTTTTGGATGTATTTAATATTGATATCCCAAATATATATATATATATGATAAATATTTCAAATAGAATTTGAGTTCAAGAGATGCCTGATGCATCAACACATAAAAGATACCTTAAGCCACACAGGACTGCATGAGATGAGAAAAGAAGAGCATTCAGATAGAGAGGAGGACCTGAGAAACAAAGAGGACAAAGGAGGAGGAACCAGCAAAGGGGACCAAGACAATGAGTGGCAGTGGGATAGGATGAGGCCCACAGAGGGGGGGTATCCTAGAGCCCTGAAGATGCCCGTGTTTCAAGAAGGGCAAGGTCAAGTGATAAAGCTGCTGAAAGGCTGACTAAGACGAGGACTGATAGTTGAGCAGTGGGTAAAATGGAGGCCAGAGATGGTCTTGATGAAGGTTATTTCAATGGAATGAAGGAACTAGGATCAGAAAGGATTGGGTTAAAAAAAAATGGTGAGGAGTGGAGGTAATTAAGAGCCACTTTATCTGATTTGCTCCACAAAACCTTGTCTGTGAATGTGGGACCTCGGGGTCTTTGTTGCCAGTTCAGTGCTCTCTGCATATTATTCACCTGGTGGATTAAAGAAAAGGAATTATAGATTTGATTATATAGTGAGAGTTAGTTCCTGGTTAGACTCTGAAATGAAAAGTAATGTAGATTGCCCAGAAATATGTGTATATAATAAACTTGTTTGTTTTACTTATACACACACACACACACACACACACACACACGTGTGTGTGCGTGTATGCGTATGTAGTTGGTCATTTTACTTGAAATAAAAATATTCTCTAGAATATATATCTCAAGTAAATAGGCATTACACAAACAGGATTTTAGTACCAAGCCATACTACTACTATTACTCAGTCCATGCACCATAAGTTATTTAATTTTATCAAGAAGAATATCTGGGATTATGTTGTCATGGTATTACCACTTAACAAATGTACTCATATTACTTTTCTTCTTTTTTAATTTAACTTTATTTACACTTAACTAATTAACATATATCATTGGTTTCAGAGGTAGAGGTCAGTGATTCATCAGTTGTGTATAACACCCAGTGCTCATTACATCATGTGCCCTCCTTTAATGTCCATCACCCAGTTACCCCATTCTCCACATCCCCCTCCCCTCCAGCAACCCACAGTTTGTCTTATGGTTAAGAGTCTCTCACATTACTTTTCTATAACAAAATATTTTTGCCTAAAACAGGACTATAATGTAATTCCCAGACTCAGTCTACACCAATACTTTATTGTGAAACTCACATCCATGTATGAAGGTATATAGCATAGTTAATCAACTAGTGAGAAAGTCATCTGGAATCCAAGTCTCCCAGAATGCCTTCCCTTTTTAAGCAACTCCCAATAATTATTGTAAAATACTGTTAAGAACAAAGTACTGCAAAAATATTATGGATATTACTTAGTAATGGCCAACATTAACACTTATTATTTAAGTCGCTATTCTTAAATATATTAATATGTTTAATCCTTAGAAAAACTTACATTACCATTTCCATTTTAAGGACAAAGAAACTTAGGCACACTGAGTTATACTAACTTGTCCAAAGTCACAAATATGGTTATTGTGACTACACACCCTGAAGTCAATTACCTTGTTATATTATTGAAGAGTATTTTCTTAAGAAGAAAGATAGGAGAGTGACATCAGCAAGATGGCAGAGAAGGAAACTCTGGACCCTCCTCCCCCACATAAACAAATCAATTCAGCAACCTCCAAGGTAGACTGAGATTTAGTCTCTGGATCTGAATTAGGAAACAGAAAGGAGAGCAGGTTAGGTAGCATACTGAAACTACAGGCACTAAATGAAAGCTCTTGTAAAAATGAAATGTCTGGGGAGGCAATGGAGGCTACCCCATAAGACATTTATTTAGGAGTGTGTGCTGAGTGAAACCCATTAAAAAATGAAAACCAAAAAAGAAAAGAAAAGAAAGAAAAATGAAATGTCTGGACTGCCACCTTTCCCCTCCCAGTTCCAGAATGCCAACAATCATGTTCATACTATGTTCACTTTCCTATCTATACTTTAACTCCACCTCAAGCAGGAGACTTGAAGTTTCTTGTTTGAAAACCTAAACCGTCTAGAGAAACACCTACGGATAATGACAGCCAGGGCTTTCCAACAGAAAACTAGGGATCCTTCACCAAAAGCAAGTTCTGCCCAGTCTCCAAGCCCTGCCAGTGCACACAGAGCTTGCCATCAGCTTGTTAGTGGCTTAGTTCTAACTAGTGGCCAAGACCACCAGATGTTTGGGAAAGGCTGTAACAGGGAAGGCAGAGAAGGAAAGGGGCGGGGAGAGTGTATGGAGAGAGGGAGGGAAAGAGAGAAAGAGAGAGAGAGAAAAGAAACTCACAAGAGACAACAGAGTGAAAGAAAGGCATTGCGACCCAACAGAAGTATAGAAAGTATCGATTGCTATTTAAAAAAAATACATTCAGGGGCACGTGGGTGGCTCATTTGGTTAAGTGTCTGACTCTTGGTTTTGGCTCAGGTCATGATCTCAGGGTTCTGAGAGTCTCTCTCTCTCCCTCTTCCTCTGCCCCTCCCCTGCTGTCTCTCTCTCTCTCTCTCTCTCTCTCTCTCTCTCTCTCTCTTCTCTTAAAACAAACAACACAGAAAACAAAATATCAAAGGCTATAATAACTAAAAAGTGCAATAAAAATTCAATAGAGGATCCGGAATATAAAATAGAAGAAATCCTTCAAAGACAGAGGGGAGAGAAAGATAAAAAATAGGAAGAAAGACAGCATTAATCTAGAATATAACCATTAAACCAATGGGAATTTCTGAAACCAAAATAGAAAGGAAGGGACCATTAAAAAAATAAGAAATTAATGTTTTCCGAACTGAAGAACTTCAAAGCTCTAAGAAAATGCCTACCCAAAGGCCAAAACAATTTTTAGAAAATTAAACAAACAAAAAAACTACATTGAGATATATTGTTATATAATTTCAAATAATAATAAACCCTAAAATCTTCCCAACAGAGAAGCAATGTCATATACAAAAGGTAAAAAAAATGCCAATCTCATCAGAGTTTTCAAAAGCAACACTAGAAGCTAGAAAAAGACAAAGCTATGCTTTCAAAATTCTGAGTGAAAATGAGATTCAATATAGATCTCTTCCCCCATTTCAACTACCCGTGAGGGGCGCCTGTGTGGCTCTATTGGTTAAGCCTTTGCCTTTGGCTCAGGTCATGATCTCAGAATCCTGGGATGGAGGCCTGCACCAGGCTTTCCGCTCAGCATCAGGTCGGCTTCTCCCTCTCCCTCTGTGATCTCTCTCGCTCTCTCAAATAAATAAATAAAATTTAAAAATAAATAAATAAATAAATAAACTACCAGTGAAGTGAGTAAGGACATTTTTCAATATGTAAATCCTTATATATTCATCTCCCATGGGCTTTTTCTCAGCAAACTACAAGAAAAATATGTGCCACTAGGAAAGGAGTAAACCAGGAATGAGAAAAACTAACACAGGAACAAAGTGGCAAAAATTCCCAAGACAACTGCCAAAAAAGGAAACCCTTTAGGCTGGAAAAAGAGGTCAGAGAGTTCCAGAGATATGCCTTCAGAAAGAAGTAATTGGACTGATAAATCATTTAATAGACTCGTCCAAATGGAAAATTGTATTGGGAAATATTTTACAGAGAAGATGTGCAAATGGTTATTCTAATAAAATAATGAGGCAATTAATAAAAATATCACATAAGGAAGAAAATAAAATAATAGATACTATTTGGAACAGAAATAAATGATATTTAAACTGTTACAACAGTGACACTAAATATAGTTGTATCTAAAAATGTATAATTATATTGGAATGATATGGTTAGATGAAGAGGAGGCATGAGCTAAAATACTCATGTGATATAAAATTTAAAAAAATAGATACTAAAATTGATTATTCAATTGAAAAAGATGAGAATGAGATAGTAGTATAGGATTATCACTTACAACTATAATGGTAAATAGCAAGGAACCATCTAACAGGATAGAAGATGCTTGCTTCTGGAAGGATGTGGTGAGGAGTAGTACTGGTTGGTGACCAGGTATTATTTATTATTATAATGACTATAGTAAAAAATTATTTTTTTAATTAAAAAAAATTTAATGGCTCTTTTTTCTTGCTTTAAAGTGGCCACTCTTATACAATAACTGATAAGGAAGATATGCATCAAAGGTCTTGGGCACTCAGCTAAAACACTCAAAAGAGCAAATCATTCAGCACCCCATTACATGATGACCTAATATGATCAATGGTCAGTTCTCAAAGCAATATTATACTAACTTGCATAGTTACTGTGTGTAAGAAGTCTCTAAGAATTTAACTAAATAGACATAACGAATTCCACTGAAATTTAGTCATTTAAAATATATAAAATATTATATGAATATTACAATTTCATAATTAAAATAGAAAAAGTCTCTACCTCTTGTTAGATTTACTATTTGTAACTTTAATATTTAATTTACGTAATATTTACATATATTTTATGACCTTCAGAATGCATAAAGAAAAAAAATGTTTAGCCTTTCTACCCAAATGCAAATTTGACTTGGAAAGACACTATGTTTTTCATAAACAGTTTAACAAGACACTTTGCATGTCATGCATACAATGCAGTTACTGTGAACTAATGGTTCTGAATAGTAATTCTAACATCCATCTGTTAGTATGTTAGCAGTAAACAGTCTCACAATGTTCTGGCTCTCTTTTATATGATGAAAAATTGACGCTTGGAACAAATTTTGAAAATAATTTAATGGTTTAATATCTTGTGCATCAGCATAGCTAAAGAGGCTTTTAATTGATTCTTAAGGAAAATACTTTTTTCAATTTTGTTTCATTGAACACCCAAACTTAAAACGATAATAAAATCTATGAGTATGTGGGCTCGGCAAATAAATTTACTTAGTTGAGCATGTTCATTCAGATCGAGGCCCTAATATGGGCAGGTTTTCAGATTAGTCCAATTTTTTTTTTTTTTTTAATGAAATCCGTGAGAGAACATTTTAGTGCTGTTAAAAGCTAGATTCTAATAGCTGTGGTTGAACTGGCATTAAAATGAAAAGCTTCCATATCTCTTTCTAACTCACCCTCCAAAGGCAATAGCCCATGGTGAATGTGGTTGATTGTGTCAATAATGACCAAGCTGCAGACAATTGAAATATCTTTTGATATGGACTACATTTCAACTCAGTTATTCTCTACGTATTTTTTTTTTTTTAGGATTTGTATAACGATGAGAAAAAAAAAAGTCTTATGCTTTATATATTTCACTGAATCCAGCTAAAAGGCAAAATTCTTTCTTCTTATTCATCATAAGAGCTTAACTGCTATTTGGTCCCCAGGTGGCATATAAAGTCAAAGATAATTTTTAGCAATGACATAGTTTATAATTTTGATTATAGAAAGGCAATTGCATTATTCCATCTCTTCTGTTTCTTCAGGAAATAATTTAATCACTATTTTTGCATTAAAAAAATAACAGCAGTACCTTCTTATCAGCAATTTATGTGGAAGTCTCTTTTTTTTTCATTAAGACTTTTTGTATTTAGAGAGAGAGAGAGGGAGGGAGCACAAGAGCAGGGGGAGGGGCCGAGGGAGAGAGAGAATCTTAAACAGACTCGGCGCTGAGCTTGGGGCCTGATGCGGGGTTGGATCTCATGATCCTAAGATAATGAACTGAGCCAAAATCAGGAGTTGGACACTTAGCCAACTGAGCTACCCATGCACCCCAAGTGTCTCTTTTTAAAAAATATTCTGAACTCTGTGTGAACCCATTTTAACACTGATTTGCTTGGCTCCTAATATATGAAAATGGATTATCAATAATAAATATTCATGGTAATTATGAATATGAGTCATCTGAATTGGATAACTTTGGATTGGCATTATAATTCTTAGTTTTCTGAGTTAGCTATTAATAAGTTAGGAAATGTAATACATGCATACCTCAGTTTTCTGTTCCTATAATCAATCTTTATCTGATGGAAGCTGAGAATGATGTTCTGGGAAATACAGTAGAAATTTTACCTTGTCTGTGTTTTGTAACCAATTTGGTCAATTCTAATCACTCATTATGTACAGGGAAGTTCTGTAGATAATATATTCACTTTTGTAGGACTACTACTATTTAGCTGTGGTAAAAAAATGTAAAAATTACCACCTTATCAATCACTGGGCTGATTCTAGAATTTTATTCTCTAAGAACAACCTTAACTAAAAACTGCAATCCTGGTTTTTTAACATTGTTGTTAACTAGATCTTTAAATTATTGCATCTAAAAATAATATTAATGAAGTATCAAATTTATCAGTACACTCTTTACATTCAAATGGATTAATCTGAAATGAATCGCATGTGGATTGGTAGCGGAACAATTCACTTGTAGCTAGAATATCACCAATTCGGGACCATGAACCTGAGTCCTGAGAACAGACAACTAAATTTATATTCCTTTCTAAATGAGCTTAAATGTATATTTTTAATAAAATCCACTGGTTTCATGTTATAATTCATCAACACTTTTGAGAAATAGTCAATGGAAATAAAAACCTAAAATAAATAGTTACCAAATTTTAAAACAAACTTCTGAAAAAACTTGTTTTTATTTGCATTAACTATTTCTCAAAAGTGTTTAAAACAAACTTCTGAAAGAAATTCTGATTTTAAAATATTTGATCTCTGTCATCATTGTTTCCAGAACTTTGCTCTCAATGGTCTCCAGTTTCTGTACATTTATGTGATAGGTTATAACAAGGCCATATTCTTCATTCTCTGCATCTACATCTTTTGAAGCCTTTAACTCTCTACCCTTTGAATCTGAGCTGACTTTGTGTCTTGGTTTGGTAAACAAAAATAAGCAAAAGTAATAATTTTACCAGTTCCACAACTAAACCTCCAGAGGCCCTGCATGCTTCCTTTTCTGCTGGAACTCTGCTCAGCCACCATATGAAGAAGCCTGAGTCAGTTTGTTTGATGACAAGAGACTGCCTGAGTAAACTACAGTTAAGTCAACCCAGATGTCCTAACCAAAGCCCTAGACATATGAGAAAGCCCAGCCAGCATCAGCAAAGTGGCTCACCTAAAAGATGTATGAGGGAGCCCAGCCAAGAACAAAAACTGCCCAGCTGAGTCCATCCAGGAAAGTCAGGAGCTAAATAAATGATTGCTAATTTAAGCCATTTGAGGTGGTTTATTATATTGCGATAGGTAATTAATGCAGTTAGACATTGCAAAGTTGAATACATTGGTCTATGAATTGATACATCACTATGGAATGTCATTCTCTAACATATGCCTTTCCTTTAAAAATGATTCCTGTGTGAAACATCAATATGGGTCTTCTCTTGTCATTATCTAGAATTATGCATGCTACAGAATGTTGTAATTGTTTTACTGAAACCCAGAGGGGCATTCTCCTATTACTCACTCACTCTCTCTTCCTTTTCATTTCTGTCTATTTTACTCTTTTTCCCTACTCATAACAGAACATAGCCAACTCATGGCTCAAACTAATGACAGAGATAGTTTACTCTTTCCATTAGCAAGCTAGGTTATTTACTGACATGGAGAAATCTGTTGGAACACTAATTTCCAGACTTTCTCTCCATCATTTGGTGCAAGAGTTTAACAACGTGCCACTTTTTCTATTCTGCCTTCCGTTGTTCATTAGGGATTTAATAAAATGTTAAATGATGATGGAAAGTTCCAATGACTTTCTATTATTTTCATTTAATAAAGCAATCTGAATGGAACAGAGATTGCCACTCTTTTTTTTTTTTTTTTTTAAGATTTTATTTATTTATTTGACAGAGAGAGAGAGATCACAAGTATGCAGAGGCGGGGTGGGGGGGGGGGGGAGAAGCAGGCTCCCTGCTGAGCAGAGAGCCCGATGCAGGGCTCTATCCCAGGACCCTGGGATCCTGACCTGAGCCGAAGGCAGAGGCTTTAACCCACTGAGCCACCCAGGTGCCCCAGAGATTGCCACTCTTAACTTCAAATAGCTTTTCAGCAATTTCTGTATAATTATATTGCCTGAATGTATTAGACCTCTCAAGAACTATATACTTCTTTGACACATACTTTAGAACACATACTTTTCCAGTTAATCTGTGTTTTTCTATTGAATTTTTAAACATTTAGTTACATCAATATGCTATTATAAAAAATGGAATCTCCAAAACAGTATGAAACTTAATATAAGATCGCGTTATGACTTCAATCATACTATTACGTGTTTATTTTCTTTATATATATATATATCAATTTTTTGAGGAATCAAACTGATTCTTCCTAGCCA
This sequence comes from Potos flavus, assembly GCA_028534135.1. Classification (NCBI taxonomy): domain Eukaryota; kingdom Metazoa; phylum Chordata; class Mammalia; order Carnivora; family Procyonidae; genus Potos; species Potos flavus. The sequence continues at coordinate 72,524,792 of CM052886.1, forward strand.
TGGTTTGCAACATTAGTTTACTAAATTTAACTAAATCACAGGATTTAAATAATGGATGGCTGGCCTAGTGCAATTATTCTAAATGGCTGCTGAGTCACGATTTAAAAGAAGAACTCGTATTTGAATATGTTAATTTCCCTAACAAAAAACTTCACGCACGTAGTTTACTGGTGATACAAAGACAGAGATTTATTTTTTCTTTGAGCTGCTCACCATGTGGAAGAAGAGACAATACACATAAACAGAAAAATTTTATGTCATGGTTTAAGGAGATTGAATAAATTTGAGCAAGAGTAAAGAGAATGGAGTAACTCTTCCTGAAAAAGTTAGTAAATCTTCACAAAAGATGACACTTTAGAATGGATTGATTCTGATTTGTCAGCTATGAAGAAGAGAGAAAAAGGCACAGATTCACAGCAGGGTAGTTGTTTTAATTATTCTATTAACCCCATTGGTGAAGAAGGTATTCTTACCCTAGGATTATACGAATGGCTGAACACATGACACCCAATACTGGACAAATAAGATCAACAGGAGTTATTAGCCACCTCTACTCACAGCCAGGAGGAACTGTCACATAGGGCCACACAGGTATTGCACTCAGGAACAGAGTGAGCAACTGGGGGCTGTGGGAGGCAGGCTTTAAGTACCAAGAAGGTGAGGCACTCCCCAGGGTTCCCCCTGGACAGTATCATTGGCTCGTTTGGATAATTCCATAAACCCGATACTCAGGCATAAACAAAACTGTGTCCAGTCCCTTGATAAATAGTCCCTTGATAAATTGGCTAGAGAACCTTATCTGTGGGAACAGAATAAGGAGAGAAACTTCACAGTCAGGTCATCAGAGACCCTCCTGACTTTACCAGATGTCAAGGCAGCGCATAATTTTGAATCTTTGAGTCTTACATGACAGGAATAGAATGTAAAAGCAATAGAATTCTGAATATCCTCTATGTTTTATAAAATGGTGAGAAGTCCTGTTTTAGGATGGGTAGAAGGTGACAACGATGGAGTTTTGCACATATATTTGGTATCTCTCACAGATTTTTATGAGAATAGCAATTCTATCTTATTCAAGATTGTGTAACCACAACCTAGAAAAATACTTGATACATGCATTTCAAAATGAAATGAATGAATTAATAAAATAATAGTTTGTGGCCAGACTTTTGTTGGCATTGACTTACTCAGAAAATAAAATCTTGGCGCTTCACTTATAGGCATATTATCTAGCAAAGACAAGACAAAAATATAGTCAAATAAATTAAGTCAACTATTAAAATTATACTCAATACTATGTTTGGGGAAGATTTTTAAGGACTTCGTGGGCTGAATTCGAGTTTAGATTTAATTCTCTGTTCAATGGAGAGATAAGAGAGGATTTTAGGCAGTGTAGTGACAAAATTGTATTTGTTATTTAAATGGAAAGCCCTAGTTGAAAAGGTAAGTTCTGAATGAATTGGAATGAAGATGAAGGTTATGGGACCATGGTTATACTAGTCAAGAAGAGGTATTACAGGAATATGAAGTAAAGTAGTATGGGGAAATGATATATTTGAGAGATAATTTCAAATTTCTGTGAGACAGAGAGCATACAGAAAAGTGGTAACTGATCAAAAAGAATTTACCTCCTACAATACAAGCAAAGAAAAATTGATCTGACTAGAAAGAATCTGAGAGGGCTTAATATTTTGAGGCACCAGTGTAAAAGAATGCAAGTATGAACATCACAATACTTGAAAAATGACTATGGGGTAACAGCCCTTTCTATTTCAGTGTGCAGAATCCCTAGCAGACAAGCATTTATCCCCTTAGCAAAAAACAAAAACAATGTGTTTATTTCTAAAAAGAAAGAAACTGAGTAGGAAAACAATGCTTTTTGCCTTCAAATGCCCACAATCTAAAAGGCAGGCCAGCCTTTCAGCAACTCATCTCAGAGGAAAGCCTGTAGGAGATAGATACCTGACTGCATCTCTAGTAAAATCATTTCGAATTACAAATGCACATGCAACAAATATCAAACACTAAAGATAAGTCATACTTTAAATGAAAAAGATTAAAATAAAACAAACATATCAAAAAGAAAATAAGAAAGACAGAAGATCCAATAATGACAATCCAGGGAACAGGAAATAACTATTTAAAAAGGTCTCCATGGGGCACCTGGATACATCAGTCATTAAGCATCTGCCTTTGGCTCAGGTCATGATCCCAGGGTCCTGGGATCAAGACCCTCATCGGGCTCCTTGCTCGGCAGGAAGCCTGCTTCTCCCTTTCCCACTCCCTCTGCTTGTGTTCCCTCTCTCCCTGTGTCTCTCTCTGTTAAATAAACAAACAAACAAACAAACAAATAAATAAATAAAATAAAAAGATCTCGCAGTCTCTTAGAGAAATTCTAGGGCATATACATAAAAACAAAGATAAGATGTAGGCAGTATTTCAGAAAACAAGAAAGAACTCAAAGAAACAGAAATATTACTGCCAAATAAAAATTTAATTTAAATGTTAAAACATAAAATCAAGAAAGATGAAGAAATGGAAAATACAAGAAGAAAAAAAGGATTTTCCAAAGATGAACAGGCCAAATTGAGGAGTCCAACACCAAAGTAATAATGTCAGAATGAGGATACTGAAGGGAGAAATTTTCAACAAAATAATAAAAAAAAAATCCGAGAATTGAAGTTGTATGAGTCTTTAGATTAAAAGTATCCACTGTATAATTTGTAAGTTAAATAAAGAAAATCAAGACATCAAGATTGATTTCATCTCCTTTGGATATACACCTAGAAGTGTGACTGCTGGATCATATGTTAGTTCTATTTTTACTGTTTTGAGGAACTTCCAATGCTGTTTTCCACAATGGCTCTGCCACTTTGCATTCCCACCAAGAGCACACAAGAATTCCCTTTTTCCCATATGCTCACCAACACTTGATATCTCTTGTCTTTATTATAGCTATTCTAACAGAAATGAGGTGATAGCTCATTGTGGTTTTGATTTGCATTTTCATGACAATTAGTGATGCCAAATACCTTTCTATACAACTGTCGACCATTTGTATGTCTCCTTCAGAGAAATGTCTATTCGTATCCTTTGCCTATTTTTAATTGAGTTATAGGAGAGCTCCTTATATATTTAGGATATTAACCTCTTAGAGATATGGTTTGTTAATATTTACTACCATTCTTTAGGGTGTCTTTTCATTTTCCTGTTTTCTTTCTTGTGCAGAAGCTTTTTTGTTTGATGTAGTATAATACTACATTGGTCTACCTGTCTGTTTTTATGCCATTACCACAATGTTTTGATTATTACAGCTTTGTCATATAATTTGAAATCAGAACTGTTCTTCCAGCTTTGTTCTTCTTGCTCAAGGTTGTTTTGGCTATTAGAGATCTTTCATGGTTCCCTATGAAGTTTTGGATTGTTTTTTCTGAGGGGGAAAAAAATGCCATTGGAATTTTGATACGGATTCCTTATTCAGTAACCTAAAAACTAAATTGGAAAGTTAGCCACAAACAACAATCCTTATGTAAAGTTCCAAGATACACGAAGCGAGGAACAAGTTAGTTTATATGTATCCCATAGAATGAAAAAGGCAGGCAATAAGTATATCTGTAGTAATCTCATTTCTGTAACTAGTCATAAGGCTGTGGTTGATATAACTTCTTTCTTCCATGACACATTCCATGTTTCCTTGGCAGTAAGCCAACACTTTAGTTAGCTGGAATTCTTTACCTGGTCATCCCTAAAGGGTCTGAAACTTTGGTAGCCATTTTGGGTTACTGTATTTTCCCACTGATTTTTTAAAAATATTTATTTATTTATTTTTGAGAAAGAGAGAGAGGGAGGGGGCAGAGGGAGAGAATCTTAAAGCAGACTCCCCACTGAGTGAGGAGCTGGACGCAGGGCTTGATCCCACAACCCATGGGATCAAGACCTGAGCCAAAACCAAGAGTCAGATGCTTAACTGACCTAGCCACCCAGGCATTGATTTTTATTAATGGATATGGCACCCCAGAGGATCCCTAGGGTTCCAGACATTTTCCTCCCTGATCAGTTGTGTAGCAACAACATGATTTCCCTTGATAACTTGCACCAAACACCTTAGCCAATATTGTAATTCCCTAAAGTAGTCAGGTATCAGTCCCATCTTAAATTTAAATGGAATCATTGTATATCCCCTGGTAGAAGGTTTTTGGTTTTGTTGTGGTTTTTTTTTTTGCTGTTGTTTGTTTTGTTTTGTTTTGTTTTCATCTTGGAAACTAAGATCTCTAAATTAGCAAAGTTCAAAGTTGCAATGATGCAGCACAAGTTCCATAGTAGATTATTAAGTATAATAGTGAAAGGAGTCACTCCCATTTTCACCCCGGGGAAGAAGTAAAGCAGTTGGCTTTTGACCAATTTCTCTGTTGATTACAGGAATCAAAGGGGAATACCTTGGGGGAAAGAAAGACAGGCAATTACAAACAACCTGATTTCTGGTTCTCCTAGTAAATAAGCTAATGACATTGGCTAGGAAGAGAATCTTTATTTGAGGGATACTTTTACACTTGATCTTAGCCAAAAGGCCGAGAAGCAATTATCTGAGGGATACTTTTACCAGAACATCCTTATCTCTGGTTTAGAATTGTTTATGGTACACCAAGTTATGAATTCATGAGTCATGGATTGGCTGAAAATGACACATAAGCCTTAGTACAATATGGGGAGGAAAATGGAGATATTACATACCCTAAACCCTCTCTGCTGTGTTATATGAACTGCCAACCTCGTTGGAAACATCATCTATTTCTCTAGGCCAGAAAGAATATACCTAGTGCTAGAAAGAATGACCTGGGGAAACCACACAGGCTATAACAAACTTCTGCAACACTTGTGACTTTTGATTGCTTATAACCTTAAAATTATTTTGTAAAGCATGTTACTGGGTAAGATCTCTGATTAGTATAAGTCTGATTTGATAATTCAATCCTTGTGTTCACTGTCTTTGATTCTTGAACCCATGAATGAATTATGGCCAGGGGAGAAATAACACCATATGTTGGTCACTAATTCAAAGATTATCTACAATCAACTCAGAGATCTACATAAACAAATTTTTCAAGGTGGAAAGTTATTTCTAGACATTTTCTAAATGAAATGGGATTAAGTGTATAATATATTAAACTGGAAGATATTGGATAAATTAGTAAAACTCAATTCTCATCCTACTTCCCTGAAATCAATGTTAAAAAAAAATAGGAGAGTGCAATATGTCTTCTGAGCAGGGAGAGTAACTGACAGCAAGTACTATGCCCTAGGACTTGACTCTGCTCAAATCCTCTGGGATTATTTTATACTAGCCTGTCTAAAAATGAAGACCCTGGGATTACTGAAGCAAAACCACATGGCAGGTATATAGATTCTGATAAATGGTCACCTGTCACCCACCAATTCTTTCTAGGAGCAATACATGAGTTAGGTCAAGAGTCTGTTGATATGTTCAAGTATCCCTCAGGGTAAAACCTGTTTCTTATTAATGAATGGATAGCTCAATGGAATCATGAATAAACTGATTTAGTAATCATATCATATATGAACATGAAGAACTATGGTTTAATCAGATCCAGTGATTCTTTAAAAAAAAATAATCAGGTTTCCACTGAGAAATATTCACACACACAAAAATGTTCTTAGCTCTGTATTTAGTTAACCATAGTAATATATATCAAAACTGACTTCTGTTTTTCTCAGGCAGGAGCTTTTACCTATACTACACATATCTGAATGGGAGAAAGGTAGAGGAAAATCGTGTTATAGAAAGTGGTGTAGTGGGATAGAAAGATTTGTCAAATTGAAGTTGATGTTGCTCATAGACCTTGAATGATTAGCTATCTCTATACTAATGCTCAGGGATCCATGTGTAGTAAATGAGTCAACAGTGCTTATATTGTCACTGATTCTATTGTCAAATCCATTGCTAGAAAGTACAATTCTCTATAATATAAAGAAGAAAACATGACAGGATCTGAGTCTGTCTTAGTCAAAGTATAGGACAAGAAACAAGCCCTTGGGCGCCTGGGTGGCTCAGTGGGTTAAAGCCTCTGCCTTCAGCTCAGGTCGTGATCTCAGGGTCCAGGGATCGAGCCCCGCATTGGGCTCTCTGCTCGGCAGGGAGCCTGCTTCCCCCTCTCTCTGCCTGCCTCTCTGTCAAATAAATAAATAAAATCTTTAAAAAAACAACAACAACAAAAAAAAACAAGCTCTTATGCTTCAAAGAAAGAATAGGTTTAGTCAGGAAATAATAGGTATCTAAACATTGTTGGAAGAGCCTAAGGAGAAGATTCTAGGCTAGACCCGTTGAATGACTACCAGAAAAACATGGAACTGATGCCCCAAAACCACCACAACACAGATATTGAAACCAAGAACCCACAATATCAGCCATGAACACTTATACGCAGAAGAAAAAAAATGAAACTTGAAACTAGGTTCCAGAGTTTAGAGGTGCAAGCAAGGACTCTCATCACTGCTACCGTGACTTCAAGAAATCTGGAGGCAGACACTGTTGTTTACAGCCAGCCACAGGTTTCTAGGGACTTTCAGAGAGCAGTAAAGACAAGGACATCAGGCATGTGATGTCTACCTCCACCTCATGTCTGCCTTCCAAATACCATGAATGCATCTAAACTTCAGAAACCAATGCACAAAAAGAAACCTAGCTGTGGGGGAAAAAAAAAAATTGGGAAAGGTAGTTTTCAGCTTTCTAACTTTTCCAATAGAACACAGAATGATGGTTGAGTCAGACAATCCAAAGTGACCAAAAAATAAGCTAGAGTGCTAGGAATTTAGTGTATGAAAGAAGAAAAAATAAGCACCTCATCTTATCTACAAAGAAAACTTATAACCATTATCATGTATCTGATAATCCAACTTACAGGTTCACAGGCAGCATCACTGCCTCTCAGCCTCAATAAACAGATACACAGAAAATAAAACCAGAATAAACAGAAAAAAGTAGATCAGCTATTTCATCTGCCTGAATACCCTGCCACACTGCCTACCCTGTGAGAAGTTGTTCTTCATCACAGCAGATTAAAAAGACTTAAATTATATGATATGATTTAGCACCTTTTGTAATACTTCTCTACTAACCAATGTGATAGTTCATGTGCTTCTAGCAAACTTATTATCTTTATCAAGTTGTTAATATCTGCTATTTCTCTACATATGTCTTTTTCATGAGTTATACTGTTTTGTCTTTTGTTTTTTGATTAGTCTTATCAGAAGATATTTTATTAGGTTTTTAAAAGAATAAGCCTTAGCTTTGTTGATCTGCTCTAGGACACCTTTGTTTTCCATTTATTAATTTCTTTTTTTATATTTAAGATTCCTTCTCCTTATTTTGGGGGGGATTTGTTCTATTCTTCCTTTCCTAAGTTCTTAAACTGGTTTCTTAGCCATTTTGCAGTCTCAATTCTTTCCTAACGGGAAAGTAATATGATATTATTACTATAAGACTTTAATTCTATAAGTTGTGCCTTTGTTTATGCTTTCATAAGTAGAATTTTCATTATTTTTTGATATTAAATATTTTCTAATTTATCTTTTTATTTGTCCTTGATCCATGATTACTTGAATTATGCCTTTTAGGTATTTGAAAATATATTTCTAAGACAATTTTTGTAATTGATTTCGAATGTATGTAATTTTTCCATTTCTATAGCTTAAAGAATTAATGTATCGGTGATTTACTATGATTCAATCTATCATTGTATTTTGGTCAAACACTGTAACTGTATAATACCTACATTTTTTATTAGTTTAGGTTACTTTATAGACTAGTATGTTGTCAATTTTTATAAAATTTTTGCAAAATTTGTAAAGCATATTTATTCTTCAATTTTGGAGTACATGGTTCTATATGTGCTCCTTAGATCAAATCTGTTTATGGAGCTATTTAAATTATCTTAAATCCTTCATGTTTTATATTCTAATTTGATCTAGTTCATTCTAAGAGAAGTGCATTACAATCTCTCACTATGATGGCGGTACTTTCTCTTTGATATATCAATTTTTGCTTTACAGATTTTACAGCTGTATCACTGAGCATACATAAATTAAAACTACCTTCAAGGGTGTACTGAGTCTTCTGAAACAAATACAGTGCCCCTCTTTTTCCCTTTTAAGGTTTGTGCCTTAAAATCTATTTCATAAAGTATTAGTATGATTACAATAGTTTTCTTTAGTTGATTTATACTTGATCTAGGTTTTTCCATCCTTTTATTTCAGCCAGCCTTTCATTTCCCTTACGTTTCAGCAGTGTCTCTTATAGAAAGTAGTTTAATTGATTTTTGACACTCAGTATCTTTTATTAGGAAAGTGGAGATCATTTACAATGATTACAATTATTTCTACATTTGTATCCCCTTCTACCATCTAATTTTATTTCAATTTGTCCAACTTTTCCTTTCTCTAACAATCTTCTTGCCTTACTTGAATTGACTTTTGCTTTCTCACATTCCATTACTCTATTTTCTGTTAGTGACCATCAAGGATATTTTTATAGACATATTGAACTCTGAATAAAGTTCAGTGATAATCAAGTGTCTCTGTCCTCTTCCAGAAAAAATAGAGGCAGGTGAAAATGTTTAAACCAATATCACTATACTCCAAATTTATATGCTCTTTTATAGGATTTCAATTCTAACTTGATTTAAACCCTACAAACTAGATATGTGTATTATTTTATATTAAGTAATATTTGTTCAACTTGCTCAGCAATTTGCATTTTATTTGCTGACATTTCTTTTTTGTATCCCAGACCTATTTTCTGTGGCCATTTTTCTTTTATCCTGTTGAGATGTCAAAGTTCTTTTAGTGACATGAACTTTGTGGGTGTTGGTAATGAACATTCTCATTATCTGTTGTCTGATAGTGCATTTATTCCAATGTCTTTACTGAAAGGTAATCTCTCTGAATTTATATTTATGACTGACTGTCTTCTCTCAGCACATGAAAAAGTTATCACATTGTCTTTCAGCTTCCACTGTGGTTGAGATATTTAACGGTCAATATTTAAGTAATCAATCTTTTTTCTCTGGTTGGTTTTAAGATCTTCCCTTTGTCTCCTGGACTCTTCAGTTTTACTACAGCTTGTTTTGGTGTGTTTATTTTTGGTTTTGTTCCCCTGTCCCCACTACCCTGCTTGGGAGTGTGTGAGCCTTTCTGAATCTGAGAATTTGTGTCTTCAGCAAATTCTGGGTGAAAAAAATTCGGTTATTATTTCACATAATTCCAGATCTCTACCTCTTATGATCTCCTTTTTTTTTTTTTATTTTTAGATAGAGAGGGAGAGAGAGAGAGAGAAATCATTTGTGTGAGTGGGGGGTGCAGAAGGAGAGGGAGGGGGGGAATCTTAAGCAGGCTCCACGCCCAGCACAGAGCCCGACTTAGAGTCCGTCGCTGGGTTTGATCTCACAATCCTGAGATCATGACCTGAGCCGAAATCAAGAGTCAGATGCTTAACTGACTGAGCCACGCAGGTGCCCCTCTTATGATCTCCTTTTAGATATAGACTAGCTGCCTGCCTCTAATATTTATGTGCCCTGATCTCACTTCCACTTTTACCATTTCTCTCTTTTAGCTTTATTTTAAACAATTTCTTCTGCTCTGTCTTTGATTTTATTAATTATATCTTTAATTCTGGAATAAGTTGCTTTTGTTTCCATTAACAGACTGCTTTGATTTCTAGAAATTCTATTAATTTCTGGCCATACTTCCAGTTCTGTCTTTTATTCTTTCAACATGCTACCCTTTAATCTCTGTAGGGGTCTGACTCTGTGGCTTGTGATTTCTGCTGAATCTTGCTCATGGTGGATTATTTCTTCATAGAACAATGTACCATATTTTATTTACCTTTTCTCTTTTGATGAACAGTTAATTTGTTTTCAGTTCAGCTCTGGTGATATCTCCTTGGGCAGATGTGCTAATCTCATTTGTAGATACCTAAGAATTGTAACTTCTGTTCACAGGGTCCACATTTTCAGTTCATTTGTCCTAAAATAGCTGCATCCATCTCACTCCCACTAGCAGTGTGGAATAATATATGTTTTCCAGAAAACCTCATCGATACCTGATATTGTCAGAATTTTACATTTTTTGTCAATCCTGTGGGTTATAAAATAACTACATAGCTATTTTTAAGTTTGTATTGCCCTAAGTTACAATAGAATTCCACATCTTTTCAAATACTTATGGCCATAAATTGTTATGTCTTTTGTCAATTTCTCTAGAAAACAAGTAATGTTTGTTATTAGCTGAACTGCATATTGTTTCATAGTGAAGTTTCTAGTGTAAATATAATTAGCATTGTTGATTGGAAAGAGATCTCTATGCCTTATGTTCCAGACATGGAAATAGCAATGTTGCAATGTTTTTACTTTGTACACAATCAATAGTAAGAATTTGTTTGCATAGAAACAGTCTAAACTCTGTCTCTTCCAAAATCTCTATTCCTTATAACCATTCTGTTTCTAAAGTAGCACCTGGGAATAATATCACAGTAGGTGTCAGGAAAAATAATTTGCACACATATGCTTCTTGAATGTTGTGTGAAAAACAAGATTCTATATATAATAAATAAGATTTCATTTTTTAAAAGTTATGTAATGGTTTGAGAAAAGAGAAATGGACTTCAGATGTTTTTAGTTTTTACCTATTTTTTCTTTTTAGAAACAAAAGTTAGTATCCTTAATTTTAGCCATCAAGGAACCATGTATTTTGCTAGCACATATTTTAAGATGTTATTAAGCGCAAATATCAAAACTCAACGTATTACATGTCTCCAGTATTATATCAGATTCTACAAATGGATATTATAATTATTTCAAAGATTTTGGGAAAGAACAAGAAACAGTCCCAAAGCAACAATCAGCTAGTCCTACATCAATTAACATAGCCACAAACTAATTAGCTCTAATGTGAACTGTCAGGAATATGTTCAAGCTGATTATTAAGAGATATCTGATTACTCTAAATGCCCGCACACTTCCAATGATTTACATAGTCACTTTGAGAAAAAAACGTGCTTCAATAGAACCTAAGAATTACAAGTATTAAAAACATCAGAGAAATTATGTGAGGGCTCTCATTGCCTAACAAACTAAAATTATATATGAACACAGTTATTCACTATGACATTTAGTAAAACTAACGGCTTTTATTAGCTATAATCCAGTTTGAATTCATTTCTGTAACCAGCAAATAAACATTAACAAATTTATTAATCAAGGGCCTTTTTATAGGCCTATTGTTAAAGGTAATTATTTGCTAGCTTAAATGAAACTGCTTTGACTACTACTATTATTACACTAATATATTTAGTAGGGCTGGATATCTGCCAGATATATTAGAAACGTACAATTTTGTAGATGCTTTTGAAATTCAAAAACATTAGCTCTTATTGATAAGCAATAATAGTTATAATAAACAAAGGAGACTCCGTTCAAAAAATAAATTATTACACTTGATGAATAGGTAAAATCAAATTTTTAATGAATTTTTTTAAAAGTTGTTAAACCATGTATGCTCCCTAGTCATAGTTATTGAATTCCTATTTATTTGATTAGCTGTAGAAAATCCACAGACGCTTTGGTGAATGTGAATAACCTACTAAACTGTGACACGTAGCAAATACCTGTGTCCAAAAGCTGTGTTGCTGAAGATGGCATTCAAGAAACACTGTTGCTAGGTAACAGATTGCGATCCTGCCTGCAGTCAGCCATTTTGAAGGAGTCAATGAGAGACTATGTAAAAGTATGTCAAGAATGTAAAACATATAACCAATATTCAATCATTCTACAAAATGAAACCACGACATGATAAACAGCTGAATCGAGAAGACAGACTACATCTGCAGATTACTTTACAATTTAAGAAGCATTTTTAAACAATCTCCTCATTACATCAAACAACAAGGCGGATGTTTATTTGTATCCTACAAATGAAGAAACTGGTCCAGAAAAGTCACACACCTATAAGACTGTACGCACACAATTCAATCTTAGATCTTTGGTACCTAAGTCCAGTTCTTTCTTTCTTTCTAGTACTCATTTCTCAAGCATATGATTTTTATGGTAAGACAAGTAGATATTTCAAAATGGCAGTTCCATCATCACTGGCAAGTCCAGTTGACATGGAAAGAGACTAGAAAAAAAGCCTCACCAGACGTTGCTTCAAATGTAAAAAGTAATGGGTGGACAAGAACCCAAAATACAGAAATAATTACCGTATCATGGAAGTAATATGAATGGTTATCGTAACTGCATCCTCACACATCCTTCAATGGCTCTATTTTGTGAACAAAGAAATTGAAGCTCATAGCAAGGAATTAGCGGTACTCTGACACTGGTAACTAGCGGACCTGACGTTTGAACTAATATCAAAGCCAATGCTCTTTTCAAAATACTACAAGGCATTACAGAACTCAATGGATACAATAAAATAGTAAGATTTTGATCTTTCCAGGCAGCAAGAGGCATGTTACATGTGACCTATACTGATACAGCATTGGCAATTAGTACTTACATTATATGATCTACAGACTTTAATTTACACTAATAGATAGTAAACAGAGAAAAAATAGAATGTACATTATTTTTTGAAGCAAAATTCTATGCAAACGGCATTTCATTTAGACGCCATGTTAATCACTTCCATCTTCCTTAGGTAATTTTAAAATAAGGCACAGCTACTCCTGTCTCAGTTAATTGTGAAATGCTTCTCCCACTTCTCCCCTTAGCCAAAGTCCAATCTCTCTACTCTCATTCTGATTCACTGGGAAGAAATACGCTCATATTGACCCACAGGTTTACCTAACACCAGGACAACTGAGCTGAGTTACATTTTGATCTTTCCAGGTTTAAGATGTCTGCCCATGTGGACTAAAAAGAATGCAAGATTCAGAATGGAGGACACTGCTATGGAGAGAAAAAAATGAAAACTTTTAACTGCATTTACCTGAATATACAGTGAACCAACAGAAGAGCAAAGTGGGTCAGAGCACATAGGGGCATGCCAGTCCCTTGTTCCTTCCAACTCTTTGACAAGTCCCAGCATCACTTAATAAATTTTTAAAATATTTTATATTTGTACTTCAGACCTTTTTTTGAGTATAGTTTACACACAATGTTACATTAATTTCAGGTGTGTGATTCAACTTGTCTATATGTTATGGATAAAGAATGTGTGTGTGCATGCCTGTGCACGTGTGTGTGAACAGAAATGTTACTCAGCCATAAAAAAAAAGGATGAGACCTTTGCCATTCTGACAACACAGACAGACCTAGACCTTGTTATGCTAAGTGAAATAAGTCAGACAGAGAAAGACAAATACTATATGATTTCACTTATACTTCTGAACTTTTAATTCCCTCAACTTTGGAACTATGTGACGATATGAGATACCTCCCTTTTTCTCTTTTCTATTCACTCCCTCAAAATAGCATAACAAGTTTAGGACAGTAATTTCAGTTTAAATCTCATGAGATACAAACTATAATAGTAAGAATTCTAAAATATGACCACCCTTTTTCGATTAAAAAAAAAAAAAAAAAAAAAACCTGGGACGCCTGAGTGGCTCAGTTAGTTAAGCATCTGCCATTGGCTCAGGTCATGACCCCAGGGTCCTGGGATCGAGTCCCACCTTGGGCTCTCTGCTCAGCAGGAAGCCTGCTTCTCCCTCTGCCTGCCGCTCCCCCTGCTTGCGCTCGCTTGCTCTCTCCCTCTCTCTGTGACAAATAAATAAATAAAATCTTAAAAAAAAATACCCAAGTGCCATTTAAGAATACAAAATGCAGAAAAAGCCAATTACAGATAACTACCTGTTACGCTCTAACAGTCTGCTAGCTAGGATTTGCTTAAACACTTGAGCACTCGAATGTTAATCAGTTACTAACTTTGTATGGCAAATTTAGACACATGTATTCAGTCATAACTATAAAGCACAGCCATAAATTGTTTTTACTAAAATTAATTTTGCTCATTTCTATTTTTTGCAAATAAATATTTTCTTACATTCACATATATTCAAATATTCATATTATTCTACTAAAGTTGATGAATCTATCCTATTGTTCTGAAAGAGAATCTGGAGATTTAAGAAAAGGCGCTGGCTCTAAAATAACTATTTTGTGGACTTTACTATGTACAGTTAAGTTAATACTATGCAAACAGTATTTCATTTAGACACCATGTTAATCACTTCCACCTTCCTTAGGTAATTTCAAAATAAGGCACAGGCCACTATGAGATAGGAAATATGATATATAATATAGATTATGATATATATAATTTTTGATGGGATGCCTGGATGGCTCAGTCAGTTAAGCGTCTGCCTTCAGCTCAGGTCATGATCGAGTACTGGGATAGAGTTCTGCATTGGCCCCCTAGCTTGGCGGAGAGCCTGCTTCTCCCTCTGCCTCCTTCTCCCCCTGCTTGTGCTCTCTCTCTGACAAATGAATAAATAAAATCCTTTAAATAAATAAATAAATAATTTTGAAGAAAATATTTTGTATGGACATCTGTTCCCCAATTTGTATGCTAAACTTAAATATTTTATAGTCGTATAGTTTCTTAAATAAATCACAATATAATTTCATGCTGAGAGGCTATTTAGTAAGAAAAAAAAAATCATAATAGTTCATATTTATTAGGCACCAGACACTGTCCTAGGCAGTTTAAGTACACATCTTCACATTTAAATTTCAAACCATCTCTTGCCAAAGGTACTATTATTTGTCCCTTTTGACAAGATTAAATATGATAAGTAAATAACCCAAGTTCACATTGCCAGTAAACAAAGCAATCAGAGCTTAAAGTCATGCCAACTCCTGAGTTGGTGCTTTCAACCACCATGAATCATGCTTCCCATGGAGTACTTGGGAAGATTATACCATGAAAGAGATAATTAGAAACATTTCTATATTCCTTGTCATAATATATTATAACATTTTCCATAGACTTCACAAAAGGTATTTTCTTTCCTATGCTATAACGGGCATTTCAAGGTAGGTAATTAGATAAATGAATACAATTCAATGCCTGTTTATTTGGGAAAAATATATTTGCCCCGTCACAGAACACAGTCCCATTTCATTCTCAGATATTTTACATTTACCATAATAATACTCTAAACTGCAACAAGTTTAAACACACAGCAGGAAACTGCCTAGTAAAGACGAAATCTGTTCAATATAGATTTAATTATAAAGGCATTTAACTTCACTGGTAGCAATCATTTCATGGTATTTCACACAACATTAAATGGAGAGCCTGTTAGGAAAGATAGATTACCTCAAAACTGAAAGCCACATACATATCACTAAATTGTTTGACATCTTACATATTTTAGACGGCTATTTCTTAAGAGTCAAAGACCAGTCCTGTTTAAATGGCTCAGATGACCTCAAATTGTCTTTGGAAGTAAGTTGGATAAATCATACACTCCCAAATTAAACGCTTATATTGTACCAAGTTAAATATGTACTAAGAAAGTATAATGTTCAGTGATAGAGAATTAATAACATACGTTACTAAAAATGACTACTTGCATCTCTAATAGATCATGTTATGCTCTATCTACTCACTAACTTCATTGAAAGCAGTACTTCAACTTAATTTATATAACTATTTTAAAAGAAATGCCATTTAAACTTCATAATATACACTTTGCATCACACTGTTTTAATCACATTAATGGTAGGGTACAAGTCCTCAGGGGTGTACTTATAGAAGAAATAAGACCGTGCAATCAGTGTATCAAGGTTTTGTCATTGAAAATGACTTTAAGATATATGAAGGTGTTTTAGAAATGTGATCAAAAATTGGAGTTGAACCAAGTTCTTAAGAGACAGCCCAGTGTCAAACCATGATGACCAAATACAACATTAAGATCAGAAATTAAGGAACAGAACAATAAACCAAGAGTCAAGACAAGAGTGAGAAGCAGAAAAATTCTGAGAAATAAATGGGGCATCTGCCACTCCCCAACGCTGGTCAGTAGATTCAAGATTCAAAAATATGTAGCGCTGACTTCATTAAATAGATGGCAGAATACAGAATTGGTGATATTTTACTATACTATTAAAGTCTTCAAGGGGACAGGGTCGCGCTGGAGAGGAAGGTCGCGAGTAGGGACTCTTGCTCCTTGCTGCTCAAGAAATGTCTTCACTTTCAGAACATGCCTTGCGCATGTCTTGCCTGAGTGCCCGGCTGTTCGGTGAAGTGGCCAGGCCTACTGATTCCAAATCCATGAAAGTGGTGAAACTGTTCAGTGAGCAGCCTCTGGCCAAGAGGAAGGAGACTTATGACTGGTATCCAAATCACAACACTTATTTTGCGCTCATGGGGATACTACGTTTTCTTGGCCTCTATAGAGATGAGCACCAGGACTTCAGGGATGAGAAGCTTCGTCTAAAGAAGCTTTGTGGCAAGGGGAAACCAAAGAAGGGAGAAGGGAAAAGAGCAACGAAAAAGAAATAGTGTTGGTCTATCAGGAGAACAAAGTTCTTTCCCAGCAACTGGCAGCAAAAGAAGGTGTATTTATCTTTCCACATATTCGAGGAATGTAAGCTTCTGAAATTGAAGATTATTTGGAGGAACACCATCATTTCTGTGTTGAAGTCCAATCCAGTTGACTAGTGACTGGTTTCCTGGACATATTCTAATTCTGCAAAGTTACTTTGGCCTTGGTTTTATACTCTGAGGTTCACCTCTTTCTCTAAAGAAATGAATTGCATAGAATTGATTGAAGAATGACTTATTTGGGGTGGGAATGGGATGTTGGGGACTTGGGGGAAACTCATTAAATGAGCATTTTTTAGCCTCCCCAGGATCCCTTCTTGCTTCCCCATGACACCAGCCCCGAACTCTTCCATCACTCTGGCCGTTCAGCCACTGTCTGACCACCAGGCTCACAAACTTCATGTACCTCTCCACCTACTCCTTGGAGAGTATATACTAAGATAGATTTGTGGGAAAAGTATCTACCTGCTAAGAGAGTACTGAGTACCTGTGGGGCCCTAGTAATACCATGTCAGCATGTTTCTCATGTTAGCAAGAGAAAACAGTCCCTACCTCATGGAACTTCCAGGCTCGTGGGAAAGACTAATATCATTACATAAATAAAATTGTATTAAATGCTA
>CM052886.1:72542474-72583981 GCA_028534135.1 Potos flavus
TACTAAGATAGATTTGTGGGAAAAGTATCTACCTGCTAAGAGAGTACTGAGTACCTGTGGGGCCCTAGTAATACCATGTCAGCATGTTTCTCATGTTAGCAAGAGAAAACAGTCCCTACCTCATGGAACTTCCAGGCTCGTGGGAAAGACTAATATCATTACATAAATAAAATTGTATTAAATGCTAAAAAAAAAAAAAAAAAAAGTCTTCAAGTTTACATTGACAATAACTCACCATATTTATCAATACAAGTAAAAAGTGAAATATGTAGGCAAAGATTAAGTAAACTTCTCGATCACTGGTTAGAAATTAAAAATCAGCACCAAATAAAATGTATGCAATAGTCAGACTATGTTCAAAAACTTTGGATTTTGTAATGGGGGATAGTGAGGATACCTTTTTCAGAGACTCCGGCCTAGTAATAAAAATGGGAGATGGGAGATGGAAATGAGAAGGGAGAAGAGAGAAAGCTGGAGACAGAAGGGTGACTTTAATAGATTTGTTTTCTATAATTTTTCTTTACTGTATTTCAAATTGTTTGATTTTAATTATTTTTAAAGATTTTGCATGAATTTACTTTTTTCATGTTTAACGATGTGAAACTATTTAGGGTAGGTATAAATTAGACATATGACATATTTATCTGTGAGATGATAAATATCTTTATTCTCTCACTGGTTAAATTCAAAGTCATTAAATAACGAAATTCCATTTTCCACCACTCAACTTTTACAAATGAAAAACTGTCATCTTTTCACATCCCTCCTCTAAAGGATACATTAATTGTCTTAGAATGTTATAGTCAATAGTAAATATGACATTAGAAAAATCAAAATGATATTGTGTTAATTGCTGCTCACTGACACTCGTCTGGGTATATTTGAGGAAACAAAGGTGACACTTTCATCATTAATAAATATATTAGGATATATGAATAACTGAACCCACAGGAAGTATTTTCCTCACTAATTTGTGGTATATCTTTCATGGAAATAATAAGAGAGCAGATAGCAGTCACTTTAGTTCAATGGCCCTTTACCATTTGGGGGTCTTAAGATTGGTGAAAGCTATGAGATTTCTCTCCAGAAATATGTAGTTAAATATAAACACATTTTATAAATCATTTTGGGTAGTGAAACTGGTGGCAACAGTGGAGTCAGGAACCTGACTCTAGTGCTAGCTCTCATCTGCTTTCCTATTCTTCCTTTCAAATAGCTTCACAAAGACCTAGTTCTAGGAATATTGTAGTTCTCTGGCTATAACATGCAAATACTACTATTTTCTCTTTTCTTTTATGAGTTGTTGGACAACATTCAACAAATATCCCTTGACATTGTCTTTAAAATGGATTATCAATCTATTTAAGCTGATAAACATGTCCCTAATAAACTAAGTATTTCAGTATCAGTAAATAAGCAAAAGAAAATGTGTCACTTCACATGTCACCAGTTACAGTTACAGGTCAATTTCAAAATAAACAATGATGCAATGAAAAGTGCATTCGCACTTCACTAGCTCTTTTAAGTTTTATATAGTTACCCTGTGAGATGGTTTTTGGAAATGAAGTCACTCTTAAACAAAGAAAACATACTTAAAATATGTCTGATGTATATTATGTACTCAGTAAATATTTATAGAATAAGTGAATTAATGTTGCTCTTGGATTCTTCATTCTGAAGAGGGGATGTGTGTGTGAGTGTGTTTAGGGGTAACCTGTATGAATTTCACTTGTTTTCCTTTCAGTAATCTTCCTTGTTCACATTTAATCTTTTTACATATGAGAGATCTATCTATCCATATGGTATCAAGATGTTTAAAGTATTCAAAACACATTAGTTTTTCAACTAGGAGAGATACCACGTGAGTCTGCAGATCTAACAACTTTTATATATTCTCTCCATTTAAACAGCTAATACTGTGAATAATTTAACCTTTTCTCAGTGATTCATGTTCAACCTTTAGCAATATCAATAAACGCAAGATTTCAAGCCCAAGGGGCATGCCCTCAAGGGTTCTCAAGTTTGCTATGATAGATTGTTTTTTATATTAAACAACCACAAAAAAACTTTTTAAATTATTTTGTCTCAATTTTATGGGGTACTTTTTTTTTCCTGTTCTCTTCCTCATTATCGATTGGTTAATATTGGTAAATATTCCAACTTTGGATTGTTTTTGTCTACACCTGCCAGCCCATTTTACCTTTCTAAACTGCCGTGTCTGGTCTGCTTTCAATTAGTACACAGAATAATTATATGCAAAATTAGAATAAATAATTAGGTTGTGAGTAAAGGCCTGTGAATAAAATACTTGGCTTTGTACTTTTATTTTTAAAAATTGCTTTTGTTCTGTATTATTTGGAGTTGCCAGATAGATAAATCCATGTGTCATATTTTACTACTATAAATACGGTCAACATTAAGAAGACCCATTCCTATCTTTGGGTAAGTGTATTATGTTCAAATGTTATCTCTGTGCTGGTTATTTGATGTTGCTTTCCGACCCATTCCCATTTCCTCCCCTGGTCTGTTGAATGGTAGATTTGACTAGGGCAGGCACTGGAAGATGGGCTGAAAGGGAAAAACCAAGGTTTTTCTTGTACCTCCCACAAACCTGCTTTAACTGGCATCTTTTCGGATTGAACAGCCATTCCCTCATCTAGCTCCTCCTAGCTTCTGGGGTCTGGTAGTGCCATCTCTTCTCTGTATTTCCTAGACCTAGGGGTGTTATCAGTGGTATTAGGGTCCTCTTATTGCTAATCCCTCACCATCCTATTGGTGTTGAGTTCCCCAACTCTTCCATTATCTGAGTAAAAACTTCCCAGCATAAATACTTCCCTTGGCTGCAACAACCCATCTGCTTGCCGAGCTCCTCCTTTGTCAGTTCCATAAAAAAACCACAACTTTAGTGTCCACAGCACATATTAATTCTCAGGGAGAAAAGGTCCTTAAAATACCTATAGTTAACCATAATAAAAAGTTCCAGCTTATTGTAACAATTTTAAAGTCAGGTTACAATGAGAGATTTTAGTGAAAAAGTGAGTGATTGGTCTAACAGAATTCATGTTACAAAACAGGCTTTGTTTTTAATAGTTCTACTCAAAAACTAATTTTTTTAATGAATTATTTTACAAAAAATAGTTTGCCACATATCCATGTGTAACAATGTGTACTAAAACCAGATAGTCTTTATACTGCTTATAAGCAATTATAAGCAGAATCATAAATCTTTTTTTTTTTTTAAGATTTTATTTATTTGTCAGAGAGAGGAAGAGAGCACAAGCAGGGGGAGCTGCAGGCAGAGGGAGAAGCAGACTCCCCACTGAGCAAGGAGTCTGATGCGGGACTCAGGTTCCAGGACCCAGGGATCATGACCTGAGCCGAAGGCATATACTTAATCCACTAGGCTACCCAGGCATCCCGCAGAATGGTTAATCTTGATACACATTCATGTATTATAATCAGTTTCTAAACCTCATGTACTAATATCATGTCACGACAATTTTTTTGAAGAATGTACTTTTAAGTAGGATCTTATTTTTAAAATTTTTAAATACATTTGGCTTGCAGCCTTGATCAGAATTTAATTATATAGTTAATAAGTTTTCATATACTGATATCCTCAATTGACTACTTTCAGTATACTATAGTACTTTTAATCAAAATAAAACACTCTTGCCACATTACTATAAAACTCAGTGAAAATTTTGCTAAAGAATATTTTCAAGTCTAAATTTTGTTTTAAAATGTGTATCTCAGCCCAAGTATTTTTACAGGTAGTCTTCCCTCTATTCAAAGTATCTCTCTTCAGTAAGTGTTTTTATCATGCTATCATAAAAATAGATGCTCCATCAAGAATCTTCCCAAAATTAAGATTTCTAACTACAATTTTAGAATTTCAAAACTAAAACTTTTACAGTCTATGCTCTCACTGTTTATTGTTGAGCTCTTCCCTTGATTTTTTAGGTGGAGATTTCAATGTCTTCATGTTTGTTCATTTAGAGTTCAATAATCAAAACTGGCTAAAAATATTCAAAAGTTGAAGTTCTCAGCAGCTGACTTACTGAATATTTTGATTAAATGTTTCCAAATGACTTTGAGCAAAATGCAATAAATATTTATAAGACTCATTTATAAAAACATTTAATACTATTATCAGACACTTAGGGTTGATCAATAAAATATTCTATGAAGTCTCAGGTAATATATGAATGAATCTCAGATAATATATGAATCTGATAATATATGAAGAGCCAAGAGAGAAAGCTTTGCTGAAATATTTGTTTATAGTTCAGTCACTCTGTTTATATGTAAAAATATTTTTCAGTTTTGTCAATACAGCTGCTAATTTCATCAGTAGATGATCATAGCTTATTTAGACATAATTATGAATTATGTGTTCAGATGAGCCAATTCCAAGTTCATTTTTGGTCTACAGATTTCTTAATTTAACAAGAACATTGCTTTTATCATAATGCTGTAGCTCACCAAAATGTGCATTCCCATCATTACCACAAAAACACATATATTTATCTTTTTTTTTTTTAAGATTTATTTATTTATTTATTTGACAGAGACGGAGAGATCACAAGTAGGCAGAGAGGCAGGCAGAGAGAGAGAGGGAAGCAGGCTTCCCGCTGAGCAGAGAGCCCGACTCGGGGCTTGATCCCAGGACCCTGAGATCATGACCTGAGCCGAAGGCAGAGGCTTTAACCCACTGAGCCACTCAGGCGCCCCAAATCTATTTATCTTTAATGTTAAAGTTCTCACCAAATTCACAGCAGCAATCACAATATTGTCAAGTGTTTCATCTTCAACACAGTGAGCTCCCAGGTATATCTGATTCCATGTCTCAGAAGAAAAATATTAACTATTGTTAAAATTAACTGATTTTCTATTTGGTTTCTATTTGTTTCTATAACTTCTATTCTAATGACACTGATATAAAACCAGCACTTCTTAAACATTTGTGAAGCTCATCCTCTGATGGTGAAAACAAACACAACAGCTACACACATAAAAACTGGGAATAAAAAAAAGCAAATAAAAATACAACTGTCATGGGTGCCTGGGTGGCTCAGTCGTTAAGTGTCTGCCTTTGGCTCAGGTCATGATCCCAGGATCCTAGATTGAGTCCTGCCTAAGGCTCCCTGCTCAGCGGGGAGCCTGCTTCTCCCTCTGCCACTCCCCCTGCTTGTGTTCCCTTTCTCACTGTGTCTCTCTCTGTCAAATAAATAAATAAAATCTTAAAAAATATATATACACCTGTCACTCAATCTAAATGAAAAGTCATGTCTCACAGACTGATGTGTAAGTGTACCTTCTGCACGTGTTAAATTATTTCCTTTTTCTACAATTCTCTTAAAATAAATTATAACATTTTGAGTAGGTGCTGATGCTTTTTTAGTGTATTTGTGTCTTCCGATTTTTATGCGACCAAAAAGTACCACCATATATGTAACTATTTATAGACATTATGTACAAATTACACAACCATCATCAACTTTCTTGAGATTTGAAAATTCAGCTCTTATTATTTAATTAATCATGCTTTTATTTTTAAATGTATTGCTGTCAAAGGGCATATTTTGCAAGATAAAATGCTTATCAAACAATAAATAAACATGTACTGTATATTTGCACTTTATGATAAATGACAAAACTACCACAGCAAGTGTGCTAAAGAAGAACTTCTCTGGGGCACCTGGGTGTCTCAGTCAGTTAAGCATCTGCCTTTGGCTCAGGTCATGATCCCAAGCGTCCTGGGATCAAGCCCTGCACTGGGCTCCCTGCTCAGCAGGGAGCCTGCTTCTCCCTCTCCCTCTGCCTGTAGCTCCCCTGCTTGTGCTCTCTCTCTCTCTTTTCCTGTCACATAAATAAAATCTTAAAAAAAAAAAAAGAACTTCTCACTCTTTAATTTCACCAATAATATTCTGTACTCAATATTTTTCAGTACACCTAACCTATGATTTTGCATATTCCCAACTGTTTCTACCAACTTGAGAGCTGATGACTTCAGACATCAAACAGGCCTCCACTCACCATGGGACAATAGCTAGTACACCAAATGGACAGAAAGGGCAGCAGAAAATACACTTCTCTCACCACTATCTAAGATCACCTTGGGTATACAACTAATCTTCCTTTTCGTTCCCTTGTCTGTAGAAGGGAAGTTCTCCCCTGCGCCAGAATGCGTTAACGGTTTGATCAGATGAATGCCAAGACTAATGGACCATATACACTCAAGAACTGTCCAATGAGGAAAGGACGCTAATATTCAGAATGGATCTATATGTACTGCAGTTATATCTAATCATACGACTAGAGCTGAATTTAGGGGAAGTTTTAAAACTC
This sequence comes from Potos flavus, assembly GCA_028534135.1. Lineage (NCBI taxonomy): Eukaryota > Metazoa > Chordata > Mammalia > Carnivora > Procyonidae > Potos > Potos flavus. The sequence goes on from CM052886.1 coordinate 72,548,826, forward strand.
AGCTGTGGATGCAGTTTTCGTTGTCATTTTTAGTAACTGTCCCTTTATTTGAACATTTTTTTTTCTGAACTTTCTATTTCCTTCTGAACACCTTAAATTCCAATGAGTCACTAAAATTTCAACACAAGTTGGGACATGAAAGGAAAGTTGAAGAAGAAAGAAAACACTGAAAAGCATATGAAACAAGAAACTGGGACTACGACAATAAATGAGAGTCGGAGAAGGAATGAGTAATAATCCTCCATTACTAGCCATACACTATACTTTGACCGTAGAGCCAATGTACATACAAAATTTAGCTTGGATTTTCCAAACTTTTGTCAAAGAGTAGCTTCACAAATGAAATAACAACATATTTATGATGGATGACTTTAATTCTTTTCAAAAATAAATTGTTTTCTCAGGGTTCAGGCAATTATGCATTGCAAAAATAGCAGGAGATGTAAACAGTGACAGCTGGACATAAACTGAGCCCCCAAAACATAGGAAATTGGAAAGGATATTTTCTACCCTGTCAAAAGTAAAATGTATCTATTTTTCAGTACAATAAAAGCTTATTTATGGTATTTTGACTCATATATAAACTGTTATTGACCCCAGGGGCTATGTTACAAAGGAATGTTCATAAAGTGAAAACTGAAAAATCACCCACCCCAATTTGATACCTCTCATTGGGAAAAAGAAGTCATACACAAAATAGTTCAGTTTTAAATTTCAATAAGGAGGCATTTGTGATTTTGTTACTACTCATTCAGAAACATCCTTTCCAAAATAAGAAATAGGGATAAGAAAAAATTGTGAATGTCTTAGAAACCTTAGGTGTTCTAATAATTCCCCAAACACTATATTTCTACAAAGTAAATTGAAAAATATAGTTTATAAAAATCCAAAAACATTGCTTTTGTGCAAAAAAAAAAGTCCAGTCCTGAAAACTCAGATCGTGAAAAAAACATTTCCTACCATGACAAGTGTTATCCCCAGCCCACGTGATGTATACTTCAAAGGCACTGTTTTGTTTTTTTGCTTCTCTGTATTTGTGAGGATAAATGATGTAATACGTGTAAGGTGTTTTGAGTTTCTAGAAAAGATGCAGCATATCGATTTTATCTATTGGTAGCCACTACCCTATAATTTTTATTAAACCCCATATTTCTCAAAACACATGTCAGCAACTTTTGCCTCCTTAAATTATATTCAAGGCTTCAATTGAACTGTCTCATTTTATCACTTTATCTGTACAAGATAGGTGAAAAGATAAGTACAAAGTCAAATGGAAAACGAGAAAACACTATTTTTTGAATGTACATCATGATTCCTTCTGAGTGACTGAATTAAATTGAAAATAATTTTTCCTTTAAAAAAAGAAAAAAGTCCTTTATTTTGCAAGTCCTGGTCATGATAAAAACTACTGTCTGAAAATGTCTCCACCCAATTTGATAAAAGTCAGTACCCATGTCGTGCTTCTCTTAATGTTCTGTTCTTGAAAGAACTGATCTTTTCAACAGACAAGTTTTATTATGATGTGTTTTATGTGGTAATCACAATAATTAAACAACTGGATTTCTTTGCAAAAGGAAGCCACGTTTTCTACCAAAAATTATTGAAGAGCTGACACTGAGCATCGCCTGAATATTTTTTCCAAAGGCTTAATTTCAAATATATTTGTGCATTCAAAAGCTGGAAGAATCTTATGAAATAAATTTGCTAGCATACATTGCAACATTTACTGCTCAGTTAGCAGCAGTGATTTGGATTAATAATCAAAATTGCCATGAGACACAAGCTTCACTTATTTCATGATAAGGAAAAGCTGGGACAGGGAATATGTCATAGAGATCCACACCACAACAGAGGCTCCATGACTATACTCAAAAAGTTTGTGATTAAGAGAGGCAAGTGTGAGTGTCTGTCAGTCTACAGAAACCATTAGCAATAAGTTCCCTTCAATATTTATGCACTGTTAGTCACATAGTCCCATCACGACTTACTTTCCTTGTCTGGTAGAGCTACTTCTCATCGATTTCAGCAGTCTGGCAAACACAACTTACTCAATAACCCCTGCCTAGGATGGGGTATAGGTAGCTATGTACCATTTGTTGTGGATGTGGCATACTTTGTTAATTCCTTGAGTTTGAGTCACAGGAAGGATTCATTTCAGCGTCAAATTCTCAGAAGTTTGAGGAAACATCATGGACCATCTCCTAACCATGTCTTTCTACAGATAAATTAAAAACACCAGCAGAAAGAGCATCTAAGGCTCTGAGACATTTTTGCTCTTTCTACTTCCAGTTTTTCTCCATGCATTTGGCCTTTAACTTTCTTGATGTGACTGTGCATCCCCTCTACTTATTTACAATGACCCACAGAAGATTCTCTGGAGGAATAACATGGAGGACATTAGGAGAAGGAAAGGAAAAGTGAATGGGTAAATCAGAGGCAGAGACAAAGCATGAGAGACTGTGGACTCTGAGCAACAAACTGAGGGTTTTGGAGGGGAGGGGTTTGGGCAGATGGGTGAGCCCAGTGGTAGGTATTAAGGAGGGCACGTATCGCATGGAGCACTGGGTGTGGTGCATAAACAATGAATCTTGGAACACTGAAAAAATAAAATAAAATAATAATAATTAAAAAAAAGAAGATTCTCTGGAATTACAAGACCTGATTCAAAAGACTGTTCTCCAGCTAAAGCATATCAGTAATACCAAATATACTCCCTGTGTCTCAATATTCCAACTACTCATGTATTTTCCATATCTCCTAAGAAAGCCAGATTCATCCTCTTGATCAGTTTCAAATCCATTTTATTTTATTTTTAATAGAAACTGCCTTTTTCTAGTTATAAAATGATTACAGGCTAATTGTAACAACTTGGCCTATAAAAAGGACACAAAGAAGGGAGCAAAAGTAACTCAGATTCTCACATCCCGGAGAAAGCCACTGCAACATTTTCACTTAGGGGAGCCCTAGCTTGACAAGGTTAGGAGACATCTTTGAAATTGCATCAGGGATGAGAAGACAAACAGGTGGAATGGGCTGGGGTTCAGTGTTACTATCGGCCCTGCCTGCCCACACACTTCCAAAGGGAACCTTTCCAAGTCTCAACCTCTGGCACTTAAGTATCCATGTTCCATATCAGGTGGGCACCTTCCCAAGGGCAGACCTCACGTGGGTGTTCCCGCGATCCAGAGCCACCTCTCAGGAAATTCTCAGAATAGTAGGGAGACTGGGATGTTGAGAGGGTGGTACTGAAGGTGAAAGAATGCCATGAGATTGATCCAAAAGCTGCAGAAAACCCAAAGCATGCTCAAGTTTCCATACAAGAGAGCCTATGAAAAGGAACTGACACATAAAGGAAAGAAAAAGCAACGTGGGCGGGGGGGTACATGACAGATATATGGCCTTCTGCGGGACTTCCCAATTCCAGTGCAAGTCCTTCTGCAGCTGTAAAAAGATCCACCTTTCCCTAAAGTACCTTCAGTTAGTTCTTTTCCTTGCCACAAAATGGGATTTGCCATGTTTTTGAAGCAAAACATGTAATATACATATAATAAAGTATGTAATATACATATAATAAAATTGTATATGTATAAAGTAAAGTGTGAGTGCCTCAAATAATTTTGATTAAGCAAACAATCTTTATACCCATTATGTGTATGGAACATTATCTGCACCCCCAAAGCCTCCTTCCTGCCACGTCCCAGTAGTTACCTCCTTGCAAAGTTAACTCTTATTCTTATGTCTATCAAATACAATACTTTTGCTTGTGTTTGTACTCTGAAGAGATGCAACCATACAGTGTATGCTCTTCTGTGTCTGACTCACTCTGGATGAATCATCTAGATTTTTCCATGCTTTGAATATAGCAGTACTTTGTTCTTTCTGCTTGCTGCGTAGTATTCTATTGTGTGAATATACCACAATTTGTCTCCCAATTTATTAACCATATATAAGCCTGTAGCCTTATGCCTGAACATTTTATGTTGCTCAGTAGCAAGTAAGACCACCCTAGGCAGCTAGGTTCACATGTCCTGCATATTTCCATCAGAGCTGCCCTTACTGCCATGGTCTACAGATGCTAAAATGATGTAAGAAGGTCAGCCAGGGGTGCCTGGATGGCTCAGTCATTCAAGCCTCTGCCTTAGGCTCAGGTCATGATCCCGGGGTCCTGGGATGGAGCCCAGCGTCACTCTCCCTGCTCTGTTGGAGCCTGCTTCTTCCACTCCCTCTCCTACTCCCCCTGCTTGTGCTTGCTCTGTGTGTGTGTGTGTGTGTGTGTGTATGTGTGTGTGTGTGTGTACGTGTGTGTGAATTAAATAAGTAAAATTTTTAAAAAAAAGTTCAGTCAGACCCTGCTTCCACCTCAGAACACACTCTTTCCTTTAGACTTCACTCCTCCGTATTAGAGGGCTCCCTGACCCCAAGTTGAAACCTGCCTGAAGAACCTTTCAGAATATAGATGCACATGAAATCAGGAAGATGGCTGCAGACTATCCCTTCCTTCTCCTCTGCAGCTAAGCATTGCTGAAAAAAGAGAACCCTGGGCAGATATTTTACATCTCTTTTATGTTGTGATTGCCAAAAGCTCTTAATCCTTCACATAAATTATCCAGAATTTCTTTCAGATTATTGCACAATGTTATACAGTTCTCCTAAGAAAGGGAAATGTGTGGGGCACCTGTGTGGCTCAGTCAGTTATTTGTCTGACTTTTGGCTTCAGCTCAGATCATGATCTCAGGGTCATGGGATGGAGCCCTGTGGGCATGTTGTTGGGCTCCACGCTTGGTGGGAAGTCTGCTTAAGATGCTCTCTCCCCTACTCTGGAGAACAGTATGGAGGTTCCTCAAAAAGTTAAAAATAGAAATACCCTAAGACCTAGCAACTGCACCACTGGGTATTTATCCAAAGGATACAAAGAGTGATTTGAAGGGGCACATGCACCCCAATGTTTATAGCAGGAATGTCCACAATACCCAAAATATGGAAAGAACCCAGATGTCTAATGACAGATGAATGGATAAAGAAGATGTGGTGTATATATACAGTGGAATATCACTCAGCCTTCAGAAAGGACGAAATCTAGCCATTTGCAATGACATGGATGGAACTAGAGGGTATTATGTTAAACAAAATAAGTCAATCAGAGAAAGACAAATACCATATGATCTTATTCATATGTGGAATTTAAGATACAAAACAGATGAACATAGGAGAAGGGAAGGAAAAATAAGATGAAAACAGAGAAGGAGGCAAATCATAAGAGAGGCTGAACTCTAGGAAACAAACTGAGAGTTGCTGGAGAGAAGGTAGGTGGGGGGATGGGGTAACTGGTTTCAAGAAGGGTGCTGATGGAATGTGCACACGGTGTTACATACAACTGATGAATCACTGAACTCTACCCCTGAAACTAATAACACATTGTATGTTAACTAAATTGAATTTAAATAAAGAATTAAAAAAAAAAAAAAAGACTCCCTTTCCCTCTGACGCTCCCTCAGTCACTTTTTCTCTCTCTCAAATAAATAAATCTTTTTTTGAAAAAATGGAAAATGTGTGACAATTCCTATTGTTTACATCAATTTGATGACATCTGTATATTTTGTGGGGAAAAAAATACCTCAAAGATGTAGGAGAGAGCTGGCACATTTCCCACTTTCAGAATGGATGAAAACGTTATCCCTATTTTTTATTATGTTTTGTTATTTTGGTAAGTTTCTAGGAGGAGGTTAGAAGCTTGTTCTTATGTCCCTATTTTCCTAGAAGTTTGAGTTCATTTTAGAGTACAATGTGTCAAACCAGTATTACAATTGAGGTAGAAAATACATAGTAATAATAATTAAGTAACTAATAATCAAGTCACAATTCTCTTAGAGCAAAGCAACACAGCCCTTCTAAGGAGGGGACTGCTAAATGGTTTCTAATTTTCAGACACATGAGTAAATAACAAGATAAACTAACCTAGATCCCTTCTTTGTTCAGTTAACCCATAAATTCCCTGAACCCTCCATCCTAATCAATACATTTTACCATTTAGAATCATTTTGAAATTATACATATTCTTATACATGGAAAAAAAAATACAGAAGGTCATCTTTCAAACTAATCATTAAATTCAAGACACTGATGAATTGGGAGTTCTGATGGGGGGGGGTATTTGGTGGAAGAGGTAAGTGAAAGTATTCAGCACCTAATACAAGAAAATGGAGATCCATTGTCCACTTCTACCACCACTGCCTGCAAAACTGGAACAGAGGTTCAGAATAAGAATAAGGATAATCAAAAGCAAACTTGCTGTCACATAAATCGCTTTTTCGTAAAGCAAGAGTGTCACAATGTGCCCTTCCTTTCTTTCTTTCCCAAGTCTCAATAAAAATCAAATGTAAAACCTGACTACAATTCCAAGAATGGTTCTGAACTTACTGAAAGGAATGTTGCATTCCCTCCCCCATAAAGGTAAGATAAAGAAACTTGAAGTCAGACTGCCAATAAGTCTCTCATATATTTTTAATGATCCATGAAGTTATTAGATAGGTTATTTCATAAGTAGAGTTTTTTTTTTTATTAATGTAGTTAATGGACTAGATAGATACTTTTCTGTTTCATTCTTTGCCCCTTCAGGATGCAAACATTAAATTAAATTTGCCCTATTAAAATACATTTAGACCATGTACATGTCTTTACTTCAGAAAGGAATACAGAGCTTTAACACTGTTGTCTTTTTCTCCCAATTCGAAATCTTATTTAAACCTTAAAAATATTCATGGTATTTGTTCATTTTTACCGCATTCTGTACACTTGAGAAGTTTTCATTATGTAATTCTAAAATACCGCAATGCATATTTGTCTAGGGAGCTAGAAGAAATTATACATTTAGAACACAATGTATGTGAACATAATGATAATTATAGGTCTGCGTTGGCTTTCCAATAAGCAGTCTATAGTGATGGTAAGACTATCTGGTAATGACATCTGCGTTCTTATTTGTTAATGCAAACAGAGCATAACCTTGGTGGGGAGTTCTTATGCCATTTATACTTAAAAGTATTTAATACCTTTGCAGGACCTTTCACTGCAGCACCTGTGAATTCTTTCAGAATATACACCATGATTGGGTTTTCAATAACTACAACCTCATTCTAGCATTTAGGCTGCAAATGTAAAACTTATTACTTTGTCCTCTAATTGTATCATTTGTGAGAATCCTCTCTTATGTGAAGAGATGGCTCTCCTTTTACCTACAGTTGATATCTGTGTTGCTGAATATGTTTCTTTTCTCTTAGCTAAGTAAATTTTAATAAAAATCTGCATAGGAAAATTTACCAGGAAACAGTTTTTAAGACTTTTAAACATTGTAATCTCTTCAAAAGATATATTTTTGAACACCCGTTACTTCTTTAATTTGTTGGGAGCTAAATTATTTGCTGTACTATAAGCATAACTGTTTGGGGGTAGTACACCTAATTCAAACCATAAATAATTACCAGTAAGAAAGAAATGTTACAACCTTTTATGTCTAAATCATGTGTCATTTTAAGGTACCTAAAATTTAGATTCCAATACCGCATTTAAATCTGAAATGCTTAGACATGACACATGATTTAAATATGCATTTTTACCTCCAGATTTTGGGACTCCCTTTGCCTGATAGATGAGAAAGAGATATCCTAAGCAGAGAGGAAGCAATCCCAGAAGTGAAGAGAAATCTCAGGTTATGTACCCCATATGCCTCTGTAGCAGTTACCTACTCTCATAGCAGCAGAGAAGCAATCAGTGACTGGGAAGTAATACAATAAAATTATGTATACTTCAATTATGTCTTTAGAAAAAGAGACTCCCAAAGCTTTGCTTCATTTTTATTAGTAATGAAATGTGCTCTATTAAAACGATGGCCATTTTCAACCACTATAGTCTTTTAAGGATGAATAAAAGGAAGATAGAGACAAGTTGGACCAAAGTGACGACCTATATCCTAGCTCTTTGCTCATCTGGATAGCAGATGACGTCAGTGTGATTCTTACCAATATGGCCTTCCCATTCTACTTTTCAGGGAGCAGAGAGGAATCTATTCAACACACATGGGTTTGAAAGGTAGAAACTACCTGTCAAAGGCATGAAAAAGCATGAGTTTGAATCTGAAGGTAGCTATGTTATAATGTTCTCATGGGACTAGAAATATGAAGGTAGCACAACTAGAAAGTTTCAAATTAATAACTGTTTCAATTATCTTTAATGCAGATATGTATAAAATAGACCTATAGGGGCACCTGGGTGGCTCAGTGGGTTAAAGCCTCTGCCTTCGGCTCAGGTCATGATCTCAGGGTCCTGGGATCGAGCCCCGCATCGGGCTCTCTGCTCAGCGGGGAGCCTGCTTCCTCCTCTCTCTCTGCCTGCCCGTCTGCCTACTTGTGATCTCTCTCCTCTCTGTCAAATAAATAAATAAAATCTTTAAAAAAAATAGACCTATAAAATTAATACAAGCAAGCAGGCTATAGGAAAATACATATTTTACAGTGGACGTTTTGCATATAGAAATAATTTGTATATACTTAATCAGGGTATCACAGATGGGAAAGAGTTAAAAGGTGAAATCCATTAAATGCTTGTTTGCTTTTGCCTCAACCACAGAAGTTATGGGAGCATCAATCTGTCACAAAACTTTAGCTTTAGTTTTCAAACTTTTTCTGAAGCAGGAAAAGATGACAGTGTTTTGAAAGGGAAAGACTAAAATCTTTTTTTCTCAGAAATAGAAATCCTCTATTTTATAGAAACTATCTGTTTCCTGGGCAGAGTCATGCTAAAGGCACCCTGCCAAGGAGATAGACTTCTTGCCACCCCAAGAATATTACCATGAGAGTATAAAAATCAGCCCTTCTATCACACAGACAAAAGCAGAGCAGATCTGAGCTAAGAACAGCCTGCAATTACTACTCAGGCATACCTCATCTCACATCGGTAAATTCCAGGAGAAAGAGAACTTCTTTCTTGCTAAAGAAAGTATAAATCCCATAGGGGAATTCTGACTAGCCTATTCGCTCATATGACTCACCCACAGCCAGGCTCAGGGGGGGTCATGTTGAAATTCTCCTCTCTAGAACCCATGGACTAGGGAAAGAGCATTTCCCAAACGAGAGACTCCTGCCATCTCCAAAAGATGGGCAAGGGTCTCTGGTCAAACAAACACAAGCAATGCTCTCCACACGTGACAAGGGAGATATGAGCACCACTGGAAGGAGATAGGAATAAACAATACTTGACTCACTTCTCCTATGCACTTGCATACTTTAAATATTTAACAATTTTAGTGATTATTTAAATTATGAAGATAAACAAAATAAAATGGCTAGTATGCCTCCTTGAAAAAGTGTTCGGAAAAAAAGCAAGATTTAATTCTGGATGCTCTTTAAGATGAGGAGCCCAGGCTTCTTCAGCCCTAGGTGGCGAGAAAGTTTCCTAGGCACTCCCTGGATAGTTATTGCAGAGGGGGAACACTGGATCCGTTATGAACATGAATTATCCTTGAAGACCCTGAGTGTGATGAGCCATTGGCCTAATAACAGAAGGGTTCATTAGTTAGGAGTCTGTACACAGAATGGATTGGATACTCGAGGCATGTAGGAGATAGCCAGAACCAAAATCTACTTTTAGGCAGATTTGCATTGTCTGTACCCCCTAAGCCTCACTCAGATTCTACCTATAGCACCTGTTTTCAAAATATTTGTAGCAATACGCTCTATTCACTTTTTTTTTCCCCAATGAAATTTTACTTAGAAGCTCGAAGTTATTGGGATTCAGCGTGGGAGGGGAGGGGAGCACCATCTCACATATCCAGCCCCAGCTTCCTCCTGCTACCAGCCTTGAGGCTCACGCATGGAATCGAGGCCTCAAGAAAAGCAGCTGGAAGTGCAGTGTTCCAGCAGACAAAGGTAGTCTCACAGCAAATGAAGGAGCAGGACTTACAGTTGTTAGGACTGTTGCCCTGCCTTCTGCCAACTTCTAGTCTGATGATATGGTTTTCAAAGAATAATTTTAAAGTGTGGACAATTTAACCCAAATTCCCTCAGACACTAAATATATCATTACAAAACAAGCAGAAGAGCAAACCTATATGGGAATGTTCAGAACAAACCACAGAATATCTGGAGAAGAAAATTTCTGTTAGCAGTAGATATAACACTATGGAAGATTTGGATGAACCAAAGCTTGGACACTAAATCCAACCCTCCAGAGGAGCACAGCTCTCCCAGTGACAGATCCATATGACAGGGCCTAGAGATTTTTTGAAATCCCTGCAGAAAGAATGCCATCAAATAGTTGAAGAAGGTTAATCAAAAAATTGGAAAACAAATTTCCCATTTGGAAGTATCTTTTAAAGAAACTAATTGCAAAATAAGATTTCAAATAGCTTTCTGGGGAAAAAAAAAATAAGTTGTTGGATTGAAATTAAAAAGGTGCAAATTTATCATAGTGCAGTATGTCCCAGAAAAACCACAGAGATCATTATTTATACTCTTAAAAACACACACAGCAACTGCTTTTCTCAAGCTGATGCAGTTAGAAAATTAAAGTATATATAAAAGTAGTTTTCTTAACCATGTAGCAACTGCTATAAACCACAGGTAAACCCTAGTAACTTGAGGAGGGCTTTGTAAAAGCTGTTACAATGGTGTTGGTTTCGGAATATGCAAAGGCAGTAAATTTAATATTCTAATAGCCCTAAAACAACTTGGAGATGTCATCTCATCCACTTATTTCTTTTAAAGCAAAATTATACAATCACATGAAATAGTTATCTGCTCCACTGAAAATAGTTTGAATCAGGAATTTATAACAAAGGACTCGGATGATTTCATTCATCCACTGAGCAAATAGATACCAGGCAATTCCGGCTTCTATCCTGGGCATTAGGGAGGCAAGGCGAATTAGATACAATCTCCACAAAGAATGTATAGGTAAAGAGATAATTTCAGCATACTATATGCATTCTGAGAAGCAGTTAAGACATTGTTTTTGGAAATAAGAGGTTGACATTTAATCTCTAGAAGAGGATATTCAAGAAAGGGTTTATAATCTAAACGGAGACCTGACACACAAGTTTGCCAGGTGAAAAGGTAATTGAAGGTTTGTTCCAGTGAGACAGGATCAAATACACAAAAGCCTAAAGATATACAGGGAGAAGGCACATCAGATGCCTAGGAATAGTTCGGTGTGGAGAGGTGCAGTAAGATACCAGGCTGGGGAGGTAAGCAGAACCTAGGTAATGAAAGACCTTGAATATCGTGTTGGAGATTTGGGGCATTATCATGCAAGCAAAGAAAAAGCAATAAGATTTTTTAAGCAGAAAATGCATTTGATCAGATCTGAGTATAAGAAAGATCATGCTGAGTGGGAACACAAAATGGCTTGAAGATGGGCTAAGACCAGAGGCAAGGAGAGCAGTTAAGGGACTATTGCAGGAATTCCTCAGTGAGAGGATTCAGAATTCAGTTCAGATCAAACCAAGACAGCAGTAGTGAGGACAGAGAAAGCTGCCCTAATCCAATCATTCTATAGAAAGCATAGCAGATATGACTTCACAACACACAGGATATGGAGAATAAGAGCATAGAACTGGGATGCCCTGTGGATTTTTGGCCTTGGGACTGGGTGTCTTTCGATAAAGAACAGAGAAGGAGCTAAACTGGATTAAAGATAATGAATTGAGTTTTTAATATGTTGAATTTAGAGTTCTTACGATTCAACCAGTAGAAAATTTTTATTCTTTTATTTATCCTCTCTCGTTGAATGCAGCTGCGTGATACGAAGTGGAGCAGGGGAAGAAAAGATTATGTAATGAGGGCAAATAGTGATGAAAGCAGAGGGCAACTGGAAAACAAAACACTGAACCAGAAACGAAAAAGAGACACTTCTTGGTGAAATGTAATTATGTAATCATACTAATGTAAGTGTCATTATTAGTGTTCTCAATTTACAAGATCAAAGAAACCAGCAATATCTGAATTGAGTGCCCATGTAGGTTTCCTATAGGCATGAAGACACATATGTGTACAAAAATGTCAATGAATACATGGGATCTTGAAGGACCTTTGGGAGAGGATTTTACAGAGAATCACAGAAATGTTATTTATTACGTACAGGATGAATTGACTGGACCTGACTGGCCTTAGTGTCTGCATTCAGATCATAAGGACATAGTGCACATGTAAAGTTGCCCTTAAGCACACTTCATGGTGCAAATTCTAGGACTTCTTGCCTGGAGTTTTTAAGCAAGGTACAGGCTCTGAAACACCATGCTTATTGCTTACAAAACTCTTTCTTGATTAATGTTTTTTCCTAACAATTCTTGGACAGAATGCAAATATTAGTATCTTCGGTTTAATGAATGAAATTTCTCTTCTATATAATCTGTAGTAGGCAACTGTTGTCAATCTTGACAAAAGTTAAAGTACAAATAGAAACTGCAAGAGGGAAGTGCTGAAAGGAAGGGTTACAGATACAAATATCTACACTTTATAAAGTAGCGGATAAGAATTAGTGTTTATAATTGGCAAAATAAAAAGCAAAGGTATAAGAATATTATTCAATGTTAGAAATATAAGACTTTAGGACCAAAATGATAATATAGCCATATTGGAAGGAAGGAAGATTGGTTAGTTATAAGTGGGCTAAGTCCTCTTCTATCTTAGCAAGTTGTTAATAGAAAATATCCAAAAACTGACAATCAAGAGTTTCCACTACACACATTATTCGCTGTTATGTAGGGAATGTCCCAATGACAGGAATGTGAATGGTGGTGACTTAGTAGTGGGCTACACTTACCGCGTAAGCCCTCTGATTCGTCAACCATAAGCAAGTATGACTTTTGTAAAAATTTTAAAAAATTAGAAAAAATGTATGCCCTGTCACCTGAAAGATTAAAAGTAGCTCCCAGTTGGGCCAGGGTTGGACTATACTCATAACAATGGCATTAATATGAGTTAACAAAGAGTGTGTCATACATGACAAATGTGCAAGTGTGCATCTATCAATGTGAAAAGAAAATCAAGACTTAACCTTAACACAAGGGGGGTAAGAGTGATTCAATATATATTAACTGAGAAACTTTGCTTAAGATCACATGCACTCCGTTATGGTCGGATGTCTGATACCCCACCACCCAAAATGCATATGTTGAAACCCATAGCCCCAAGGTAATAGTTTAGGAGGTGGGGACTTTGGGAGGTGATCAGGTCTTGAAAGCAGAGCCCTTGTAAATGGGACTAGTGCCCTTATATAAGAGACCCCAGAGAGCTCTTTTGTCCTTTCCTCCAGGTGAGGTTACAGTAAAAAGACAGCTGTCTATGAGAAAGTGTGTTCTCACCAGACACTGGATCTGCCGGTGCCATGATCTCGGACTCCCCACCTCCAAAACTGTGAGAAGTAAGTGTTTGTTGTTTACAAGCAACCAGTCTGTGGGATTTGGCATAGCAGCCTGAAAGAACTAAAACATACCCCAGGTTTTCATTCCAGACTCACCAAGCAATGTTTGTTGACAATCAGACATCTTATTCAAGCTAGTCTATAAAGAGAGAAACTTTTAACAGAAGAATTCAGGTCTGCGGAGAGTTTTATTTTACTATAAATTAATAATTTGGCATTCAGAATTATACTTTAGTCTCTAGAGAACCTAGTTATTCTAAGTTAACATCTTGTCATCTGTTCAACTCAGACAGACTAACAAAAATCATATTCCTTTTCATGGAAGACTGAGAACAAGATTGTGAACAGTTTTTAACTTATCATAGAATGCTTGTTAGACAGCCAGTGGGTGTCTTTTGGAAATTCCTGGGCTTTGCAACACTCAACCTTCTACCTTCAACAGTTTGAACTAGGCCTCCCATTTTTTTTTTTTTTTTTTAGCTCAGTACATATTTTTGCTTCCCTCCAACTTCCTTGTTGTCTGTCATGCAGCCAGTCATTCATTTTTTAATAGTCCACACAGAATTAGTGCACTAAGAAGCAGGAAACAGTTCTGGGGTCATGGCCTCAGTGTCTTTTGATTTGCTCATAACTTTTGAGATAAACGCTGAATAGGTAAACACGACCAAACACAAAATCAAGCGTGGCATATCTGGATCTGCAAAAAGCAGGCCTCTCTAGGGCAAGCCTTTTACTTAGATGTTGCTGTAATCAGAGGCAGATTTACTGTGAAGCTAATGAAGCTTAACTTTAGGGCACCTCACTTAGATGAGGCTTTTGCAAGGCCCCAGGGGGTTCTCTTGCAATGTAGTCATATACTCACTGGTTTCTCTAACGTTTTGAAAACTGCTCTCTCTTCCCTCTCTGACTTCTTCTCCATCACAAACCCTCCAGAGATAGGTAGCCATGGAGTGCCCATGGGCATTTTAAAATCTGGTTAAGGGAAAGCTGGGTTAGAGATATATTTACTTGGTTCAATATATGTATGTTTCACAGTTTTTTCTATGTATGGTTAAGCTGTTGCTGACTCACCAGCCATCACTGAAATCAACGTGTACCCAGAGATCATAATGTGATATAAACATGTCCTGTGAGTCCCAGCACAGAACATTTGTTAAGTATAGAGGAAAAATAAGGTTTGAAATGTATGGGGCAAGAAGCTAGGATGTGGAAAATTCTTCTAATTATCAAATATGTAAATTCTAAGGAGACGATTCAGTTTTCATTGACAGCGATAAAAAATGAAAGTTCTATCCCTTCAGAAATATTCCCAATAATGCAGCATATATAATTATCAACACAACATAATGTATAGGAATCTATCAAAATAGAATTTATTAGAATTCCTGTTTGTACTGCACAAACCAAAAGCAGTACTGCAAATAGTAAGTAGAACCCATTGTAAAATCTCATATTGACTACATCCCAACTATTAATGCTGAAAAACAATTTTAATCAGCCATGGTAGCAAAAAGCTAAATTATCTTTCTGCAGTCTCTGCAGAGAATATTACAAAATTATTTGTCATATAATGAGGTACTCAAAAAAGATTCAACTAACCTTGTAGGGAATAGTATTATAGAGATTTGTGAGGTAGTTAGTTAATAAATATAGTGAATTCTTTTCTGGAATTTTAAATATTTGTAGAATATTTGTAGAAATATTTTTAAATAGTTGTAGAATTCTAGAACATTTGTAAAATATTCTACAACTATTTAAAAACTTTTAAAAAATTTTAAGCTGTTTTTTTTTCCTTATCCCATATGAACATTCACATTCACATCTTTGTATTTTAAGTTCTCTATTCCTTTTATTAAAGAAAGCCCCCTAAACTGTATAATCCTTCAGCAAGGCAAAACTGGGATCCAATGATGCATGTAACACAAAATTTAAAGTAGGGGACGCCTGGGTGGCTCAGTCGGTTAAGCATCTGCCTTCAGCTCAGGTCATGATCCCAGGGTCCTGGGATCGAAGTCCGTGTCAAGCTCACTGCTCAGTGGGGATCCTGCTTCTCCCTCTGCCTCTGCCCTTCCGCACCCCCCTCGGCTTGTACTCTCTCTCTCTCTCTCTATAACAAATAAATCTTTTAAAAAAAATAACTTAAAGTAGTTCCTTAAAATACAAAATAAAAGATACAAGTACTTTGTGTATATGATATTATCAGTCTTACATGCCATGCACACAAACACAGAAAGGACTCTTTATTTCCAGGAATAAAAAATGTAGAAATATTCAGTTTAAATGTATTGATAAATTATACTAACATGAGGTTCAATCAATTGCACCTAATTTTCCCTAACTTCCCCTTCCAGGTGACCTTTTCCACAGAGAGTTTGTTTATTAAAGGAAAAATGAAAAAAAAATCTCTTTGAATGTTCTCTAGAATCCTAGGCATTTTTACAAGGTAAAAAGTACACTAAGGCATGTTATTCATTTGAAGGTTGTCAGTGGTATAACAACAAAGGGAGAGAGTGGGAGAAGTGGGGAGGAGTGAAGTAGCTATCTTAAATGGTTTCCAAAAATCATAAAAAATGAATGGAACCATCAGAGTAGAAATGAATAATTAAAGTTGCACTCCAATTCTGCATCTGTGAAGATCAGGAAAGACGAACTGAGATCACTATTAATGTTTATTCCCTCTAGGTAGAAGCCCAAATTGTATGATAAAATTTGGTAATAAATATCACATTAGATCTGTAATCTTGAAATACCATACCAATCTCTGGTATATCTCTGTGAAGGGCTTATCACACAATTAAAATGTTAAGAAAGAGCATACAGACTCCTTTGAATGAAAGAAAGAAAGAAAGAAAGAAAGAAAGAAAGAAAGAAAGAAAGAAAGAAAGAAAGAAAGAAAAAGAAAAAGGAAAGAAAAACGAAAACGAACTGAGGGAAGAAAGATGGTTCGGTCACGAAGACAAAAGCAAGGAGGACTGGAGAGCGAGGAGGAACGCAGGAAGGAAAGGAGGAAGACAGCTCTACTGAGGACTGTATGCTGCCTGCCATGGGTGAAGGGCTTTGTAGCCCTTAAAATCACTTCATAGTCACGGCCTCTGGGTGGTAATTATTATAATAACCATTTCATGGAATAAAAAATTGAAGCACAGAGAATTAAAATAGCTTGTACAAAAAATGCCTACTTGTAAGAGATGAAGCCTGAATTAACAACAAGATCTCCCTGACCTGAGTTCATACTCTTTCCATTCTCAAGGCTCAGATATGTCAAGAATGGAATTGGAGACAAAACTCTTCTATCTGTATAGGGTTGGCTAAACATTGTGACAGCAACAACAACAACACTATTCGTAATATAGCACACATATACAGTGCTTACTATGTAAAATACAGAATTCTAAGCACTTTCCATATATTTCTTCATTTAATCCTCTTAACAACTGTTTGTGTAAAGTACTATTATTTCCATTTGACCAAAGAGGACATTTGTAGTATGGAATTCTGCTCCCTAGGCTTCTCTATTACCTTGCCCCCATTGGATGATCTAAACTAAATGATATTAAGGATTTTTTATCTGTTGCAGCCATGATTGAGGAAAGGAATTAAAACATATCACAAAAGGGAAGATAAATTCCCAAGAGCCATAGAGACCTTCCTTTTAGTATTTTCTTTTCTTTAGCATTATAAAAGCAGTATTGACTATAACATAAGAACAAACTGTTTATTGGAAGTGCATAAAGAGTAACTTTCCTTTCATACCCACTGTAATCCCACTCCCAAGCAGTTAAACTAACTCACATAAACATACACATATACTTAACTATATAGCTTATGGACTCAATTTGGCTTCAAGATGCATAGTGTTATTTTATAAACAGTAGTCCACAGTATGCATATACCATAACTTATTTAAGCAAAAGTCAAAGGATTTAAATCAATTGACAATTCATGTATCAATGAAAAACTACCCCTCCTTCTGGAAAAACATATCATCGGGTACTTCTAGTTCCATCACTTCTTCACTCTTAGCTCAGAGCTCTACTGTAGCAGCAGATCTCTTACCTGACCTTCACATAACTGACTCATCAGATTAGCTAACACTCTTCGTTTCCTCAGTAACACATAGCAAACAATGACTATTGCACACTAAACACTCAAAGCTGCCCAAAGACTTTCTTTGGGGTATCTTCTACTTCCACCAGTTTCCAAGAGTCAGTTGTGTTTTCACCCAAATAAGTTTATGCCACTTTTTCATTTTATTCTAATTATAACACAAATTGAAGAAATGTTAAGTACTAAAGATAGCAATTTCTATGAAAACTAAACTGAATTTTTGGGAAAGCTTAATAAAGGTGAGTTACTACAATAAAAGTGCTATGAAATTAGATACAGAAGAAAACTATAAAAGTGGCAAGAAATCTACAAACTTCTATAGGGGTTATGCACTCAGATTGCTTTATACATGCCTTTAAAATATTTGTTTTAGTACTGGAAATACATTTAAATATTACAAAAGAATATCACCCTTAAAAGGACCAAAGTTGGGTTCCTCCCTAGTCACAGGAAAGAGCTGAAGAGGTGTGGGAATATTTTATCATAAAAGGAATGCTTCAAAGGTGAAATCTGCTTTAGAGATTATATAATCGATACAATTTTAGAAGGGGAAGCATCACATTAACTAATATGCACCCCACCTTCTTACTTCCCCTGCCAAAACATGTGAAAAGAAATATGCATTTAGGAAAAATCATGTCTTTCCTGCATGTAACTTGAAGGGAAGGGAGAAAGAAATCATAGCTTTTAAGCTTCAATTGTCAAAAAAAAAAAAAAAAAAAAAAAGAAGAGAGAAGAAAAGAAAAAGAGAAAGAGAAACAATCAGAAAAATAAATATAAAAGTATAAATAAATATTCAAGCATAGATATAACTCTATATGCTGTAAAAAATCCCAATGATGCAATTTATGTGAAATTTCTTTAAAAGTGAAAAGCAACATAAGAGTATATCAAAATACTTTCTATTAATTTTTCCTAAATCATATCCAATCAATAACATAGAGAATAAAACATTATGTAGCAATCCTGACCCTTAATAGAAAGCAACAAATTTATAATAAATTCTATTACTTAAATTACTTAGAAAACATTTACAGATTTCAAGATAATCTACACTTAATTATTTGCTTATCAGAGAGCATAAAATTATAATATTCTTTTATTGTTTGATACCAGATATTATTATATATACATAGGTAGTTAATATTCACATAAATTGTCCTATTCCATAGACTATAAGACAATTTC
Source organism: Potos flavus (assembly GCA_028534135.1). Classification (NCBI taxonomy): domain Eukaryota; kingdom Metazoa; phylum Chordata; class Mammalia; order Carnivora; family Procyonidae; genus Potos; species Potos flavus. Next base: position 72,567,534 of record CM052886.1, read on the forward strand.
TACATTCAAATAATTATGAAATGTTGTAGTATCCTACTTCACTAGTATAAATATTTAATGGAATTTTTTTTCTCATTCTTAAATAAATATGAAAAAATATTTGCAATGGCACATATTACAGACTACATTTTAGTACCAAGGAAATCTGGAATTAAAAGCATCATTAAAGCATACACATGCCAAAAACAAAACAAAGAGGAACCTTTAGGACAGCAAAATAGCAATGTAAAATCTTAATAGATAACTATCAAATAAAAGTCAACAAATTTGAGCTTTTTCTGAAAAACTACCTAGGACTATCAGAACCCTAGAAAGTCCTTCCAGTTGCTAATACAAAAATAAAACTTAATTATTTACATAGTTGTGCAATTGTGTACTTCAGTGTTAGTATATAAAGAGAAATAAACCAAAAAATGGGGAAAATACAAAATAATAGAGTTTAAAGGTAGTCCAAGAATTTAAGGTTGACAAGAATAATCCTTTCTCTGCATAAGCACATCTGAATTTAATACTATTCTGCTTATACCATATTCTTTTTCTGTCCTGCAGCATTTCGAGCCAAGAACATGGAAAGAATTTACTGAATCAGCATTCTGGGAAAACTCCTAGTAGTTTAGTTAATAATATATAGTTTTTCATTACCAAAGAAAGCCTTTGCTTCTAAGTTTCATTCTTGAAACTATAAGATTTAATAGAAACATACTTGAGTCTCAGCAGGATTAACCATACCTATCATCCTCACAACATGAAGTACTTGAAAACTATCTCTAATCCACTTCACACAGACCCTTAAAAGTTCTCTTTTTTCATTAAAAAAGATTGAGGCCTTTAATGTGGATATAAGAATTTCTAGTAAAACACTATAGATTGAATATATGCATTTATTACCATCCCCTCTTAAAACCCTACTACTGTTAAAATGAAGGAATTAATAAGACACTAATATACAAAGATAATGAGAATGAGAGACTATATCTCAGAAAATAAAAAATTCAACAGCATTTTTGAAGCAGGAGAGTTAATAGTTCATCAGTGACTAACTGCACAAAACAAAGAAAGATGTTACTTAGGAGCTCAAGAGTGTGGGAGCCAAGAAATTAGAAATGCACATCTCAGGATCCTGGAAAGTCTCAAGACTTAGAGGAGTTCAAGAATTAGAGTTATCACTGAAAGCAGAAATACTGTCTAGTTTCAAAAGTTTTGTTTGAAGATCTTTATAGGGTGCAGTTGACCCTTTAGATCACTTGGGAACAGCCAAGCAATTCCTCAGGCCGGGGAAGCTTGGCCATTTACTCTCTAGTGAGACTGAGCTAAATGCCTCTTGACTCAAGACAACAGCCATAGCTAAGGGAAAGATGCTGGAACCCATCAGAGAAAATGAACAATAGATTATGTATGAGGAGTAATATCCACTGGAGATCTTGGTTTATATCTCTTGGTTTATATCTCCAGGGTTAAAATTGAGGATATTCCCTTAGAAGAAATTGACTAGTACAAAAGAAAAGGTCAGTAGATTTTGATTATTGTGGATCCCTTAATGAAATAACCAATCCCTGACTGATCAGTGAAATCCAGTAGTCAACAAGTATTGCCCTTGTCACAGATTTTGCAGTCAGAATTTTAGGGTTTCAACCTGAATATATATATAAAAACAAACAAACAAAACAAACAAACAAACAAAAACCCTAAGAATCACATGACAATCATGGAAAGACTGTATCATTAAGTATAGCTACTAAAACAAAGAAGTAACCAGAGACAACAGAGACTATGTGGAGATCAAAAGAAAACTTCAAATATGTTATAATTTGTAATATTTTGTACATATTTAATATAAATAATTTGTAATTTACATATACATATATACACACAGATAGTTATATATATATTGCATCTATCAACTGATATATTTCAAATACAATGTAATTAACATATATGCATCTATTTAAAAGTGATGCTATTTAAAAAGAAACCTTCCAGAAAATAAGATTACTTAGATATTAAAAATATGATTACAGTAATAATTTTAATTCAGTAAAGTTGTTAAGATCTTTCCAAAGTTTTTTTTTTTTAAGATATGTGATAGAAATAAAAGAGATAAGAACATCTGTGGCAGTCTACAATACTCAACATCAAATTAAAAGGAATTCCAGTCTAAGAAAAGAAAATTTACAGGGTAAACATTCTCAAATAAATAATACAGTTTTTCCAGACCTGAAGTACATGAACAACTAGGTTAAAGGAGACCACTGAATGCCAAGCAAAATAGATAACTACTGCCCTCCCTAAGCAGCAGTGTCAAAATTTTGGGAACTCTAGAAATAATCAGAAGCTTTTAAAAGCAGTGAAGAAAAAAATTTAAATGCAAAGACTGGGAATCCAAATGTTACCTAACTTCTACATTCGTAATGGCAACTTTGGAAGCTTAAATATAAAAAAGTCTTTAAAATTCTGAGGCTAAATTTTTCCAATCCAGTATTCTATACCCAGCCAGATTATCAATCAAGTTTCAGGGAATTACAAAGACATTTTCAAATATACAAGCTTTCAAAATTTTAATCCAATAAATAGTCTTTTAATAAACCACTGGAGGATGTGAGTACCACCAAAATTAGAAAGTAAACCAAGAAGACAGAAAGTGAAGGATGAAGCATACAGGGAATTTGATAGAGGAAAGAAGCAATGGAAAAATTCTAGGACAGCTGGGCTGCATGCTGTTTTGACTAGAGTACAAGGAGAGAGGACTCTGAGATGGACACATTCAGGAAAACAATAAAACTGACATATTATTTATAGATTTAAATGTATTGGAAGACTTACAGTTATAGTGGAAAGTTTATGAGTAGATTGTTAATCAGTATATTAAAAATTAACAAAATTTAAAATGATGTAAGACTTAATTTTAGACAATTTCACAAAAAAACAAAAGAAATTTTACTACACCAGATACCCAGCCAAACAATGCTTATATAGCCATTATAATATGCAGAGCATATTAATCCCCAAATTTTCATACAACTCCATCAGGAGGATTGGTGGGGGGGGAGCTGTGTGTGAGAGGAAGTTGTATAAAAAGTGAGGAAAAATAGCCATAAGTAAAAGAAACAAACAAACTATGAACCCACAATAGAAGCGTGTCATTTCAAAATTTGAAAGTAAATAGCAAAAGAAACTCTTGCTTCTTGGAAACAGAATCTCAGGATGAAAAAGGGTAGGAAAATGGATGATTATTTCTGCTGTAAGTCTTACAATGCTTTTTTTACTTTTCAAAATATCTACAAGTTTTACTTTGATGAATATTAAATTAAGAAGCTAAAAAAAATCTAAGTGTGCATGAGGACTGCTCTATCATCAGTGGGGACCCAGGCCACTGTTCATAATCCTGTTTTAGCTGGAATGCAGCCCTCCCCTGAGAAGCCCATTTCCCCTACACCCCTCAGGAATCAAGCAATTTCATGTCTAATCTCCCATATACCTGAATGCCTGGAAGGGGGTTAGCCCTTCTCCCTGCTTCCCATCACTGCTTCCAAACCATGCCTCCAAACTCCTCTTAAACTGCAGTTTCTTTGATGCAATAGCCACCCACGACTTCTCTTCACTGTTTTAATCTATGCGCCTCCATGTCACCCTTCTTCATTATTGAAGGCTTTTGCTCCCACCTCACTTTTTCTCACTTAAAATATGTGCATTTTATTATATGTGAATTATGCCTCAATAGCGTTGATTTAAAAAAATTTGAAAGGAGAAAAGTCAGTGTCACAGTCTTCCAGGGCCTATCCCATCGCTGATCAAGGTAAAAATACTTAGGGATGTAAGATGGCCAGCAAAGAGCAGTTTGGTGTGAAGGTCAGTACTGAGGTCCAGTCCAATGTAAAGAACAGTAGGAAGATACAAGGAAGGAGAAACTACCAGATTTCAAGTAGAAAGCTAGAGTTTTAATGAATATTACTAACAAACCACCAACTTCATGTACACAAGGAAAAAGAAAAAAATTGAAAGGAGACGCACATCTAAGGCAAAGTAAATAGCAAATTTGGTAAGAACATGTTTGAGACATAAACCCTAAATCAACACTTTGAACTGCATCAGTTCAGTCACCACACAAAACAAAACCAACAAAACTAAAAACCTGATCCCATTTGAACATGAGTAATATTCAAAAAAGCAACCAAAAGAAACCTAAGAATAGATAATGAAATAAAAGGTATACGAAGAAACTAAATCACAAAATTTCCCCATGTTTTTCCAGTCTCAACTAAATGATAAGAGATGGACAAGGTACAAGGAAGAGATACAAAGTTTCAAAGATGAAATTACAAGAAGATTGAAAAAAATTAAGAATAAACTGGCAACACTCAGTAAAAAATGAAAAGAGCACTGCAGAAGTGTCACCAAGAAGAAAGCCAGGTTTTAACTGACTTAAAATAACATGACTGAAATCCAGGAAGCAACATCACAGGTTGGCGAGAGGAAATACAATTGGATAAAATGGAAAATAACAAAGATTGGGGGAAAAATAGATTGCCTTTTTCTGGAAAATGACATGAAAGGAGAACCGAAATATGCATATTTGTTATTCTTGGAAAAAAAAAAAAAGGACTCATGAAATGAAAATTATCAAAGGTATTTTAGAAGAGAATCTCCCTGAAATATGAGCACATCGTATCCTAGGGAAAAAACTGGCACAAAATGATCAATCCCCAGATATACCCTGGTGAATTTATTGAACTTTCATTATAAGGAAAGAATCATATAGATCTTCAGCTAGATAAAGCACAGCCCATGTAAGACGGAAATAAACAGACTGTCTCAGCATTCCACAGCAGCACCCGAGGCAGGTAGAAAGTGAAGCAGTCTCCAGAGTTCCGAGGAAAAGATGATAGGACCCAAAGATTCTATGACTGGCCAAGTTATTCTTCGTGTCTACACAAAACGAGACATTTCCGAGTAGACAGGGCTTCAGAGATTACAGTACCCATGAGCTTTATTTGCAAAACTGCTGGCCCAGTAAAATCCAACCAAGAAAGAATGAAGCGAAATAAAGAAACCAAGAGAGACAAAGCTAAATGGAGGTGTGCTTAAAAATCAATTTAAATATTGAACTAAGGCTAAACACATGTGGACAGTATGCAGACATTAGAGAATAAAAATGAAATAATAATGCTATTTTAAGTTCAAAGTTTGAAGTTATCCTTGAAACCAGGTGTAGCTTACACAGCGATAGAAATAAAATTATCAAACTCTCTGAGATTCTTCAGCTGAGACCATATTTAATGCTGCCCCATGGCATCCATCTTTGTACCCCATTGGAGCTGTAATCAATTACCTTTTGGATGTCTACAAGACCATGATCCCCCATTCTATATTCTGCCCCCCTGGGTCTTTATGGTTATACAACTCTCTTTGTCCTATATGGCCTATTTCACAGCCCGAGCTGACTGGACATGAATGCAGAATTAACCCAGTTAGACCAGTAAGATCCTTATCACCTGTGGGCTGGGACTGCAACACAGACACTGTGGCCAAATACACGCCATGCCAGAACGGGCACTGTGGCCAAATCCTGGACTATAAATGGAAATGAATGAAAAGACACACAGAGATGGAAGATCAACCTAGTTGAAACAAAGGGGATGGCCCGTTATTTTCCTTCTGAAACCCAATACACTTCCTGCCGCAGGCTTCCACGAGTTATCAGTGTACATTTAATAACTTCTCTATTATTTAAGCTGTTTTGGATGGGTTTCACTTATTTGCAGCCAAAACAGTCTTAAAAAACAACACAAATTAGTATGAGAAATGAAGCTACAATGATCAAATCCACATTTTAAAAAAATAATGTAAAACTAGATGAATTGGAGTACAGGTAGAGGGGCAATGATGATTCCTCTACCAATGAATAAGAAACCAGCAGTTTCTGTTTGCAGTAACAAAATCGTTCAGCTATCATCTGCTATCCCTGACAATTCAAACTGTATTTCCACAAAAAGTGAGGCTTTAAAGAATGTCATAGTCAATTTAAAGATATCAGACTATGCAGATTACAACTTGTAAAACATACAGCAGGAGAGGCAGATTTGAGAAAAGAATTTCCTGTCTAGAGACAGAGAAGAAAATGGGGCCGGCACCTTCAGATTGCTGTGTTCCAGATCAAGAAATGATGTGCCTTGCCAAAATGTAGCATCCAAATTATTTGAATAATCATATATCTGTAATTTAGATTGATGTCCTGATCTGGGGGAGGGGGGAATTATCCTAACATTCAGAAAGGTAGTATGTGCAATTAGTTGGAGAGGTAGAATGGGATCATTATCCATGGGCCCCCTCAAACAGGTCCCCCACTATGTGCCATACTGTAGCTCCAACAAATTATACTCTAGCATAAGCAAATACATTAAAAGCTAAACTGGATTTCATGCCTCGGGAAGGACACACTTGAGTAGATTAAAGAAATGTGCCCTGCTGGTCACTGTTTTTCTTCTAGGCCTTAAGACTAAGGCCATTAGCAGATAAATACGGGAGTCCCATAATCCCAGGAAGGGATGTTAGTAAGAATGATAAACCCAGCTGTGACACTGCACCCAAGCAAATCCAGACAGCATCTTGATGCGTTAAGTTTTCTGGCTTGGTTTACCGCAAATAGAGCTCTCCCAAACCAAACAATATCAATAAGAATTTCACCGAAGTCTACAACAATGTTAATTCCAGTAAACAAAACAAAACAAAACCTCTCAACCTGATCAATACAACATGAATGACTGAAACGAAGATAGGAAATTCAACACCAAGGTGTTCTTGTTTTCATTTTTGTTTTTGTTTTAGATGTAACTACCAAGGATGCTGACACAACCAGACTAGATTTCTGCAGACTATGGACAGAACCCTGCGGGGATACTATCAATATGCCCTTCAGAGTGTTTCTGAAAGACATCTGCACTGGTGGGCAGAACCTAGAGGGGCTAGAATTAGGAATCAGTCAACAGACTCAATACCCCATAAAATGAACTGGTGGGTCCCTCTCCCTCAGATTAGAGCACGCTTTCTCTTGGGTCCCAGAAGTATTTCAGAAGAAGTAAATTTTGATATCACATTGTGATGAGTCACAACACAAAAGTCACATTAAATAAACTATTTATTCAATTCTATTTTATCTCTGGCAGTGTTAAAATTTAAAATTTTTGTCATGATAAATGCTAAAGACAGAGAAACATTTTCAGTGCCATCTCATGGAGAGACTGATCAATACCTTCTCAGGTTGATACTCCACTAGTCATTTTAGTCCCATTACAGATTTGACCTTCTCGTGGCAGCCACTGGCCACAGGGGGTTCAAAACACAAAAGGCAAGTGGCAGCAAAAGCATGGAGTAATGAGAGAAGACAGTCAGAACTTTGGTGCCTCACAGAGAGCAAAGCTGTTCCCAGGGAATGAGTAATCAAGAGCAAGCATTCTGCAGAGTATTTTGGAGAGAAATAAAACTCCTTGGTAAGGCTGTGAGTGATAAAAACTCAAATTCAAATGAATGCTGAGCAAAGATACAGGCAAAGAAATCTTACACAAATTGCAATTGCAGCATAACATCCTGGAGCAAACTGACATAGCACTAAAATATTGCAGAATAAGAAGAGGATGGGGCACGGAAGATGGTCAGCAGAACTGGGAAGAAACATGAAAATTAAACATGAACAAAGCACTCCTTTGTTCATACTGTCTGATGATCTTTAGCAATTCCGTTACAAAACAAAAATGAAAGTTGAAGATAGCACCACTACTGAGAATCCATAAGTGTAGCATATAAATTAAACAAGTTTATAGCCCAGCAGCACTGTATATAGATATTGTTGCATGGGATAGAGAATATTCTTTTTGTTATTTTATAAAATACTGATTTTAACAGCACCTCCATATATTCATCAGTGTTCTGATCCTTAGAGGAGACAAAACAGGTGAGAAAATAAATTTGGTTTTTAACAAGGCTTGCTATCTGGATAGGCAATAAATCACTTGAAAACATAAAATTTCCATTAGAAATGGATCTTTGCTAGATAAATATGCCCAATAACATTGCTCTGAATTTTCTAACCAATTCAGTAAGACAAAAAAGCCTGTCTGATATATTGAGGATAAATACTAGAAAGGAAGAGACAATGTTATTATTTGTAGGTAAAGCTGCTGGAAGAACTGACTAATGCAACATTTCAGGGCTACAATTTGGCAATGCGGGAAAAAAAAAAAAAAAAAAACTGCATTGTCTTTGATAACAATCGTTCTAGTTCAAGAAATTTACTCAAAGTGGATAGCCAGAAATGTGAGCCAAGCTATTTGCATGGAAGATATTTATGAAAGCTTTATTTCCCTGGTAATAATAATTTAAAAAAAAAAGAAAACCCTTTTTTGGCCTAAACCATGGAGTTAGTCAAATAATCCATAGTAAATTTATAAAATGAGATAGAAGATATCATAATATAATCAATATGTAGACCCATTTTCTCTGATTACAAATCAGCTCGGAAAGACAGTTGGTCATGGGCCCTGAGTCTCGCTGCACATCCTCGCTCAGTGTGCCTACTACAAGGTCTAACCTCCTCTGACCTGATACTGTTTCAACAGCTAGGCATATAAGCAATTAAGTAGGTCAAGGCGACCACAGAGTGACTGCTATGAGACTGCTCAAGAGGTGCTTCTTTATTGCTTGCTACAAAAAGTGCTGAGTCCTTAGCCCTGGGTTCCTGAGATACAGTGCAAATTACTGGGTGCACAGCTATCATCCAGGCCATTTTTTTTTCTTTTGACAGAGAGAGAGAGATCACAAGTAGGCAGAGAGGCAGGCAGAGAGAGAGGGGGAAGCAGGCTCCCTGATGAGCAGAGAGCCCGATGCGGGGTTCGATCCCAGGACCCTGGGATTACGACCTGAGCCGAAGGCAGAAGCTTTAACCCACTGCGCCACCCAGGCACCCCTCATCCAGGCCATTAAATCACCCCATAAGATGTAGGGTCAGGAGAACTGGCAATACCATGCGAATGCCCCTACTGTTTGCTGTGCTAAAAATGAGAAACTGTCTTGTTTGGACAGACTGAGTATCATAGTCTACTCTCAGCACCTCGGTTATGAGGGTTGGGGTTTTTCCTTAACCAAGTCCTTGTTTTTTCATGTACCAGTTTTGTGTTGTTTCATTTCTTTGTGCTCTGACTTATGTTATTTAACATAATAATGTGATACTTTCTAGAGGTATTAATACCCATTCTAGAGGGGTAAGAATAATGTATATCCTCCAGAGGTATTTAAGGATTCAGTAAGGTAATACTTGGAAAGCACTTAGAACAGTGCCTGGCACATGACAGTATCCAATAAGCCTTCAGCAATTACTATCATTATTATCAACTTCATCCATATTATCATTAGAATGACACAATATAATCATATTTAATAAATGCCAGAAAATGCATTATATTTGCTAAGTAAAAGAGCAAGTTATAAAACTGATCACAGTGGGAAAAATGAGAACAATTGTTGAATTTGAGTCAAGAGTGTACTAGAGCTTTTTGTACTGATCCTACAAATTGTATGTAAGTTTAAAATTTTATTAACATAAAAAATTACCTCAAAAACCAGTGAGTACAATAAATACCAATCTGAATCTATCTATATATTATGTAGGTATATATGTGCATGTGTACAAACACACAGACATCATATGCACACTCATAAACACACATGTAGAAAAAAATTGATAGGCTATCACATTGATCAAGAGCAATTTACAGTGGATGATGTGATTTGGAACACCTTTCTTTTTTTGCATTATCCCAGTATTTTCCAAATTTTTAAATAGACATGAATCATGTTCATAATAGGGAAAAGAGAGTATTATAAAAACTTTTAAGCTCTTTTTATGAGAAGTCTTGCATAAATAATGGCTTCAAAATACAACTCAGCCCCTATGTCTTTATCCTTAAAAGAAGAAATTAAAATAAAGTATTTCAAATAATGTTCATTATTTGAGGAAGTTGAAAAATTAGGCATTCAGAAATTCATGAAGTTAAAGATTGAATAAATGTGGGGCACCTGGGTGGCTCAGTGGGTTAAGGCCTCTGCTTTTGGCTCAGGTCATGATCTCAGGGTCCTGGGATGGAGCCCCGCATCGGGCTCTCTGCTCAGCAGGGAGCCTGCTTCCCCCTCTCTCTCTGCCTGCCTCTCTGCCTACTTGTGATCTCTCTCCTCTCTGTCAAATAAATAAATAAAATCTTTAAAAAAAAAAAAGGGTTGAATAAATGCATTACTGTGTCTGAAGTTCTAACTGTGTTTGGACCCCAGTTAATTCACCACAACCTTAGCTTCAGATAATCATGGAGGCAAAGGAGACTATGCCTTGTAAATCGAATTCCAGGCTTCACCTGATCAGATGAAGGCGTTCAAGTCACATGGGGCAACTCTAATTATAAATTAACACACTGATCAGAGGAGAAGATCTGGCACTGAGTGGGAAGATCAGAATAGATAAAATTCCAGTAGCGCCTGCTCGAAACAAAGGAAGAATAAAAGAATCATCGGGAGTGAGGAAAAAAGAATAAAGCCTGAGTTGGCAGAATCTCAACAAGCAAATTTAGGTTCCAAAGGAGCCCTTGTCGCCTGGTTCAGTTTTCTGACTCACAGCACAGATCTTTAAGGGTTCCCTGGAGTGAAAAGAATAATCTCTTTCATGAAAACTTTGCTGAATGTTTATTTGCTTTCTTCAAATGAGAAGGCTAACAAACATGCTGCCATTCTCCCAAGTAATGCAGAAAGTACCAATATCCACATATTTCTACAGAAAAGTTAATATTCTCTCATAAATAATACAAGCACGCTCTGCCATATGAATATATTTGAACACTTTCATAAGTGGACCTCTTTCCATACTTATCTGTTCTGCTCTTGAATATCACAAATGAGTAAGTACTTAACAGAACTTCAGAGAGTACACTTGTCCCTAAAGAAAAAAAAGTATTTATTACAAAAGTAATTCTGAGAAATAAGAAAAAGCTTTCTATATAGAGTGACAGATAAAAAAGTAAACATTTACTTTACTTCTAAATGTCCCAAAGAAAATGCAGTATTGAGTCATAGCAGAAGAGATATATCACTCCAGTGCTTTCACTACAAATAAGGAAGTATCAAGAGAAAAAAACCATAGGCAAGAAGTGAAAGTAAAATTCCTCATCTGTCGTAAGTGCCCAAGCGGTTGGTTCCAAGGTGGGCTACAGCAGTAACTCAGTGTAGAGAGGACTCTACAGAGATTTCTCTGCTGTACTCATGGATCCACATTAATTGCCACTTTTCTAAACAACACATTTCCAGACAATGTCCAAAGTCCGAAAGGGCCGACATGATATCTTGGATCCCTTCTCCAGAAGGCCCCCAGTATACATCCTGTTGCATCTTATTGACTGAGGTTTTATCCCACTCCCATGCCTAAACCAATTGTTGCCAAAGGAGAAGAAATTATTGTGACTGATTTAGACTAATAGACATTCAACTCTTGGGGTGCACAATAGCGAGTAGTAAAATGGAGATTTTACTGACAAAGAAGAAGGATGTGATAGTTATGAGATAGGCAAGGAGCAATGTGTGCCCCAGGAGAGTTCCAGACAGTGTAAGCCAAAAGCCAAATTCTTTACCATCACATAGAAGCCCCCACCCATCTTTCTAGCCCTTCAAATACATTCTTCCACAAACCCTATATTCTTTCTTTGCAGCTTTACCTGCTGTTTTCTGAATAAGTCAAGCACTTATACTCATCTTATCTTTGAAAATTCAGTCCCATCATCTTACATGAAATTTCTCCTTTCTTACAATCATAATTATGTCCCAAAGTCTAGTTCAAAAAGGAACATCACCTGGTCCCCCACAGCAGAATGAATCCCTCCCTCCTCTCATCTTCCATCCTTTGGAACTTCTTTTATTAGTACTTAGGTCTTCTGCTTTGTATCAGTCGTATGTCTGGTCTGAAGTAAAACCCTCTTCAAAACAGAAATGGTGTCCTATTGATCTTTAACATGTGATCCCAGTGCTTCGATGTAAAAGGTATTTAATAAACACCTGTAGAATTCATCCAAAAATTCATCTTTTTTTATAAATTCTTAGTAAAATTCCATACCAGGACTCTGACTTTGTCATTCTCAATTTCTTTTAAGAATGGACAAGGAGATAGGTCACCTTGAAACTAATTTAAGAGTAAATTCAAATTAAAGTGCTAAGATACAATGGCATCTTTTGGTTGTCTATTTTTGGAGAAATACATTTAGTTTTTTAAAACATCCATTGGATTCACAATATTATTCTATGTCATGTGAATCTTTGGGATGTTTTTGCTAAGAGACATAAAGCAGGAACTTACATGATTCATCAGATCCTGCTCTCTTTTTACATTTATCAAGTTTTATTAAGTTTTTGTCCTCTTTGTGTTTAACGATTTCTCTTCTTTTAATAATACAACCTTCAAAATAAATACCAGTTGAGTCAAATATTGCAAACTCAAAGTGATAATATGGAACAAAATTTTACATCTATCCAATCAACTGAGAAGCCTATTTTAAAAGATCTCTGAAAAAGAGACATCAAAATCATCTCAGTAAGTCGTGTTTAACACTTGTTAATCAGGTAACTTTTCCTTTGGTCTGGTCTAAAATTTTATGCTACATCTTGAACCCCCTCCAAACTTATCCTGTTTGTAATAGAGACAATACCAGAATCTTTGCATCTATATTAACCATGATTGAGATTTGTTTAGTTGGTCAGTTTGGTTTTGCTTTGATTACCCAATATCCAAATATTCTGTCTTGTTTGTGATATTCTCAAACTTATGAATCTTAATAAGAGGCATGGTGTATCTTTCCCTACAGAAGCAAAAAGAGCCAGGTCCTCAGGACCTTAAACCCCCTACAGATAGGGTACAGGCATTGAAATAGGCTGGAACTGTGATTCAGCAGCTGGTGATACAGGGGAGACTCCATTCCTAAAAATTTATTTATGTATTATTTTAGAGTGAGATCAAGAGCGTGTAGGGCTGGGGGAGGGGGTGTGTGGAGAGGGGCAGAGGGTGAGCGAGAGAGAAAATCCCAAGCAGACTCCCTCCCCCGCCCAAGCAGGGAGGCCCACACAGGGATCAATCCAGCCACCAGAGCCGAAGTCAACTGAATGAGCCACCCAGTTACCCTGGGGAGACTCCATTCCTAAATAGCAACAGTGGCAGTGGGGACACCACTGTGACCAGTGTCCCGGAAGGCCTTGTAAACTATAGTGTCCAGGTTTCAGAAGGTCAGCAGCAGGGTCCTCACAGGACTGGCTCTGATGGTCTAGCCTCTCCTCATTCTTATTTCCCAAGCCTATTTCTCTAGCATTCTTGCGGAAATTCTGTGAGCTTCCCAACATCCATTCAAACTTCTCTTAAGGGTCAGTCTCTGTTACTTATGGATAAGAATCACAACCAGTATTTTAAAATATACATGCTCAGACTTGTATGGCACTTAGTCTCAAACTGCTTTAAATTATAATTTCATTTGTACTTAAAATTTTAAAGGTAGTGTTTTTGTTTTTTGTTTGGATTTTTTTTTTTCCAGTGGGTCATTTCTTTTTATTTCTTATTTACGAGGTTGGGAAGGGTGGAAGTTTTGATGGTGAACTTTGTATAAAACTTTTCTATATCCCTTTAATGTCTGAAATTCAGAAGTGGATACAAAACTCATGTGGAAGTTTGGTGAATACTAAAGATATGGTGTTATTATCACTGACCTTCAAACATTCCATATAAACCAAACAGGTAAAGATGTTTTCTGTGCTTGAAAGGCCAACTGATTTTCTCTCAGCGAGCTTTTAAACAAGCATGGCATTGCATTTGCTGAATAGTAATACATTTCTATAATGAGCAAGGCACAATATTTTGTTCTAAATATTCCACATGTATCTTTGTGTGTGCGAGTTTATGTTTCTGTACCAAATGCACAGTGTGAAGTCTTTACTTTTTGACCTTCTGCCTAGAGTACCTCAAAGAGCAAAAAGTACTGGAGAAAATTAGCCTGTTTTGAATTCACTGGAACACTGGAACTTCAAAAGAGTCAGGAGCTGCTCTTAGAATAAGAACCTTGCTGAATTGATTAGAACTAAGAATTTTGACTTATCAGAGTTGTACACAAATAAACAGTAAATTTTATTTGTCCTATCAAAATTATATGAGAAACTAATCAAATAAATTCTGATCGTAAAAAACAAAGAGGTTATTGTCCATCTGGGCCATCTCTTGAGTTTGGTGGCTCTCTCTCAGAGCTTGTGCTGCTGACTCTCCCCTCACCTCCCTCACCACGTTCCACTCCACCCCACCTCATCCATTTCTGCCCTTCATTGCCTGCTCTGTGGCCTGAGAAACTAACTTTCACATGGCATGTCTCTCTTAAGCTTTCTTGCTGGCCAGCTTCATTGAGGCAAGTGGAACACATGAGCAGGAGGTCAGAAGACTGGAGGAGAGAGAAGTTGTGGTATTTCTGTCCTGTTCTCTGTTCTAGAGGCCAACCTCTTAAGACAGCCACTTCCCTCCATGATTACAGCTCCCACTGTAACCTTCCCTTAATGGTTCCAGTTTTCACTGAACTCTAATAAACTCCATTTCCTCTCTTTGTCCTTTGGCATTAGGAGTGAAGAAGGCTTTTTTCATTTTACTCTCTGTGGTTACCTCACCATTCCCTGTTCATTCTCTTAACCCAACTGGCATCCGGGCAGTAGTTTCTTTAAGTCTCTTTGCTTGAACCACCAGGTTATATGGTATTTTCTGCCAAAACCCTGCAAGGTTACAGGTTGGAACTACCTGATGCATTTAACATGAATTAAAGTCTTATTTTCATCCTTTCAGCTAGGAATTGGTCTTAGGGACCTGGATCCATACTTTAAAGAACGACTCATGGATACAAAGCTCAGGAAGCCATGATAAAATCCAGATTGCTAATTTATTAAGATACAGTAATATATATTGTTGTCAGAAGGATTGGATACCTGAGTCTTTCTGATAATGCTTTTTTTACTGTAGCATCTGCATGAGAAACAAACTTATAGCCAAATATTTAAAAAGTATGCTTGGTAAGTCTAGTTGCAGATAGAGGAGAGTTAATTATATTATTCAAGTATTTTATGACATTAGACTAACATAGCCTGGGGCTCTTCTGTTGCCTTTATGACTTCTTCAAAGTCATAATAGAACACGTCTATCTATCCTTAAAATGTATCTCAATCGACACTGACAAAATTTATCTCCCTGACTCCTGTACTGAGTTTTCAAGGCAAACAGCTATGTCCCCTACCACAGCCAAACTCCTTCCACATACGCAGTTCCGATTGGTACATTTCTTCTTCAGAAGTTTTTTCATTTATATAGTCAAATCTTGTAGGACTGAGGGCCATTATGTCTCTATAAAATGATTTTAGTTCATTCATGCTTTCCATAAATATATGCTGTCTTTGATACATCTGGCAGATGCTGGGTTTGGGAATATACCCTGAGGAATAAATTCACTCTCTTACCCATTCCAAGCTCTTTAAGGGGTTAAACATAGTATTCCCCAATTACTGATAATACAATTGTTTCCTACAGGAATATCAAAAAAGAATATAATCAGTGCCACAGCAACACCAAAGGAAAATGAGAACATTTTTACAGAACCATTTTAACATTCTAGATATTCTGAATTTTGTGAAAAATAAACAATATTTGCTAATAATCTGAACAAGTTAAGACTTAGTATTTTTTTTTAATTATGTTCTCCTATTTGTCAAATGTGTATGTACCAGTTGTCATTAGAAATTAGAGTTGGGGGGCACCTGGGTGGCTCAGTCGGTTAAGCGTCTGCCTTTGGCTCAGGTCATGATCTTACGGTCCTGGGTTGAGCCCCGCTGCCTACTCAGGGGGGGAGTCTGCTTCTCCTTCTACCTTTGTGAGCGCTCTCTCTCTCTCTCTCTCTCACTTGCTACCAAATAAATGAATAAAATCTTTAAAAAAAAAAAGAAAGAAATTAGAGTTGGCCCACATCGAACTATGAGCGAATGCAAGTCTGTTGTCTCCATCTCCATCGAGCCATCTGTGAAAGAATTCTACATGCACACACACAACCAATACTTTTTACTATTTGTAAATAGTCACTTTACTAGCTTACCTGCTTTTACTCTTACTCCTCTATAATGTACTCCTCACTCAGCAGTAAAAATAATAACATAAAAATGTAAATCACACCATGCTATTCCCAGGGTTTGAAGTCTAGACCTGTCACTTCCTACCTCTGTGACTATCAGCAAGTTTTTTTTTTTTTTTTTATTAACACATAATGTATTATTTGCCCCAGGGTACATGTCTGTGAATCCTCAGGCTTACACATTTCACAGCACTTACCATAGCACATACCCTCCCCAATGTCCATAACCCAGTCACC
>CM052886.1:72584481-72732548 GCA_028534135.1 Potos flavus
CACGACCCCCCACCCTGCCTCTCAAATTCTTCATATCAGAGAGATTATATGATAATTGTCTTTCTCTGATTGACTTATTTCACTTAGCATAATACCCTCTAGTTCCATCCACGTCGTTGCAAATGGCAAGATTTCATTTCTTTTGATGGCTGCATAGTATTCCATTATATATATATACCACATCTTCTTTATCCATTCATCTGTTGATGGACATCTAAGCTCTTTCCATAGTTTGACTCTTGTGGACATTGCTGCTATAAACATTCAGGTACACGTGCCCCTTCGGATCACTACATTTGTATCTTTAGGGTAAATACCCAGCAGTGTGATTGCTGGGTCGAAGGGTAGCTCTATTTTCAACTTTTTGAGGAACCTCCATACTGTTTTCCAGATTGGCTGTACCAGCTTGCATTCCCACCAACAGTGTAGGAGGGTTCCCCTTTCTCCGCATCCTCGCCAACATCTGTCGTTTCCTGACCTCATCAGCAAGCTTTTTTACTTTTCTGTGACTCCATTCCCTCATCTACAGAGCAAGCATGTTGACAGTACTTCCCTTACAGAATTATTCTGAACATTAAATGAGTGAATACATGTGAAATTGATGTGGGAAACAGAGGCAGAAGAACAGTTATGAAATCTCCTTACTATCTAGAGCCCATTGACAAGTCCTTGAAACAGGCAGAGTGACATTCCTCTAGGGACTCAACTGCCTCCACCTTAATACTTTGCTAAGGGCAAAAGGCAATCCTAGCCTGACCGACACCCCCACCCCCCACCCCAACCAGGATTCTGTAAGTCTACTTTAACATAAAAAAATTCCTTTGGAAACTTCCTTTATCTCTCAACTCCCCAAGATATGTTTTGGCAATCATCCCTAAGCATATGGCCCACCGATATGGCCACCATCAGAAGGGTCTCATGACTAAGGTTTTATTAGACAGTAATAAATGACCTCCTTTTCCCAACAACAGCTAGCTCCTCAAGGTCCTGGATATTTTGCTTCCAAAATTCCTTAGAGACTTATGCTATCCCTGACCCCTTTCCAACTTGCAAGTATATAATGGGCCACTCCTCGCAACCCCAGTGCAGCAGCAGCAGCAGCAGCTCTTTCTGCCCACGGGTCCTGTCCCTGTGCTTTAATAAACCACCATTTTGCACCAAAGACAACTGTCTCAAGAATTCTTTCTTGGTCGTGGGCTCTGGACTCCACCCCACTTAACCTCACTTATATTCTAAAATTTCATCAAAATGTTTAGATGGATTCCTGACATTAGAAACTAGCGGTTATTTTACATTCACCACAGTAGCTTTTTCCATATTTTCTGTAATATCCCAGGTCAGGCAGCTGCTAGGGTATTTTATGCTTATTGCCTCAGGGAAAGAATGACATCGAGAAAATAAGGTTTACAAAACTCTTGGCAGAGGCATTCATTTAAAAAATAAAAATAAAAAGACATTTTGAGTTTCAAAGGTTTCAGGGCAGAAAGTTTTTACTATAAACAGACGATTTGGAAAGAACAAATGGAAAACCATACTGCCCAGCCCTAGATTAGATAAAGATTCTTTGGTCAGGATAGTCAGAGAGAACATTAGCCCACATGCTGGGCTAAATCCAAGGAGGGAAGAACACAACTCTGGGTATGTTTGGGAAATCCTGTGTCCTATCTCCAAAGAGGGCCTGAGACAGTTGCAAAGCCCCAATTTTCTGAACCCAGCATAGTCTAGGAGTAAAGAAGGAGAAAAGGCTGTATATCATATCTAAACAGAAGGGGATAGGGAAGTGCCCCAAAAGTTCCCCTCACCTCTACGCCACCAAGAGCAAGCAACCAAATATGCCTTGTGTCCCCAAAGATGCAGAGAGAAAAGAGTTGGCATCTATAGAATCCCTACAGTGAAGTGAGGGACAAAAAGAAGCAGTCTTTGGGAGCCTAGTTGGCTCAGTTGGTTAAACATCTGCTTTTGACTCAGGCCATGATCCCAGGGTTCTGGGATCAAGCCCCACATCAGGCTCCCTGCTTGGTGGGGAGCCTGCTTCTCCCTCTCCCTCTGCCTGTTATTCCCTCTGCTTGTGTTCAATCTTTCTCTCTCTGTCAAAGAAATAAATAAATAAAGTCTTAAGAAAAAGAAGCAGTCTTCATGAGTCATAACCAAGGACAGATTGAAAGAAACATGCCTTAATAGATGCCAGCATTGGCGTGCATATGTGGCTCAGTCAGTTAAGCAATTGGCTCTTGATTTCAGCTCATGATATCAGGATCTCAGGATCAGCCTCACCATGGGCCCCATGTCAGGCTCTGTACTGGGGATGGAGCCTGCGTAGGATTCTCTTTCCCTGTCTCCTTCTGCCCCTTCCCTGCCCTCTCTCCCTTTCTAAAGAAAATAAAAAATAGATACCAGTACTGAGGGAACTTATCACACCTCAGTCACCCCCTCCCAAATGCCTTGGCACAATATAAGAAACTCTCCCAGAATGAGGGTTATTACATATTTTATACCTGGTTGATGGGGGGAGGTCTCAAAAATTAAGTGCATTTCTTAAATGTCTGCCTATTGCTTTCAAAATAAACTACAAGCTTCTTACTTTTACCTGCAATAGCTGCTTGACCAAGTTCCTGCCTCCCCCTCTAATCTTGTCTCATAACATTTTTCTCCTCTGTCAGTACATGCCGGCTACACCAGCCTCCTTTTTCTTTTGAGAACAGGTAGTTTCCCAAATTAAGGCATTTGCAATTCCCAATGCTTGTAGAATATCTAGATCATTCTAAGCCTCTGTTATCATGAAAATGTCTTCTCAGAGAAGCCTTCTCTGACTTAAAGTGCCCTTCCCTATGTATTCTCCATATCATCACATTAAGTTCATCCATAGTGCTTAACACGATCATATTTACCTTATTTATTTACATTATTTTTTCTTCATGAGGACTGGAACCTTTTCAAGTTTGTTCTTTGCAATGTTCTCAGCATCAAGCACATATCCTGGCATTGAACAGGTCCTCAATAAATTATTTGTTAAATGAATGAATGAATGAATGAATGCTTTCCTTCATCCAACCACAGAAGGGAAGTTCACACTACAGTAATAACAACATGATATTTTATCCTTTCCATTGAAAAAAAATAGTTCTTAAAAGAAACCACAAAGAGTATTTTCTATCCCAAATATATAACTTGCAATATATATGTTCAGGGATACTCAAGATCATCCTCAGTTTCAATGATTCACTAGAAGGTCTCATAGAACTCAGCAAAGCTCCTAACTAACTAACTCATTAAGAGTTAGTTTATTATAGCAAAAGAACACACACTAAAATCATCAATGGTAAAAGGCATATAGAACAGAGTCCAGGAAAGATCAGGTACAAGCTATTAGTTGTCCTTTCCCAGTGGAATCCTGTGGACTGTGTTTAATTCTGCCAATAACAATGTGTAACAATGTGTGACATGGAATACTGCCAACCAAGGAAGCTTACCTGAGTGTCCAGGGTTTTCACTGGCAGGTGAGTCATGTAGGCATGGCTAACTGGCAAAGGTCAGGCTGATACCCATGTGACTTAAGGCCCCTAGTACATATCACATTGTTAGCATAAACTATCTGGTGTGGTCCGTGGCTCCCAGATAAACAGACATTCTGATTAGGCAAGTTATTCCAAGAACTTAAAGGCTATCTCTAAGAGCCTGGTAAGTGCCAAATGTTTCTCTGGAATATGAAGAATTTGTGCCACCCAGATGTACTGAGGTAATCCTTTAATGTACACAATAATATATCTTTAGTCATTAAGATAACTGGCAATATTGAGTTAGCTGACACAAGTGGAGCCTTTCCCAAACCCATTGAATCAAACCTAGCAAAGAGAGCATCGTAAGAGAATAGTAAGAAATCACTGGCTCTATGTGTATGGGTATGTGTGGTAGGGCAGGGAATAATGAAAAACTCTTAGAGAAATGGGCATTGAACATATTGTCAGAACAAACCTGAAAGAAAAATCTGAACCTACCTCTGGGGAACAGAATATAGCGTGAATGGCTCTAAAGTTCCCACCAGAGAGAGAATTTCCTCCATATAGAGCAAAGGAAGTTTTTATACACCAGTCACGAGAGTTTCTCTGAAAAGTAAATTGCACAGGTTCGTAGAAAGTAATTGGTCAACATTACTTCATACCTATTACTACAATGCAGCAAAACATCTACTGAGACTGACAGAGCCCCAGGAGAGAACAAGAGTGAAGGTGGGAGGAGAAGATCAATAAAATCAACCATCTCACATAAACTTGACAGCCAATGGGACTGCATATATCCACACTCAATCCAAAAAGGAAGGCAGAAACAAGGGAAAACTTTGTTCAACTTCCTAGAATGGTTATTTCCAATTTTCTTTTTTGAATTTCTCAAAACTTAAGAGCGAAATCTGTAAGGCAAAAATGGCTTATATACTTAGCTGTTGTGGGCAGAGACAGAGTTGTTGAAGAAAGGATGTCCTACTTGGCTATAATTCTTAGACATAGAGAAATCCCAGGGAATAATGTAGGTGGTGGTAGTTGTGAATAAGAGAGAAAAATACAATGAATAGGAAGGCCTAAGGTTCATGGGCCCATAACCTGCAACCAAAAAGTGGTACATGTTATTGAGAAAAAAAGAATCCCACATGATTCCTTCCCACACACAATCACATACATTGCCTTGCTCCAATAACATGTAAACATGTTCCAAAATAAACCTCTGTTGCTATAGAAGAATGTTCATTTATATCCAGTCCCACCCAAAAGACACAAGTTCTTTTTTAATAATATAATCAATATAAAAGATTCTAGGTAAAATATCTACAAGAGGCAATGACACAACATTAAGCACTAGTTTTGAGATCTGTCTCAACAGGTTTAAGAACCCTAGATGAGCATTCACCATCTCCAATGTGGAATTCATCCACATTGTCTAATTCATCTTAGACTCAGTCGGATCAGGAAAGCAAGGTGAAAGACTTTCATCTGCCTGTCCTTTGTGACCCATCCTCAGAGACATGAATCTAAAATATCCAGAGGATAAAAAAGATCTCTGCACACAGAAGTTCTGTTTGGAAATAACCAACACCAGTTCATAACTCATCCCCTTGCCCCTCTGCCTCTCAAGTTTTACTCCTTTTTCCATCCTTTTAGAGATGACAGTTCCATGTAATATCATATAGCTAGAAATATAAGAGAAGCCAGCAGTATAGTATTGCCTGGTCTATAAAGTTAATGGAAGAGAGAGAAATAGTAAAAAGTTATATGAATGGTACAAGAAAAAGCTGAAGACTCCTTCAAATTTTTCCTGAATAAATTCTCTTATACAAGATAAGATAATTAAGAAGTGGAATAAGGTATAATCTTCAGTGTAGAAGAGTCACATTCAACTGATGGTCACTGACACTATCACTTGGAATAGGAAATGTATTCATCAACCAGCTTGAAGTCTGAAAGGAAACATCAAACAATATTTACGATGATGAAGGGAGTAAAAAACAAATTTCACCTTGCTTATTGGTAATTACAATAAATGACCATCCGAGACCCTTCCCTCTTCAAACTACCCTAACGTGCCCTTCAGCTGCATTACTCCCACTAATTTTATAGGCTTTACCTGAATGAATAACTTAACAGTTTAGGCTAGATTTTGCCTCTGTTAAGGATAAATAAGCAATACACACACACATACACACACACATACACCATGGAAAAAAAATTTTTGAAACTTATTAAAAGGGGAGCATGAGAAACAGAAAGTCAATTATCTGTGTTTTTTTCCTTAGTAAATGGCACCAGCATTCATGTCATCCTGCTTTTCATATTTCCCATACATATAACCACTAGGGTCTTATTTGTTCCCAGCTTTATTGAGATATAATTGACATACAACATTATATAAATGTAAGACGCACAACATAATGATTTGATATATGCATATACTGTGAAATGATTACCACAATAGATTTAGTTAACACATCCATCACCTCACAGTGTTATAATTTTTTTCTTGTGATAAGAATTTTTGAGATCTTTCTCTCTATCTTATATAACTGGAAGTTTTTACTTTTTTACTCCCTTCACCTATTTTCCTCAACCTCATTCCTGCTTCCGGCAACCACCAATTTGTTCTCTGTACTGAGTTTGGTTTATTTAGATTCCAGGTATAATTGAGATCATACCGTATTTGTCTTTTTCCAACATATTTCACTTAGAATATTGCCCTCAAGATCCATCCATGTTGTTGAAAATAGTAGAATTTCCTTCCTTTTTTGGCTGAATATTCCTATATATGTACAGGAGCGTGTGCACAGACACACGTTATTTCCTTTATTAATCCATCAATGGACACTCAAGTTGCTTCCATGTCTTGGCTATTGTAAATAATATTACAATGAACATGTGGATATAAATATCTCTTTAAGACAGCTATCTCATTTCCTTTACATGTATATCCAGAAGTAGAGTTGCTGAATCATAGGCAGTTCTATTTTTAAATTCTTGAGAAAACACCGTACTATTTTCCATAGTGGCTATACCAATTTACATTCTTACCAACTATGTATAAGGGTTCCTTTTTCTCCACATCTTTGTTTGCACATGCTATCTTTTATCTTTTTGATAATAACCATTCTAACAAGTGTGAGGCAATATCTCTTTGTGGTTTTGATTTGCATTTTCTGATGATTAGTAATGTGAAGTGCCTTTTCATGTATCTGTTAACCAATTGTATACCTTCTGAGAAATGCCTATTTAGGTCCTTTACCCATTTTGAATTAGATTAGTTGTTTTTTTTTTATTGATTTACTTAAGATCCTTATATATTTTAGATATTAAACCCTTATCATATGTTTTTTTTTTAATATTTTCTCCCATGCTGTAGGTTGCCTTTCCATTTTGTTGATTGTTTTGTGTGAAGAAACTTTTAAGTTTGATGTGTCCCACTTGTTTATTTTTGCCTCTGTTGCTTGTTCTTTTGGCATTTCATTAAAACTTTTAGCTTCTATTTTCTTAATGCTTTTTAAAGCCATTCACATCTTCCCAATGCCTCATTATCTCTAACATCTTATTATTTCTAACACCCCATTATCTCTAACCTAGAATAATATACTTCCTATTGGGCTGCCAGACTCCACTGCTTTTTCTGCTCTATTCCATTTTTCATATGGTGGTCAGGATGGTTTTTCCAATATTCAAATTTGATCCTGCCAGGCTCCTATTTAAAATCCTCAGTGGTATTTCTTTCCTCTTGAATAACACTAATATTTCCCATAATCTGGACCTTGCCAAGCTCTACCCATTCATGTCTCTCTACTTATCTGTCCTTGCATCATAACATTTAGCCAAGCTAAAGTGTTGAACCAGGTCTCTTATATCTGGGTCTTTCCATATGATGTTATCTTGGCACCAAATCCCACCCCAAATTCATCACCCTTACTGCTTACTTCATCTGGATCAAATATTCCCATTCTTCTGAACTTTCTTTTTCTACAATATTTCCAGACTACTCAAATCTAAATAACCTCCAAAGTGACCATACAGCATATTCCATCACTTTTATAAATGCCAAATTATCTGCACCTATCACTACCACTACCACCGCAAACTCCTATTACAGTCACAGTACTAAACACTGACACTCAACACTGTCTGACACTGAGGAGGCTCCCAGATATGTGCCGAATAAAGTAATAAAGAGATCGCTGAATGAAATTCAAGAAATCATCAATTCTATGAAATAAAAGATGAACAATTAGATGATAAGGCAACTGTGTAAACATAAGGGGCTGGTTAAGATATAGGCAATTTTTTTTTTATTGATAAAAATGTTAAAATCCAAAATGCGTAGTAAAATATAAAACTGCAAATCCACCTATATGATGTAGACTCTGCACTGTGGAAATCTGAATTATTGATATGGAAGACAAAATTGAAATGCTTCTCTAAAGGCAAAGAAAAATAACAGAGAAAAACTATGAAAAAGAGATGACAGAAGTAGAGGAGGGAGAAAAATAATGCCAATTATCTACTAATAATCGGTACTGATAAAAAGCAGAATAAAGTAGAACGATCAAAGATACAATTGAATAAAAAATGTTTTTAGCTCATGAAAAGCCTACATTTTTAGAGACTCAAATTGTATCTTTGGATCTGAGACAAAATTCATGAAAAAGTGAAATCTTAGCTAATTCATAATTAAAAATTTCAGATTAGATAATAAAAAATCCTAAAGAATAAATGAAAAATTCCATAACAGTTAGGCAGGAAAAGTTTAATAATTCATCCCCTTGGTCATTTGAAGAGGTGTGGAGATGTATTCTAGGCTCCTAATTTAGCTCATAGTTGCTCAAATATTTAGACCCTAACTCCTAGCATGTATCTGGATACTTCGCCATCTGGATTATACAAACTAGTAGCCTGAATACAAAAACAAAAATAATGTTCCTACCACATTATCCCAAAAATAGACTCGGGTACATAGCATATTGCTTTAAAGATAAAGTAGTAAAACTTATCCCATTTATTTGACATTTTTTAGTATTATTCCAGATGGTCAGGTCTAAGAAGTCTACTCAGGGATTACTCTGACCTCTGGTGCTCATCCTCCAGAATGTAGCCAGAAAAGTTATCAGCAGCATCTTGGTCAATAAATGTAGAATCACCGGAAGGTCTTTGCCCCCATCAGAAGAGCTCAAATCTTTCTTGATTCTTAAATTTACTATAAACCTTCATTAAAAACCACACAAAAATCCATTTTATTTGCACACACGGACTTGTATAGTGTCATGAGAAAGGAATCAACATCAGCAGCAAAATAAACGAGATGATCATTTTACGACACTTAGGGGTCATGGAATATAATAAAGCCTAGAAGGTAGTTAATCCTCCTCCTCCTCCTGATCATCGTCTTCATCCCAGCTCTTCAAACAGTTTCACAGCATCACAAGCAGACAAATTGTAAGGAGGTAAATTTGCATGCCACAGACAAAAGGCTTCCATTCATCCTAATTTGTAAAGATTTCCTTAAGGGCCTCTTTTCTTAATGGGACAAAGGGCAAACGTTCTAAAGATTATTAGTGTCATAGGTGATTTATCTGAGAAAAAAAATAACTTCTTTTGTTGTACTAATGTTACTATTCAAAAAAGATCAAACTCAATATCTCTGCAATAGAAAATGGCAGAGTAATTGAGGCTAGATCCACACTGACCTGAGAGCAAAAAGCTAGGACCTCCAATTCTGCTACCAACCAAGTTGATATTGATGTTCAAAAACAAAATAAAGATATTCTGGGATATTCAAGCCCTCAGACAGTGTACAACTCACATGTCCTTCCTAAAATAAAAACTAATTCAAAATATTTCCTAGAGGGGTGGTAAGTCAAATAAAACAACTCAAGAGTGAAGAAGCCATGGCATTCAAAAAAAAAAAAAAAAAAAAATTCCTAACCAAGAAAAGAAAGAAGAAAGAAGAAAGAAAAATAAAGCAGCAAAGTTCCCAATGTTTACAGGTAAAATAAGTGTCTTTTTCAGAAGGTTCAAAATAATCAACAGAAAAATTATTTGAATAACTAGCTCACTCAAGTAGCCAGTTTTAAAATATACATAGATATCTCCACACCCTTCTTTTATAGATCAGATAACACATTTTAAAAACCAAGGAAATAAATTGCCATTCCCAAAATAAGAAAGTATATCAGATGCCTGAGAATAACAGAACAATAAAAATGTGGTACCAATATGTAGAAATCCACCAAAATTATCCAGGAATATAAATGCTAACTTGAAATAGAGAACTATCTTATGTTTTTTAATGGAAAGACTGAAGGAAATATAGATACATTCTTAAATACTTTTTAAATAAAGAAAAGCTTTTTATTTTAATTAATGAAATATATTTTTGTTTCTTTTTTGAAACATCTAATTCCCACAGACTTAACACTAACAACTCCAAGGGTTTTGGCTATCATGCTCCAGTTTTGTCAAAATATATAATTCTCCATAATTACCCCTGGATAAATTTTTCCTCAGGAATTATAAAAAAAAAAATCATTTGGATTAGTAGACCATAAATATTTTCCCATAGAGCCTATGTTTGAGTAAGTAGGATAATTGTGTTCAGACTAGTTGTTGCATGTAAAGGAATATCATCTATCACTCTTAAACTATTGCAAAATTTTCAAACCATAAGGTATTCAAGTACCTTAATTTTTTTTACATTTATTATATTTTAACTATCCTGATTATAAAGTAATACACGTTCAACATAAAAAATATGGAAAATAGAGAAAAGCATAAAACTTTAAAAATTATTCATGATCTTACTACTTAAAGATACCAACTCTGGGGCACCTGGGTGATGGTTGGTTAAGTGTGGAACTCTTGATCTCAGCTCAGGACTTGATCTCAGGGTCATGAGTTCAAGCCCCATTAAAAAAAAATAGGTACTCTTAAAGATTTTATATATTTGTTTCCTGTCTACAAAGTTAACTACTACCAATAGGCAGACATTTTTAGGATTTTCTAATAAACTGTTAGGATACGGTAGGGTAGTCAGAAGTCTATTTCCAAAAATATTTATGGAATAAATAATCCTGGGAATAATGTATCCTAAAGGAGGAAGGAATCAAAACCAACTAGATCTACTGATAAAACCAGTAGCTAGCAAAGAGGGACACAGGTCTGGGGTGGAGGCTGTCACCCGGGTGTGTTCCACGGTCTAGCTCTCAATGAATCCTAGGGAGAAGGAGGCTACAAATGAATTACTAAAGACTGTCTTCTCCAGGATCTCATGAAGATATTGAGGATGCAAGGCTGTTCTACTCTGATCCCTCTCTAGCTGACTACAACGCATTAAGAATGAGGGACAATATTCCTACTTCAGCAAGAACAGGTCTGGTTTTGGCATATACCCTTGGCAGTGAGGATTCCAGACCATTCAGTAATGCTGATACCTCAAAAATTCTAATATATCAGCAGCATAGGAACTCCAGAAAATAAAAAGAGGACTATGGAGTAACAGCAGGGTCCTATTTCAGAGAAAAGGGAAATACAGATCGGTACTGTAACGATGAGTCCATATGTACCCACGTGCTTGCACAGACTGTCTCAAAACACATGAAGTGTATTGATATATAGTAAGAAAAAAATATTTTTATTCTCTTCTTAAGAAAGGAAAGCAATGAGGCATTTTGCTAATAGAAAGCTCCAGGGCGTGCTCCTGAAGCCTGAGAAATAAAACTAAGAGAGAGCTATATTGCTTTGCATTACAAAGGATCTGGAGTTTTCTAAACATATCTGTTAAAAAAAAAAAAAAAGAGGGTGCAGGGTTCCCGAAAAGGATACTGCTGAAGAGGTCAAGAGAGAAAAGAGATTGGCAGGAAGCAACTGCCCAAGGTGAAGGAATAATCTATGAGAAATGCCTGGTGGAAGAAATGGCTAAGGGCTTTCAGAAAGAAGGATGTTACCATTTAATTTTAGGTTGAGAGCTTGATGTACTAGAACCCTTCTCAATTGCCCTCAAACATTCAATACAAGTGGTCTGCGATAAACAATTGCCTTATGTTGATGATGCTTAGGAGAAGTCAAAGTATGCTCCACATTTTTTTGGAGTGAAATAAAGGACAGCAGAAGGCAAGACATTAGTGTTCTATAGAAAACAGATCTGAAGAGGAATTAACCATGAGAATATAAACTTTCAGGAAGTAGAAGATCATATTATAAATTCTATACAATATTGTCATAGAATATATTATATATTTATATATAAATACACAATGGAGAAATGCTGTTCTTTTTTATTTAAAGTATATCAACATATTTTCAAGTACTTTTCTACTTTCTATTTTTAATACCTGCAAAGAATTCCATAATAATGAGACAGGGAAACTGAAGGACTCCATAAAAATCTGCTTTTTGGTCCTTTTCCTGCTTCTGTTCTTGCTCGGACCTGTACATCCAACCTACTTCACACTTGCCTTGTAATGCAAATAGTGTATGTTCTCCTTGTAAGGAACGAGGATTTAATGATTTCTTTAAAACTGACAACATCTAAGGAAGCACCAGGTAAGAATGACTGGACACAGCTATCATATGCGTTTTCCAGACCACCAGCTCTAGTATCTCCATACCAAGGCCCCCTGACTCCAAGGAATAACACTTGGGCCCTCATCTTTGTCCTAACCAGTTCCTGGATGCCAGAGAGGACACGTACACCAGAACACCATCCTCAGTAAAAACCCCAGGCCCTGAACAAAGATGACGGTCATGCTCATTTCCTTTTCCGAGTCTCCCAGATGCTCCATCTGTAGCTGCTCTCTCTATATCTTCAGTAAATTCTGCTCTCACAACCTGCTGACTCAGGTTTGATTTCTACCCTGCTCAAAGTCAAGGACCCTCTTGGCCAGCCCTGCAGAACTCGCTCTGGGTTCCTGGACCCAGTCTGCAGACATCAATAATATGAATGTGAATTTATTTAATTTTTTTTTGCCTTTTTTTTTTTCCTTTGAGTTATCTCCTGTTTGTGAACCTATGAGTTATTTCCAGGTTTTCACTGTTATAACAAATACTGCAATCATTAAACTCATGTGCATATATTTGAGTACATCTCTATTTATTTAGGGCTGTTTCCTAGAGTGGAATTAAAAAGGCTAAGAGTGGGGCGCCTGGGTGGCTCAGTGGGTTAAAGCCTCTGCCTTCGGCTCAGGTCATGATCTCAGGGTCCTGGGATCGAGCCCCGCATTGGGCTCTCTGCTCAGCGGGGAGCCTGCTTCCCCCTCTCTCTCTGCCTGCCTCTCTGCCTACTTGTGATCTCTCTCTCTGTCAAATGAATAAATAAAATCCTTAAAAAAATAAAAAAATAAAAAGGCTAAGAGTACGAAGGTTTTTCAAGCTTTTGATGCATATGGAGAAGTTGTCCTAACAAAGGAGTATATCATTTGCCCTCCTGCCACCAAAGTGTGATAGTTTCAAGGCCCTTTAATGTAACAGATAAATACACGCCCGGTTAGGCCGAATATTGAAGAAGGAGCTAGAATAATTAAACAATGAGAATATATAACAATACCAAAAGGTCAGTTAACATTAGGTCAAAGAAAGAACAGGTAGTTGCAGACAGCTGACCCAAATGGCTTCAATGTTTCCTTCAGCTTGACAAAACTTTTGACAGGCTCTTCCTGACTGTAGGCTCCTGACTTCCCATTCCTCAGATTATGTACTTTAGAAAACTTGTAAATTCTTTCTCTGACCCTTTGAGAGGTAAATCTTTTTAAAAGTTTCTGACCAGTTTTACAATCCAGGACTATCTTTCTCAAGGACCGGGAACCACCTTTGGGAAGGTAATCATCAAGGAAGATAGCACCTCTACCTCCCAGTCAGTATGGAAGGGCCAGAACTACCTCCTCTTATGAAGATAAGAGATAGTTTACTTTTCCTCTGGGTGAGGCCAATTAGCAAACACAGGTGGCTCTTACCTCTCCAGCTCTTTGTTTCCATGGACTTGAGCTCAGACTAAGTTTTCGCCTTTCTTCCATATTGGAATAATCTTGAATAAAGTCCTCCTTGCCTGTTTAACTTTGTCCAGTGCGATTTTTTATTTCAGTAGTCAATAAAGCCACCAAGAAAAGCAGAATATTTGTACATAATAGAAATTGCTAATTCTTTTTGAAATAAATTCATTTAGTTAGAGGTTTTCTTAACATTCCATTTTATTTCTCTCACCTAACATAAATTTACAAAGTTCCCCCAGTCTTTATAGCCTTTTATTTTTTTTAATTTGGTAAGTATTAAATTACTATAGGGCCCTTGCACCAAGCATGCAATTTCTCTAATTCTGTTGCCTAGTTTATAAACTAGGACTTGTTAGATAGCTACTAGGATTCCTATAGATCTCAATAGTCGAGGGTCTAATTCATTCTTTGCAAAATCCCAAGTTACTAAAAGTCTGTTCTACTATAGAATGTGTTTTGCCAACACCAATTTGCTCACACACAGCTGGGAAATAGAGGAATTATGTTGGTATAATGTGCAAATAATCTGGTACATACGGAATTTTTTTCCTAGGCAAGAGGAACCAGAAACATAGGAGTAGAGATTGACCCTTCCGAAGTGAAGGGTAAAGCCCTCTGCCCATGCTTGCTCAGGCAAATGCAGCTCCTTCAGCTCCACTTTCAAAAAATTAAAGTAAGTCTTGTGCCAGGGACTCCCTCCCGGTGGGTTGGTGGGTAAGCACTCCAGCCTCCTATGGCTCTTCCTCAGGACAGGCTGCACACGTCCCTACACACAGCTTCCGAGCAGCCCCACTGGTCTGAGTCTCTGCTTGCACGAAGCTGCCAGCCCTTTGCTAATTCAGGAGTTGCCAGCATTTCCACTGTATTTTTTCCTGTACATTTGCACATCCTCTGCAATAGCCTCTAGCCGTACTGAACTGCCTTGCTGAGTGGTCTCTTATCTCCCAAAAAACCGGTTGCTCTTCTGGTTTGTGTTCTAGTCACAAAGCTACACTTGTGTGAGTGGCCTTTTCTCATCCTCACTCTATTTTCCCCATTAAGTCCTATTCACTTTAGCACACAATTTGACAAAACATCAGGCTTTTGGTGTTTTGGGATCTCTTCAGAACACAGAAACTTTGTAGCGAGAAGCTTAAGTTCACTCAACCTACCACAAACTGAAAAAAAAAACAAAAAACACAAGATAAGGGCTTAGACTACTCACTTGCCAATTTGTCCAAAAATTATTTAAGTACTTGTCCTGTGCCAGGCACTGTGCTCATCTCTTCTACCACCTCTACTGAAAACACCTGAAGGTTTTTTGTCTCTGATGATGATGGAATTATTTGGAGGCTACTTTGACAGGTAAATTTTCCATCCAAACATCCTTTGCATGCATCAGAATCATTCCTAAACAATAGAGTGTTTTTGTTTTAAAAATTCAATGTATGGGATGCCTGGGTGGCTCAGTGGGTTAAAGCCTCTGCCTTCAGCTCAGGTCATTATCTCAGGGTCCTGGGATCGAGCCCCCGAATCGGGCTCTCTGCTCAGCAGAGAGCCTGCTTCCCTCTCTCTCTCTGCCTGCCTCTCTGCCTACTTGTGATCTCTCTCTGTCAAATAAATAAATAAAATTTTTTAAAAAAATAAAACAAAATAAAATTTCAATGTATTTCGTGACTTGGGTAGAGCTGTAGCTGAGCTCCGCTCTCACTGGTGTTTCAGCACTTTCCCTAACCTCATTTTCCTCAGGCTTTCAGGACTGGGATCAGCCCTGACAAGGCAGTCTCCGTCAGCTCCCTTCACAGCGGCTCACTCTCTCACCCCTACATCCTCGGGCTTGTTGCACAGCTATGTGTTTCACTCAATAAATAAGGCTACACTTGGCTTTTCATCTTCCTGGAGCTGATTCATAACAGAGCCCTTAAACAAAGCAAATCTGAACAAAACACATACACACCCTGTGCTAATTTTATTACAAGCCAAACATTTCTCTATCCGTCAGGGGAAAAAATGTCCCACCTGATGCAGTATTTCAAAAGCTAGTAGTTCAAATACCCAAGAAAATATTGTTTTTCAGCTCCATCAGTGTACTTAGCTTCCCATGATTAGTAATAGACAGAATTTTTGACTCAAATATATTGCTTGCTTTTATAAGGGATGGTTAAGGCCCAAATAATATTGAAAGGTAATCAAAACCATAACCTAATTCATAGTGGAATGATAAAGGTCAACATATCTTTATGTATATATGCATGGAAATGCAGAGATCTGCAATAACATATATGATGCTACTAACTGAAATAAACTCAACTTCCCTCCCCACTCGAACCCACACACACAGAATGGGGAGAAGTATGAATCTTTGCTAACGAACTTAATCAATGATTTATAGGTAATTATTTTAAAGTTTCTCTCAAGGTACTTGTGTAGCTATGACAGGGGCTTTTAGGAGGCATATGACTCAGCTAGAACCCAAGGGGCACAATACCGAGTGGGGGACAAAACTGCTGCATAATAAGGTGAGCACTGATTGCATTGTAGAGAGGCCGACTTACGCTTTATATTATGATTAAGAAAACATGTTCTCTCGCCTTAAATTTTTAGAATATACTGTCTCAGGAAATTACTTTCAGTACTTTCATAGAGAGGTCCAGTCAGGAGTACAGAAAAGCAAGATTAATAAATGAGTCATTTATTAAGAGTCCATCTCATGAGGAGCTAAACTACACCATCACATAGGAAAAGTCATAAATGCTATTGCTGCATAAAAAATCACCCCAAAGTTAGGTGCATCAAACAACATCTATTTATTTTCTCTCAGTTCTGTAAGTCAGAAGACCCGGCACATCATGGCTCACATCATATAAGACCCTGCCCAGGGTCTTATAGCTAAAATCAATGCATGACCTGGCTGCATTCCTTTCTGGGTTATGGGATCCTCTTCCAAGTTCATATAGTTGTTGGTTGATTTAGTTCGTTAAAGTTGTAAGATGGAGGTTTTCTTCTTATTTATCCAATAGAGACCATTCTCAGCTCTGAAAGACCATTCCCTGCCATGTGGGAGCATGATCTCTCTACAACATTGCAGTTTGCTCTTTCAGGGCTAGCAGGAAAATCTCTGCTGCCTTAAATATCTCGGACCTCTTTCAAGGGTTCACTTTGTTGGGGTTAATGTACAGCATGAAATCAGCCATTATACTTGGCTTGCTAAAATGTAACACAGAGGCCACTGGGGGCAGGGAAGGCTTTGGAAGAGGGCATAGGCCTTTGGAATGCCAAGGCCTGCGTGACCACTCTCCCGTGGGAATGCCTCGGGGAGTTAGCTTTCTTAGCGCAAAGAGCCACCCTGTGATCCAAGAGATGTAAGCATTGTCCCTTAGGCTATGTTTAGTAGAACACGCAGATTAGCAATATGGTATCTTTCCCGTAAACAGATCCTCCGAGTTCCTATAAGACCCCTTGTCACACATCACATGCTTGAGAAACAGGGATAAGGATTTGTGATTATCCTGAAGGACCAATAAAAGCAGAAGCAAAGAAGAGCAAAGGGTCTTTGTCTCTGAGCGTTGACCCCCTTGCTTTCTCCTCTCTTTCACAGCAAAGTCTGGAGTAATCTTTGGTCCCTCGGTACAGGGATTGCTGCCCATTCCCAGCATCACTTGATTAGGTGAGGACCACCTAGGATAATTTCATTTTTTATTAATTCGAAATCCATTGATTAGGAACTGTAATTACATTTGGAAAGTCTTTTCCACCATTTAACATAATATAACAGGAGTGATATGCCATCACATGATATTACTCAAGGGAGCAGATTATATAGAGCATGTACACTAGGGAGCAGCAACCTTGAGAACCATCTTAAAATTGCTGGAAGCTTAGAAGAGACATTAACCTTTCTTCTGCCTACCTTTCCTCAACTACAACATTGCAATAACAATAGTACCTATTCACAGGGCTGTTTTGGGAATTAAATAATAGATGTAAAACCCTTAAAACAGAGAATGGATACAAAATTCTTAAAGTGGAACATGATAATTCACTACAAAAATGATGGCTGTTATTTTAACCACAACTATTCAGGAAACCATTCTGTGTGTGGTGGTATGGATGAGACAATAGAAAAACTTGTGGCTTAGCCTATATTCACCCTCTGTTAGCATGCTAACACCCTCTGTTAGCACCCTCTCTGCTGAGAATAGTCTAACCTGAGAGTGACCTCTGTCCTTGCAAGTGACCGACAAAAAAATCACGCTTTGTTAGCATGGTCCAGATGGCCAACTGTATTCTTTGTTTTTGGTTTGCAAGTACTGATAAACTATGTCATATTAAATGACTGGTTTACACAAAGGGATAGGGTAAGCCTATGCTGACTGGCTAGGATCAGGTATAGCCCAAGGTGATACTAGCAGCAGCATAGTGCCATGCATTTCTCTGGCCCTAAGCACCTAAAAATGTCTAGGGCAAATCCTCAGCACCACCATCCCACGTTACCAAGGTGGCCATTTATTTCATAGACAGTGCTATTTTACTTATGCGTTACCCAACCAATACTACTATATTTGACTATAAACAGACTGACATGATAAGGAATTTGTGTTAAAGGCATTTATAAGCAGAGCAGAGTCTCAGAGTTCAGTGACTGTAACTTGAAGACACGGCTTACGTAAATAGAAGGCAGGACATCTATCCTGGCACAGGTTCACTCTAATCCTTTGGGTAAACCAGTCATTTAACATGATACATTTCATCAAACCGTAACAAACCCAAAACAAAGAATGCAACTGGTCATCTAGTCAGTTAATGCTAAATAGTCAATACATACAAAGCATGATGCAAAGACAAGACAGTAAGGCCGTTGTCTTTTATACTTTCTATACTTTTTAAATGTTTGAAACATTTCTAGGGGAATACTCAGTGAGAAATGAGGTAAATTTGACAAAGTGCTTTGTATGGAAAGTAAATTCTTTTTTTTTCAATAAACCCCATTTCCCCAGTTTTACTGGGGATCTAATATTCTCCCCCAGAGCTTAACCTGTGGCTGGGTTTATGTAATGGCTTTTGACTCTTCTATTTCCATTGGCTCTCAGCTAACGGCATACAGGTTGCTCCCTCTGGGAGTATTTTTGCTCAAGGTCTGTTATGGCCTCCCATGAATAGGAGTACAGTTAAGGGAAACACAAAGAATAATCCTACCCAGTACATTTGATGATTTTATCTAGTATTTTTAAAAGCATGTAAAAGATGAGAGTACCACAGGGAGGTAGACTGCTATTGGAAACTCTGAAGTCAGGGAAGATCTCTTGAGGGAGGGCAACTATCCACAGAGCCCTGAATGAGGAGAAGGCCTAGAGAGACCTGAAAAAAGGGCATTCTCAGGCCCCTAGTGCGCTCTCCTCGAGGTGGGAACCAGTTTGGCTAGTTCAAGAGACCAAATACAAATGCCAGTATGACTACAGGGAGTGAACAAGGAGTATAGGGAGAGAAATGTGGTCAAAGTGGACAGAGACCTGAACAGAGGCAACCACTGGATGATTTTAAGTGATGTGCTCAGATCTGTGTTTTATGAAGGTTTTACTGGTAATTGCCCAAGAGGGTTGGCATTGGTGCAGGAGAAGGGTGGAATTGAGAAAAGACAGACATGGTATTATAATGTAGAGCAGATATCATCTGTAGAATCGTACTAACCTTCCCCTCCCTGACTCAAATTAGGGAGGAACACTGCATGCTTCCCATGGAATAGTTGACAAAAGCCTCAGTTGCATAGACTGACCAGTGGTTTGTTTTTTGGTTTTTGAGGTTTTTTTTTCATTTTAAGTTATCTCAACATCTGATGGACTATAACAACCAAATAAAGTTGGTAGCAGAAAAAATTACAGGTCAATCCTCAGGTAATATTCAAATAATTACTTAATCAACTTTCTGATTGATTGGTGAAACCAAACTTCCCTTTTTCAGTGCAGTAAGTTGGAGAGACTTCAGAATCATTGTCATGGTGTTCACCTAGTAATATCTATAGAGAACAAGAGAACAAGTTGAAAACTCATTCATAATAACAGTAACAGCCTGTTGTTGTGATCACTGTTTTTAACATCAGAATGTGATACACATAATGAAAGATCACATAAGTGTCAATTTGAATTGTTACAACTAAACAGACTCATGAAACTGCTGCTACTCAGATTAAGGAATCCAAGAGAGCCCCTTCATAGTCACTATTTCCAGTCACTACTACCCCAGAGTACTACCATACTGACTTCTAATACCATAAAGTAATGCCTGGTTTTGTATTTTTTATAAAATGGGACATTAATTACAGTACATTTTCTTCTATGCCTGGCTTCTTTCATTCAATATCATGTTTGAGATTTACTCTAATTATTCTGTACTTGTAGTCCAATCATTCTTACTGCTCTCCATTGTGTGAATATACCTGAATGCATTCATCCATTTTACTATTAATGGGTATCTGGGTAGTTTCCAGATCGGAGCGATGCTAGTAGATGTCATTAGGTAATAAGAAAAGAAAGAGAAATATATTTACACATATGCACATACACTTCAGTAAGGCGTGTATCTAGGACTGAAACTGCTGAACCATGTTTTATGTATATTTTGAGCTTTACTAGATATTGCCAAACAGTTTTCCAAAGAAATTAAACCGATTTATACCAGCAGGGGATGAGTGTTTATTCAGTCATTCTACATGCTGGAAAGGCCTAGGTTTGCTCTTTATACCTGGAACTACTTTAGAGATAATGAAACACATTATGGAATATTTTGGGACCATACAGTCAATCAAAATTCATGTTTCACCTCTCATATGAGTGGTATATTTCTTTGTGGAAATCATTTGTATCTTCAGCCACCCACGTCACAGAAATGGAAAATGCAAGAGATGACTGTGTAGAGCTGACATTACGCGGCCGCTGTCACTAGCATCTGGGGCACTTGCTATGAGTAAGTCACTGCGCTCTTCATGTAACCGCTCATGTTGTAAGGACAACAAATGGCAGTCATACACCTAGGTACCTAGTGATTTGATTCTCCAATCAATAACAGAATCGTTTTCAGAATATTTTTTGTCCATATTTCTTATATTAATGAAATACTGAATCTGACCAACTATTACATTGAAATCAAGCCTGATTTTTAAAGACCATCTCCTGACCGTTCAAACTAGGTATGTTTTAATCAGTAAGGAAGCACACTGATTACAAAATAATAGCTTTGGGGACATTTCCTATGATGTCGTCTCACCTATAAAAAAGTTGCACCCTTCTATAGTTTTAGAAACAAGTTCAACTTTAACAATACTTCATGAAATAATATTATTCAATGAGTATATGGAATAGCTTGATGAGAAAGCTACACACTCAAACTGAAAATTTGGTATCTATTCTATACTGAAGTGTGCTAGGTAGATTTGGACCAGTCAGTGATTATAGGAGGTAGAATATCAGCTATTTTCAAATGTTCATGAATGACACTGAAAGTCAGGATATGTGGGTGGCAGTTGCTTCTCTTGTCTTGGTCACCTGGCTCAGTAATTAATATGGTATATTATTCATGTATTTGTCAAAGAAAGGATACAATAAATTAATGTTAGTGTTATAACATTTAATGTTAATTGTTATAAATAACAATGTTATGTTTAATCATGTTCAAGTAAGGGATTTGGAAATATCCATCTTCTACCACTTATTCAATCATGCTTTATCTTCTTGATTTCTAGGTAAACATATATTTTCTAGAACACAGTGCGATTGTTAGGAAATAGAGATTGGGATATTACAGTCCCTTATTCAAGAGAGAATAATAATGCAATTTTAATGAGATTAAGAATGGTGATGAAAATACCATTCTTCCTAGAGGACAGACGGTAGCAAGCATGTGTTATTTTAGTATGTCTTGTACACATATTCTACATTATGTTTGTAAAAAAAAAGTGCCAGAACCTTATGAGATAGTGGTATATTCTTTGGGTATTTCCTCAAAGGCAAGACTCTCAATCCATTGATTACCTCAACTACTTCCCAAGTTTTATTATTGTGGTGGTGACAGTAGTTAGCTTAATTCATGTAAAAAGTTGTGAGAATCAAATATCATAATTTTTAGGGGAAGCTTAGTTTGCAAATACAATGGCAAAGTTGTAGTTGCTGTCAGGGGAAGGCTGGAGTTTCCATGGGCTCCTGAATATTTATCATGTTTCTTACTCTTCTAGTCAGATTAATGTTCCTGTTATAAGTCAGGCAGAGCAAGTATCCAACGTGACAATTTGCACTGGCCCATGGACGTATTTTCACAACTGCCAACCCTTAATGATCCCTGCACATACCTCTGCTCTGTATTTCCTAGTCATTCAGCTTCTTTTTCAAAAACTATTTAAGCCACAATGAAATAAATAGAAGATTCTAGTAGTGTAGTAACAATTCAAGAGGATTTTGGTTTAGTTGTCTGATGAGGATTCTCTTCCTTACTAGGACAAAGAATTCAGCAATAGAGTATCATAGCTAAGAGTCCAGGGCAGAGGGCAGAGAGCAGACCCCTTGCATTTGAGTCCAGGTTCTCCAACTTGCTAGCTACCAGAACTTAGGAAAGCTCATGAGACTGCCAGAGTCTTAGATTCCTTATCTCTAAAACTTGGATAATCATAATTACCTCCAGGATGTTTTACAAGACAGAAGCATGAGAAAATACACGTGTAGCCTTAGCTATTATCTAACCTCTCCCCAAATGATAGCTATTATCATTATTGCTTAATATTAGGAAGAGTGGCACCTCAGGAATGAAAACCTTTATAGATGTGATCTGAAAAAAAATCTTCCTCAAAAAGCAGCTGCCAGGAAACAGAACTGGAAGTTGAGCCAATGCTAAATTAGAATATTTTTGGTCACATTACAACTACAACTTAGCATCTTTCTCAAATCTGGCATCTTTCATCTTCTCTTTACATTTACTTCTCCTTTAGGACAAGTGTA
Organism: Potos flavus; assembly: GCA_028534135.1. NCBI lineage: Eukaryota > Metazoa > Chordata > Mammalia > Carnivora > Procyonidae > Potos > Potos flavus. The sequence goes on from CM052886.1 coordinate 72,606,943, forward strand.
CATGTTAGCCAGAAAATGAAGTCTTTTAATTTTGGTATCCCTAGCCAGCCCTCAGAAACAGGAGAAAATAAGGAAAATGATTTTAAAAGTGACCAAATTTCTTATTTCTAGTCTGAACATAGTTGAAAGGGCAGTGAAGTGAGAGTCCAGCCTCTGGGAAGCCTGTCACCTTGGCCAGTCAATAACCTGCTGGACCCCACAGCCTTACATGGCAATAGAGAAAGCCGGTTATACCAGTGGTTTTTCATCAGTTGGGAGAATCTATTCTTCAGTTGATGTCTTACCAAGAATAACAACTATACAACAAGTCTAGATCATTGCAGTCCCCATTTTAATCTCTCCCCAACCCTCACATGGCCGTGAAGGAGGCTCCTCCAGGACCGTCTGAAAACCACCAGATTGGGTAATTGTTCAGTTACTCCTGACTGAAATATTAAATTCTAATGTTGCCATACCTAACAGTGGTTCTGAATTATTTTATTTTGTACTTTGAGATCTGGTATCTGGGAGCACAAAAGAAACCCTGCAGCTAGCTCAGTAAATATGATTTGTCAGATAAGGGAAGCAGAGTCCTGTCCTGACCACAGGGCTGTGACTTGCCCTTCAGAGTGGCTTTATAACTTCAGGCCCTTTCTTCAGATGCTACAGTTTTCAAACTGAATTCAGTAGCAGGGTAGCAAGAGACTAATTGGGGCACCTGAATGCCTGCCTTGCCCCTCCAGCAAAAACAGCTTTGTTTATTGTAGAATATATCTGACTTCCTCAAAAAATGTTGTGTGACAAAGGATTCTGTACCCTCAAAATTTGAAAGTCACCATACTGAACCATTACTCTTCACTCAGATCTCACCTGTGTGTCCTGCACTTTTATCTAAAAAGTATCAGTGCAGCTTAAAAGATAGAAGCAAACAATTCACATTTTTACAAGGATTATTGTTATTCTGTACTGCAAAGTTCATGGAGAGTTAGTAAGGTGAGGATATTCCTGAAAAAATTACTGTATCTGTAATTTTGGAAGAATTTTGGAAGAATTACCATAATCATTTTTTTCTCATTTCTCCTCCCCAACAGACTATGGCAAAAATAAGAAAGATATCATTTTTATTTGAAATCGGGGATAAAAGAGATTAAGTATTTTACTAGAAATAAAAAGTCGATCGGTGGAAGAAAAGAAATAAATCTAGGATTCCAGATTCTTCCTATTGCACTTGATCCCTCCAGATAACATTTTTTTCCTTTTTTTAACCTAGCTGTTGTGAAAATAAACCAAGAAATCTCATTAAAAATGGAGTCAGAAAGGCCTGGAGAGGGAGTTTTCATGCACTACCACTTGCTGTAAGAAGTATACCTTGCATTCCCCAACAAAAAGAAGCTTATTTTACATACAGCCAGAGGAAAGAAGAATTTCTCCTTGCCCAGCAACAGTCCAGCCAATGAGAAACCCACTCTCAGCCAATGAGAAGCTTTAACAGTCCCTTCAAGGTTCCTCCTTTCCCTTATAAAAGCAATCCCCTCTCCTTCAATCTCTAAACTTGCCTGCGGCTCAACATAATTTTCTTGTCCCAAAACGCAATGGTCTGCTATTCCCAAATAAACTCATCTTGCTGGTAAAATAGCTAACTCTTTTGTTTGTTCATTTGTTTTTTACCTAAAGACAATATAAACTTTAATTAATTATAAGATTAAATTTGATCACACGGGGGCGCCTGGTGGCTCAGTGGGTTAAAGCCTCTGCCTTTGGCTCAGGTCATGATCTCAGGGTCCTGGGATCGAGCCCCACATCAGGCTCTCTGCACAGCGGGGAGCCTGCTTCCCCCTCTCTCTCTGCCTGCCTCTCTGCCTACTTGTGATCTCTCTCTCTCTGTCAAATAAATAAATAAAATCTCTAAAAAAAAAAAAAAAAGTCGATCACACCTAAACTTCTCAGAGAATTACTGTCTGTAGTATTTAATGCAATAAAAATCTTAGGATCTTCCCTTTACACACTTAAACTCTTGATTAAGGACTCCATGGATAGGTAGTACCAGGCCCTGGTGCTCTGAGGAGAGGCAGCTCTTTCTAAGTGTGTTTCTGGGATCCCTCGCTCTAATGGGTATTCCCAGGGTCCATCTCTTGGAAGTGTGTTCATAACTTCCCTCTCTCTTATGTTATAAGTCCCAAGATTATTCTCTCTAACAGCATTTTTCCAGCATCCTTCACTTTTTAGGTAACTTTACTTTGACAAAGGAAATAGGTCCTGGACAAAATATTCATTATAGTTTTCTCACAAATGAATTTAACTCTTACATTTCATAGTAAATGTACATAAATGGAGCACATATGAAAAATATTCTCAGAGAACTGAAACTCACTTATGCATTCAAAGTTTTTAAATTAACCATTTAACGCATCTCTTCAGAAACCTGGGTGGAATGCTTTTAAGCACAAATAATTCAGGACTCCCAGATTTTTTAGGCTTAATTGCAAATTTTGTTCTTAGGTTTAATTATTCATGATCCCTTTAGACTAGATATTCAGAAACAAATTAGGAAACACTGCTGAGGAAAGACACAGAAACCACCTTCCTAAGTGAATGAAGGGTACTGAAGGAAACCCAAGTGACCTGGAATAAACTGAGTCCTTCAGCAGGATTGTTTCATGTATGGGATGGGCCTTTGTTCCTGAGAAGCCACATTACTGTAAGCATAAATCACTGTAGGATCTAAAGCCCATCAGCTTTTTGAAGATGCCTTGAACATTCTGGGGAACTACACAACCTCACGCACTTAGAAATCAAATGTGCCTTCAGGAGTCAAGTATCTAATTAGCAGATTCTTGGGCACTGCCAGGTTAAGTGAAGAACTTTCCCCTGAGAGTGACTACTGTCTTTGGGCCCTGTAAATTGAAACAATCACTCTGCTTTTGAGATGTCAAATCAACTTAATTTGCAAAAACAGATGGATTCACACATACATTTTATAACTCTCTTCTTTTTGGGATACTCCAAAAGCAAACATTTTATATACTCTGTAACCTATTTTTTAATCTTCTCTACTTTTATCTAAGCTAGGAATTAGAATATTTAACAACTTTAAAATGAAAGGTGAAACAAAATAGACAAGTTCCAAGTTCTGTAAACTTTTTCCTGTGGTGCTTTGTCACAATATACGGCAGAAGATGCAGAATAACAGTATTATCTTGTAGTTACAATATTTTTCCTACTGGGACTTTCTATCTCAAATCTATACCTCTGGGAAACACAGCCAAAAACCCAGTTTCTGAATAGCCAAGAAGACTATCACTCTATTTCATTTATTGACACATTCATTCTTTTAGTCAACAAAAAGATTATGTGCTCTCCTGTAGGCCAAGCACTGTGCCAAGCAGTGGGCATAAAATTATTAGCAAAAAGGTTCTCTACTGTCATGAAGTTTATAGTCAAGTGCAGAGTATTTTTATTTTACATAGAATTTAATTTACATAGAATTAATTTACATAGAATTTTACATAGAATTTTACATAGAATTTACATAGAAGCCCAATATATCCAGATGCCATGCGTGTAACAGAATAGAAGTGTCAAGTCAGAAAGGAAAAAGGCTATCAGAAGGTGTAATGAGAGCAGGAAGAGAGGAAGAGCTAGCCAGGAAGGAAAGAGAAAATAGGATTCATTCATTCAACAAATACTGAGGGTCTACTATATGCCACCATTGCTTTCGGAACTGTGGACAATCACTGAGCGACAAAAACAAAAATCACACCCAGTTCTCCCAGGGCTTACTTGCTAGTAGCAAACATCAAAAAAGCACAAGAAGCTGAGGAGATTTAATGTCAGATAAAGATGTGTAAATAATAATAATGGCAGCTAACCCTTCTCTAATACCACGTACCAGACACTGTTCCAAACATTTGCCCTATAAAAATTCGTGTAATCCACATAACAGCCTTCTGAATGTGAACTACTACTTATTTCCATTTTACAGAAGAGGAAACTGAGGCATTTCTCCAGAGGGGAACTTTTGTGGAAGCATATATACAACATACCAATGAGTGTCTGTTCTGGTTGCAGCAACAGTGGATATTCTGCCAAACCCAACACCCTATCTCACACTCCTAGTTGCCCTTGGAGATTCTTCAAGGAAAGGGATACTTAGGCTTTACAGAAAATAATTTGAAAAGCAGTAACTTAGGAAAGTGCATTTTCTGTGAGGCTAAATAGGTATTATGGCACCTACTTACTCTATTCTAAAGAACCAATGGGTATTTTAGAAATACCCTTTTATCTTTTCCTTCCATCCTTGTATGAAATGAGATGAAAGATAAGTATCCTTATTTTATAAATGGGCTGAAAGAGGCACAAAGAATTAAAGTGACTAGTACTGTTTTTACCAGCTACTGTGAGACTCATTGAATCATAGAACTACAAAAGTTCTATTCTTCCTTCTGAATACCAACAGGACCTAAGTCATTCATTTAAAAAAAAAAAAAAATAGATGTTCCAGAAAAGGTCCTTTCACAAACATTTCATTAATGTTTTCCACTTAGGATTTTTATTCTTTACCAATATTCATTGAACATTTATTATATGAATGTGTCACCGTATTAGAATCCGAGCCACAGACCTATGGTACTTATATTGAGGTTTAAATATAGTTAAAGAGAAAAAATATAAATGCTATTTCTAATATATTTCATATCCAAATCCAAAGTAGGGTGTCTCTGCGTGTACTAGCAGAGGTAAACTGATGAGTCCATGGGTAAATAAATGATGAGCAGAAGAAAGGGTAAATGGATGGACACAAGAATGGATGCATAGAAGGAATGATGGATGGGTGGGTGGATGGATGGAGAAGAATGGACGGATCGATTGATGAATAGATGCAGGGAGTGAAGGTGAATGAATATTTATACAGACAGACAAACTGACTACCACCAAATGAACAATTAACACATGAGTGCTACTAAGGTACAAATGAGCATAGTTTCGCTAAGACTGATTAAACAATGTTGACTATTAAGTATTTAAGAATGTAAGAAAACCGATTACAGATATTTAAGTTTTTATGTATCTAATGATAAAAATATATATTTTTAAATGTCTCTAGAATAACCATCAAAGAAAATCATTCTCCACAAATCCAAATTCAATAAATAATTATTTAAGAAAGTGGACTGAAATTGAGTTTTTAAAAATTGGTATTTGGAAAAGTAGAAAGGAAGGCATTCCCAAAAGAAAGAAAGAAGCAATGCCTGAAGAAGAAATATAACATGTTCATAGTCAAGAAATAAATCTATGTGGTGTTTGACGTGGAAGTTACATCTTGGGAACAGGTAAATGATGAGGTTGGCAAGAGAAGCAGGTACCAGAATACTGAGTACGCAGCGCACTGAAATGAAGGGTTTAGAATGTATCTTCTACATAGCAACGAGACATTGCAGGTTTGTGGTTTTGTTTGTTTGGACTTTGGATTTGGGGGGATTTGTCTGATTTTTTAAAGAGTAATATATGCCAACTGCTCTCTTGGGAAAATTATTCCATAAGATAAAAGTATGATTAATAAAAGGAGAGAAAGCAGTCTATATTTTCTAACAAAGACAATACCAGTTCTCCTGGCCAAATATCCCCTCTGAATACACTGAATAAACTGAAGGTATTCAGTGACCAACCAACCTGAATAGGCTTACCCAAAAAGTACCTCATCAAATCGGTCCTTTCACTTTGCTTTATCTTTTTCACTTTATCAACAGGCTATTTTTTATTTAAATCAAATTAAATTAATTAAAATTTTTATTTAAATTAAATTAATTTTAATTAAATTAATTTTAATTGATTCAATTAAATAAATTAAATTAAATTTCTATTTAAATTCAATTAATTAACATATAGTGTATTACTAGTTTCAGAAGCAGAGTTCAGTGATTCATTAGTCTTATATAACACCGAGTGCTCATTACATAAGATGCCCTCCTTAATGTCCATCTCCCAGTTACCCACTCCCCCACCTCCACCCCTCCAGCAACCCTCAGTGCATCTCCTATGATTAAGAGACTTATGGTTTGTCTCCCTCTCTGATTTTATCTTGTTTTATTTATCCCTCCCTTCCCCTATGCTCCTGTTTTGTTTCTGAAATTCCATGTATGAGTGAGATCATATAATTGTCCTTCTCTGATTGACTTACTTCTCTTAGCGTAATACCCTCTAGTTCCATCCACATAGTTGCAAATGGCATGATTTCATTTTTTGATGGCTGAGTAATATTCCATGCTTTATTTATCTCTATAGCACTTATGTCCACCTGCCATAAGTATATATACTTATTTTTTACTTATTTTTTTCCACTAAAATATATGCTCCAAGAGGGCAGGTAATTTAACTTATTCACTGATTTACTTCCAGCACATAGGATAGCACCTAGCACATGGTAGACACTCAGTAAATGTCTATTTTAGGAAGAATGAGTATTTGAGTTGAATTTAATCAATAAGGAGTCATTTACTAAAAATCCACAAATCTGTAAATCCAGGTATAGTGCATGTGTAAGCTTATATATTATCAAAAAATTCTCTTAGAAATTATACTTCTTAACTATTTAGCATATTTTTTTATATTTTAATATTTATAAATTGTCTCAAAGCACCTAAACAGAATTGTAACATAGCCAACAAGTTTCTGTAGTACCAAGTCGTTGACCTGGTAGAAAATCCACTGTAGCTCTGTTACTTCATTCAATGCTTCCTTAGGTCCTAGGGGAAAATATAAGTTAAAACTTTGGTACGCAGCAACTAAAAACTGGGTTTTCAAGAAATAATGAATAAAATGTGGGACACATTTATGATACAATATTGTTTGTGATACTAAATGGGGAATGTTCATGATACAAAATGAAATAACAGACCAAGACACCTGTTTATGCAGTATGACCCCTTAGTCTGAAACAAATATTGTGTGTCTGTATGTGTATATGCATGTGTATGTAATAAATAAGAAGAAAAAAAATGACTAAAACATATCAAACCATGATTTATCTCTGGTCATTATATTTTGGATATTTTGTTTCTTCTTTAGAATTTTATGATGTATAAAATTTTCTATAAAAACATTGTATTTTTTTTTAAAGATTTTATTAATTTATTTATTTGACGGAGAGAGAGAGATCACAAGTAGGCAGAGAGACAGGCAGAGAGAGGGGGAAGCAGGCTCCCTGCTGAGCAGAGAGCCCGATGCGGGGCTCGATCCCAGGACCCTAAGATCAGGACCCGAGCCGAAGGCAGAGGCTTTAACCCACTGAGCCACCCAGGCGCCCCTATAAAAACATTGTATTAATAATACTTTTAAAATAAACCCAAACTACTTAAGGGAAAAAATTCAAAGCAAGTTAAATAAACAGTCTATATTGACAAGCTATATAAAGCAAACCTAATTATATAATATGAAATTTAGCAATTAATAATTTTAAACATCTTTGCTATAGAAAGTATTAAGAAATAACAAAGGGTTATATAAGCAAGCAATGACATTTAAATCCACAAAGGTCAAATCTTACACCTGAAAAGAAGAAGGAGAACAGAATCTGTATTATAAATTTGCATAAACCTAAAGGAAAAAGCCATACAATGGCTTCTCTCTTAGAGCTAACAAGACTTGGATGAATTTTATATTAATTTGAAACCTGGCTCCAAGTCTACCTCATCTAGGTTTCCCACGTAGAGAATCAAATTTTCTGGCAGGGACAAAGGTAATAAATCAAAAGCCCATCTAAATCATGTGTTTAAACCTAGACTTTTGGTTGTAGTATACTGTGAAAATATTCATCCTTGAGAACTTCCAGAGATAAAGAGAGTAGTACTGCCTGTTCTCATCCCACATCTCTCCCTACCTCTAGAATCCAGATGGCAGTTCATTTGGCCCAGGATTCCACATGGGTTGTAGAATCTGCCAACATCATTCCCAAGAAAGTAAAATATGAGGAGAAAAAAAAAAATTACAAAACCAATCATTTGACATTTGGAATCAAAAACCGTATGGGAAATTTTGACTTCCTCAACACTAATAACTCTAGAAATTCTAGGCGGAATGATAGGGCATCAAAAGCAGCAACATAATCTTGCTACAATACTATAAACTTTCAGATGCTGCTTTACCAAAACCCCTTTACAAAGATCATTTATTAGAACAAATACACACCTAAACAAATAAGCATTTCTTCTGAAGTTGAAAGGATATGCTTTTTATGAATATTACATCACTTATAATTCATATTCAGGAATGATCCATCTGTATTTACAATGTTGCTACTCTCTATCCCCTCTCAACTCAGCTTCTCTAATCCTAACATTGAAGCAAGAATAATCCACTAATTTATGACTAGATTTATTGTCCTTTAGCAGAAGGGATCTTTTTAATCATCTTTCTCCAGCCACTTAAAGTACAGTCAGCTCAAAACAAAACACTGTTTTGGCTATGACTCTATCCTGCAGCCTGGAAATTACCCTCAAGTGCAAACATGTCAAAAATATAAATATTCTGGTGACCTGATCACACATTCAATTTTTTTTTTTTAAAGTTATTTGAGAGAGAGGCAGAAAGAGCACAAAGGGAAGGAGGGGCTGAGTAGGGAGCCCGATGCAGGGCTGGATCCCAGGACTCTGAGATCATGACCTGAATCAAAGTCAGATGCTTTAACTGACTGAGCCACCGAGGTGCCCCACCTTCAGTTTTTATTCTACAGAAGAATCACTTCAAATTTTAGCCAAATGCGATACTTAGGCAATACCAATACTCCAAGGGTGGATTTAGGTATCAGGTTTACTCACTGGTATTAGTTTTTGACAAGTTTTCTGGGGTGCCACTACATTGATCTGGATTAATAAATATCAAATTCCAGACCATCTAAACTCACATTGCCCTGTGTGCATTATTTTTATCTTTCTAGGGGCAAATAAATATATATATGGAGACAGAGAGAGACAGTGTTACAGAGAACACATTCCACAGTACAAAACAAAAAACAAACAAAAAAAATACTGCAGCACTTCAAACTTTTGAAGAGTAGTTTGGCTTACCAAGGCACTGGCTCTGGTTTCTAAAAACAAATCCAATTTACCTCAGTCTCTGGTGGCAAGTAGTCATGTAATTGAGTATAATTTGTCACAACTGGCCATTCTGACTCAAAAACAATTCAGGATTGAGATAGTATAAACATTTAAAAAGCCCTTGCCACATTCCAGCTAATAATAGAAAAGATGTAACATGGCAAACTGCTCTACCCAAAAAATAATCTATTAAGCTATAATATTTTTCAATATTTCTTTATTTTTATTGAATATTCTCACTGCCAAAACATCACCATTGTTTAAGGTTTTGATCCCTGCCCACAGAGGTAATATTCACATTTAACTCTTCAGTGTCACATGTTTGAAATTCGGTACTTATGTAGCATCTTTAATCTGAAATTTTTTACTGTTTGAAAACTTCTCATGCCTGAGGTAAAAGCAAAGAGAAGCCAAATCATTTTATTTTGACATACTGATTCTCTTCACATTGATGCCATTTGACTTCACAAATCTCTTAACTCTGACATTTCCAAATGTACTAAACAGAATATGTGGAAATGAAAAGTGGAAGTATTTATGTATTTCTTGATCGCAGAGAAAAAAGTAGGCCATGACATTTACTGTAAAGGCATTATACAGTTAATGGAGTTAAGTAAAGTAAAAACAAACCTCTGGACAAGGATGATAGCCCCCACAACATTGAGTGTGTTAATATAAGTCATTAATTTAAGAAAAAACAACAATAAGGCTGCAGGCACAATTGTCATGGCTGAGGACACCTGAGCACTATGAGGACATCTGCACTATCAACAGGACCTGATAATATACATGTAATGCTAATAGTAATGATGCTGGTAGCAATAATAGCAATGTGTTGACATTCTTGAGTTCCGTCTATGTTCCAAGACCTATGTTAAATATCTAGTAAACATCAAATTTATAAACAAAGCCCTAACCACATCCCCACAAGGCTATTATTTTGGGGTCTGATTGAAGAGATGGAGGTTTAGAGAGAGCACTTTCAAGGATTCAAATCCAGATCTCTCCAATTCCAAACCTTGAGTTCCCAAACATTACATAGTCTATTAAAAATTATTAAGGAATAATCATTTAGGAAATCTTTTCATGTAAATTAAAAGAATTTTAAATCACTTAAATTAAAAATATTTTACTAGTATTTATCTAACATTTTAATATTTTAAATATTAGTTAAATACTGAATAAAGTATTTAAACAAAGCTTATAAAACTTTTTGCACATATCCTTAGCTGAAAAATTCATATTATTTTCTCAAAATGTACATATAACATTTTTTCATCTCTCCTGTTGACTTCCAAGCAATATCACTATTTTTCAGTTAGCAAAAATTTGCTTTGCTAAATTAGAAATTATTCATAAAAGTGATTAAGATCTGAGAGTTTAAATAAATAAATATATAATTTTGTATATCCTGACATTCTGAAGATACATCCTTATGTTAGTATAGGCAAATGAAAACATATATCATGTAAAAAAGGTGAATCTGGACTAATCTTAAACCATGTCTAACCTTTTTCCCTTATAATATTTCCAGCTTTAAAACCTCCAATCTGTATGCCTTTTTTGTGGCCTATAACTTGGACATCAATGGCAGAGGAGGAAAGGAGGGAAACATTGGATAAATTTGATAACTTTTTTTTTTTAAGATTTTATTTATTTGTGAGAGGGAGAGTGAGCGAGTGAGAGAGAGCACCAGTGGAGGGAGAGGCAGAGGGAGAGACAGAGGGAGAGACGGGGGAGAGGGAGAAGAGGCTCACCGCTGAGCTGGGAGCCTGACACGGGGCTCAAATATGACCTGACCCCAAAACAGGTGCTTAACTGACTGAGCCGCCCAGGCACCCTGACGATTGTCTTCCATGAGGTTCTGATTCTCATATCTATTGGAATCCCAACCATTTTACTCAGTATAGCAGAATGGAAACGTCTGAAGATAGTTCTAAATACATCTCAAAATAGATCTATTCCATTCCTTTTACAAACAACAGGAAAATTAAAATAAAAAACTCCATTAAGTTAGAAGAGGCCAATTGTTTTGCCCATAGAGCTCTTAATTATTTAAGGGAAATGCTACAAAATTATACATAGTTACACACTTAACACTAAGGAATCAATGTACAGACTAAATTACTAAGTAAGTTGCAAAATTATGCATATATAAGGCAGCATTCTTATGGTGGATTGTTTGTAATAACACATTTTTTTAAGACCTCAATTTTAAAAGATGCTGGAAATGTGGTTCTAATACATGTTGGGTTGAAGACACTAGAATTATAAGACAGTGGGATGGGTAAGAAATAAGAGATGCTGCTTGGGCCATATGGTATAAACTTGTCTTCTGTATTAAACTTCCCATGCTATACAAATGTCTGGTAAATAGTGAAAGCTCTCAAGTCACAGTACATGTGATTGATTTTTGTTTCAATATCTATTCCAAGGTAAACCCTATCCCAAATGGTAAATTCTTGACAGTCCCAAAACAGTAAGTATAACATTTAAACCATCCATTATCAATGTATGCATTAAGAACATGAACTTGGGGGAAGACAGGCAAGGAAGATCCTTAGAGGTATTTGAGTAGTAGTTTATAAGCCTTGACAGAGAATTTTGTTTCCTGAAAAGAAATATCAGAGAAAGTAGTCATTGGGTAGAAAATGTATCATCAAATATCTACTTGCCTTTACAAAACTAATAAAGTTAATTTATTGCCAACATTGAAAAATATTTTTATCTTCTTTTTCAAAATCCCATTCAAATGTCGTCTAAGCCATAGGGAAATTCTTCTGACTTACGGTCCCTTTTTATTACTTCAATAGAATGTCTAAAATAGATTCAACTCCTTTAGGACTTGTTCACTTCTTCACTTATTTATACCTGGTAGTGGAAAAAGAAAACTGTTGAGAACATGAAGGCTTGAGTTTTAGTTCCAACTATTCTACTAATGAGCTGTATAACCTTGGGAAAGTCACTCTACTTCCTAGAAATATAGTTTTCATACTTGTGGGAAGAGAAGGCTGGACTTAAAATCTTTTTGTTTCTTTTACATTTCTAAGATTTTATGTTTTCAAGGACATCTAGCTACTTATTTATTATTCATTATATTTTTTCATGTGATGCTAATTAGTTTTTTTGATTATGTGATCAATACACAAACCTGCACTATTTTTGGACTGTTCGGTTTTAAATATGTATAAGTAGATTTTATCCACCCACTCCTTCTGTTCGGTGGCTTTGCCTCACTTAAATGGAGAACAGAGTTTGTTCAATGTGGCAGAGAATGTTATTATGATTTTTGTTGGTTTAGATGAACTATGATTTAGATTCCCAAATTTATTGTTCATATCAATTTCAATTTCATATAATTGCAACTCCAACCTATTGTGCCTTATGTAAGAAAGAAGTTCATTTCTATATCACATAAAAATAAATCCATAATTTTGTAGTCTAGATATAGCAATTCTCAGTAGCACAAAAAATGCAGGCCCCTTTTATCTTTGGACTCTACTATATTCTAATTATGAAGATCAAAGGAAAATATTCACTCTTCTAATTACTCTTTCTACCTTCTGAAAGAGAGATATTTCATTAAAAAATAATAATAATAGCTTACTGGAGCATCTGGGCAACTTAGTCTGTTGAGCATCCAACTCTTGATTTTAACTCAGGTCCTGATCTTGGGGTTGTGGGATCTGGCTCAGCATCCGGCTCCACACTGAGCATGGAGCCTACTTGGGATTCTCTCTCTCCCTTCACCTCCCTCACTCTCAAAATAAATGAATAATAGCTTTCTGTAAACTTTTACTTAAGTCCAGAGTCTTGGTTGGATCAGAAAAACATTTTTGGCCAGAAAATTTCACAACGTTGCACATTAAAAATTTTTATTTTGCATCTTTTATATTATATCATATCAGGAGGCATATAATGTCAGGTTATACCTTATTAGTGATGCTAAGCGAGACCATTTAAATTGGTGATTGCCTGTAGGAGTACTGACAATATTGATTCCATCTTTGGTCCTCTTGTTCATGTCTGCTAGATGACCTCTCTTGGGGTTCTGGGCCCCTTGAAGATTCATATACATATCTTAGAAATGCACACCAAGGCAGGGTTAGGTGAGGCTTGCTCTGGCCTCCCATGAATCTGTTAAAGATGACATAGTCTTTCCCCTTCTGGATGCACAGACGGCACCACAAGATCTAATTAAATGTTAGTTGTCTATTAGGTGTATGCAAACCCTTTGAACTGCATGTGACCCCTTCGATCTCATTACAGGGTCCTTCAGCATGTCTCCTCACTCTACAAAATCTGTAGCCTAAGGTCTGGACTCTGCACAGAATAGCTGCACAGCTGTCTGATCACCATCCGCTTCATCCTTCTGGTCAGTAAGTTATCCTGAATAAAACTCTGTGTAAACTATGCAGAGTTGCCTGCTTTGATTTTTGGTCTCAAAGCACCTTCTCAGTTTGTAGGATACTTTAGTCTCTCTACCTTCCAACAATTGCCAGATCTCTCTATTGTAACGGTACATGGTTCCTTTGCAATTTATAAGTGTTCTGAATAGTATTAGTTTGGCACCACGCTGAAACATCCTGTTCCCCTACAACTTTTCAGCTAATGGTTACAGCATCCATTGATGATCTTTGGCTAAAGAGTTATTACATTGAGAGTCACAACATGGCAATTGTCTAATTCTATCACTCCTTCTTCACTTATTAACTAACATTCTTTTGTAAAGATGAGCTCCCCTGCCACAATAAATATTCTAGGCTGTCAGAGAAAAACTTCACTGGACAGAGTTAAATAGACAAGGAAGATTTTATTCAAGATTATTCCAATAGGGGAGATTGAACTTAACTGTGTTGAAATGAAAGGACAATTTTTAAGTACTGGGTTGGGCCAGTAGAAGGTACTAGAGGACATAAGGACAAAGGGGATGTGGTTGGTCAATGTGATCAGGCCATCTGTGTTTCCTAATTATAGCTTAGTTAGCTAGTTAGTTAGACCCCAAAGAGATTGGGAGATAGGATGGCTATCTGTCTTGGTTATTACATTTAAAGGGATTGCTCCCTAGTCCTTGAGAGTAACATTCCTGGTTTGTAAATCTGACAATGGAATGCGATAAGATTTACATCTCAGTGGGCTAGAAAAAGAATTTACAATTGAAAGTTTTCTAAAGTAGATGCAGTAAGGAAAGGGATACAATGGTTGTATAGTCAGGGAAAAAACCTACCTAAATTTAGTCAAGAGATGCCTGGGTGGCTCAGTTAGTTAAGCATCTGTTTTAGGCTCAGGTCATGATCCCAGGGTCCTAGGATCGAGTCCCACACCAAACTCCCTGCTCAGTGGGGAGTTGGTTTCTCCCTCAGCCTGCTGCTCCCCCTGCTTGTACATTCTTTCTTTCTCTCCGTCTGACAAATAAATAAATAAAATAAATAAAATTTAAAAATAAAAAATAAAAACTTAAAAAAATAAAAATAAAGCTTGGTCAAGCTGAGGGAACAACTCATCTTGTACTTTCCCATGACATAAAACACACAACCTCCATTTTCAAAGTTATTTCTTGGCCCAAAATGCTGAAGTTCCAACCATCATTAGTACTTGCAGGTAGCAGGAGGGAGATAATTTAAGGAGGGAAACAAAACATGCCAATTATCTGATTTCCAATTACGGAGCCTTGGAACCATGTAATAAATTTTATTAGTAAGTTATTAGCCACATCTAGCTATAATGAAGCTTGAGAAATATGGTTTTTTAGTGGAGTACATTCCTGCCTGGAAAAGTCAGGAATTTGTTATTATTTTTAAAAGATGAAAATGGCTATTTTGCAGGTCACGAGAAGTCTCAAATATACTGATAAATATAGGTGTCACAGAAAATAGAAGAACTGGTACCCCTGACCAAATGTTTAATAGGTTGTTCTTCCTCAAGTCTGTTAGATGTCATATTTTCTGTTTTATTAGGACTGTATCATAAGCCTATGCTTAACATCTGTTTTCAGCAAATCAACCCAAGAAGATAGGAGGATAATAATCTTTTTAAAATCCTTAATTATGTTTATCCATATTAATTAGCAACTATTAAAAACTTAACCAGTATATTCAAAGAACCATACGTTTGGTGTAAATTTTGAAATCCACCTGTCCCCAAATATAAAGCACCTATTCAATGACCTAAAGTAAAATGAAATGTAGAAAATATTTAGGATGTTGTGGTATCTGGAGTCTGATCCACCATTTTAACATGGTTTCATAAATTTGTGCTTTAGGAATAGTGAAATAAACCTTAAAAGTCTGTAAGAAAGAACTTGTAATAAATGGCCTTCAGATTTTATTTACTAGAACTAGATCAAATCAGAACTGAAAGCTCCAGATTGAACCTGTCTGCCTAATACTTCATTTGTGTAAAGTTGTTCCAACAAACAGCAGAGGCTTCAATAAAAATCACAGCTCTTCCCATTCATTACAGTATAAACTAGAAGAAAAGTTTCAAACCTCAAAAAATGTGCCTAGTCAGGCAGGGCCAGCTGGCAACTGAAATTAGTATTCTAAGTTTTCACTTGGTAGAGTTGCTTCTGGTATAAAAATAGACCATGTATAATCTTTTACATGTTCTGTGTAATCTCTAAACATCCCAATGAAAAGAAAAATCAGGAACTCCCTTGGATTCATAATCATGATATACATATACTTGTTTGCAGGACTATATTTTTCTAACTACATTTTTAATTCTTATTTGATAGCATTATTAAAATATGAGAGACAAGTCCATACTATGTTTTATTTTACTCCTAAAATACTGAACTGAGAATTTATACATATAAATATATTTTAACTTATCTAAAGAAATACTCCAAATATGATTTATTCTTTAAATTTTCCACCAAATTTTCAGCTCAATTCACCTCTAGGTAGCAAAGAAAAATGCTGCTATTGCCTAATTATTAAAAGTTTTTCTTAATCAATATATATGGTGCCCTTTGCCAACATTTATAACACATCATAATTATTTAAATCAGATATTAATTAAATTCCTATTAAATACCTAATATTGAGTTAGAACTAAGAATACACAAGTATATGAAATATGTAATCTCTGTGTAGTCCACTGGGGAACACAGGTGTATGTACAACAATTAAATATCATTTGATAGCCATATTTGATAGAATTGTTATTTAAAACAAACACTCTTTACCAAATAGGATGTTGGCACATAAAGAGTAACTTAAAGTTTTCTTCTTGTATATAGTTGTCTTAAAATACTTAGTTTCTGAAATTTTACTGAAGAGTATAAGAAGTCCCACCACATAGCTGAGTGCAAGCAAATTAGTCATTCTATTGTATCTTCCAAAAATATTCCATTTAAAAGCTTATATATGTTCAATGATCTCAAAAGGAGTAAAGAAAACTGTTTTGTATTACAGTTTATCAAAATAGATATTTGTACTGTTCTTCGAATTTGTACTTTTAATTTAAAATGAAAAGTATCCATCCTTTTACAATGAATGTACCCAAAAAAAAGAGCTTTAATAATTCTTTAAAAAAAAAAAAGATTTTCCCCACACTGATGGAGAAGGCCATCCCATTCCACTATCACACTGCTCTTATGGATGTAGTTTTCTATAATAATGAACAATAGGAACTAACAACTACATAAGGCTAAAAGGACAACCAGGGCTCCTTAGGTTGCAAATAAAACTTACAACTTTCAAAAAGTTTTTTTCTTTGAAAATTAAAGGATTCCTTTTCAGCACTAAGATCAATAATGAGACTGACTACCTTTCAGAGCTTCCTGGATCAACTAGATCTAATAAGTTCTGATGGAGTGGGCAAATTCTAATCATACCACGATTAATTCTATAAATTAAGCTTTTACATTCGATTACTTTCAGCTGCAGTTTGAACATAAATGGGTATGGAACACTAGTTCTCATTTGGTTTTCCTGGTTAACGAAAGGGACAGCTGACTACTATCGCATGGAATGCATCAATAACTATCGACAGTAGTACTCATGGAGCAGACAGGGAGCTTTCATACCTGGTTGGGGGAAGGGAAAGAATGGTATCTTCTAGAACAGCCAGTCACCCAGCTCAGCAGGTGCCACTCAACACTCATTCTCCTTCTCACTCACAGATGCTGTTCCTTCACATATAAACACAACTTTCTCATCTTTATCATGAAGCTAAGAATAACAATTTCTTTGGGAATTCTCTGGAAACAAAAATCTACCATTGGTTAAGTGTTACCTTTTTATGGGCAGGCAGTGTGCATTGATGCTTCATATACAATATTTCACTTACAGTGAATAATACTACATTGTAAAGATGAGGAAATTGGGCCTCAGTGTGACAAACCAAGAATTCCAACCCAAGTCTGTCTAATGCTAAAGCCTTTTCTCTGTCCATCCTATGGCACTGGATATATAAGAACACTTGAGACCATTGTCAACCACTTATAAGTGGACATGGCAAAGGGTATTTCCTTTCACCATAGTATAATGGAAGGGGTCATATTCACTGTTCTGGTTGTAGCTTGCCAGACTGTAAACTTAATGTGACACAAACATACACAAGCTCTCCCATACTGGGCTTAGAAATGGAAACCTGTGATGACACTTCATTAGTAGAGAGCTACCAGAAGCACGTATAAAATTTTTGCATTTTAAGCACTGTTGTAAAAAAAGATACTTTGTCTAAATCCAGGCTATCTAAATTCTCATCAAATGAATATACAAAGGGGTAATCCACACTATCAACTGACAAGCATAAGGAATTTCCCGGAAGTATGTCTTCCAATAATTCTACAGTTTTTTTTCCTTGTAACAATGCCTTTGAGAGACAGAAGTGGTAGAGCCTAAAAATTTTTGAAATGTGGGTAATGGAGGAAAATATGTAATACATTTCAAGGAAATATATGGGTTTGAATCTGTCAGAAAATTAATATAACAAGCTGTAATACTATGTGAGAATAATAAATATTCAGGTTTTATTTGTACAAGGTGAGTTGAAGTCTATGCATGAATAACTTCATATTATACCGACTGTATAAACTTTACTTTTGAACTCCTTCAGTGCTTGTGACTTTAAAGTAATAAAAAAAACAATTAAAATCATCTGCATTCACCTAGAACTCAAAGAACAAAGAATAGCTCATCAACCACTCATAACAAATAGAGCCCCAGTGAAGAATGACCCCTTTAGTACATGTGGCCTCAGTAAGCTAGTTCATAGCACTCTGTACGAGAAAAGTTACAGGTTAAAAAAAACAAAAAAACAAAAAAAACTTCTCAGGTTAAAGCAGAGCTAAAAACTCACTAAAGCTTACAAAAAACATGAAATAGTTATGCTTTATAACCGAACTCTATGCTTGATAGAAAGATTATTAAATAAAAATGAAAACATTTAAACAGTTTAATAATATAATGCTATATATACAGTGTAGATAAAGCTTTACACTTTATAAAGTATTTTCAAATCAAATCTTATTTGATTCCACAATTGTACTGCAGCCTTCATTATCATACCACCACCACTGAGGTCTCCTGCATAGTGAGGAAAATAAAACTCATGGAGGTTATTTCACTCAACCACGTTTGCAGAGTCACAGCTAGTAGTAGTAGTGAAGCCAGTATTCACCTGACACACAGTAAATGCAATTTATTTGCTCCATGAAGGCAAATATATATCCCAAATTTGGCCAATTATTGCCTTCAGTCTCATAAGGGCCCCAAATTAGAACATTCCAGCCAGGGTACCATGGGTTGTCTTCTTAACCCTTACTTTCCAAACAGGGATACCAAGGGCTGCCTTCCAGATATAGCTACTGAGAAGGTGATGCTGGTGTGACCGCTCCAGCTTGTGATGGAGATGTCTCCATACTGGTAAGTAGCACAGGACATTACATTCAAGCTCTGGGATCTGATTTATTCCTCTTTCCAGATTATGCGAACTCACACTTCATTGTTGAAAACAAAAGTGAGAGACTGTTTCTGAGACAAAATGGATTAATTACAATAAACCAAAATAGAATAGTAGTATGATAGAGTGATTTATATGACTGAAATTCAGCCAAGTTTCTAAAGGCTCTTTACAGAGCCCCACCATGGATATTTCTATAAATATGGCCCAGACCAAAAAGAAAAGAAAAAAAAAAAGTCTTGTTTCTTATTGATTAGGCAGGAATCTAGCCAATTGCACTAAAGGGAAGACTTCAAAAAACGTTTTTTTTATAAAAGCTTGATTCCTATTGTTCCTCTCACAGTCCCCCCAACTCAAAACACTGCTGGAAGCTAACGCAGCAGAAAGCAGTGAGCAGAGTGGGAAATGTTCCACCAGCATGAGGCACAGGAAAGAGTCTGCAACTGAGTGGCTCTGCAGCTCTGGAAAACATCAGAAGCAAAGAGAGTTCAGAAATCCATAGGGATAAATTTGGGCAACTTGCCAGGGCCCTATCAGCTCCAGCAGGTCTCAAGGAAACATGCAATGAAACAGGCGGCTGGCTAAGGAGAGTGCCTGACACAGAGAGAAAGTGGGAGAGGGGAGGCAAGATGATATGTGAAAGACACCCAGAGGAGGGAGAGAGGGAGGGAGGGAGGGAGGAAAGAAGAGACCGAGGATGGGCCACTTTGTAGTTAACAGCAGATTTGAGCCTTTCATGAGGGGAAGCTGAAATTTTCCTGGCTTCTGGGAAGAAGTTACATCCCAAAGTCAAGGACAAGTGTGTCTGAGCACATGGATCAGGCCCCATTTCTTCAGCGGTTCACGTGCTCTTTAGCAGGAGCACAAAGGAAGCAGCCTGGGCTGTGTAGGTGGCAATGGGATGAATAAAAAGAAGGGAAGGATGCAAGAGGCATTATGAAAGGAAAAGGGAAGCAGCATGTTAGATGAAGGGAGCACAGGGAAGGAATGAGCCTAGGAAGACCCATGTGTGATCTCGTGCGGCTTTGTGGAGTCCCTGCAGCACTTCAAACCAACAAGAAGCCTGGAGAATGATCGGGTGTGTCAGTGTATCCTGGAAATCCTCACAGGGGCCCGAATCCCGAGAGCTGAAAGCTGGGAGGCCCCAGCCAGTTTTATTCAAATTACTGTAACAACAAGAGCAAAAACGAAAACACCAACACAAAACCCAGCCTTTCTCTGGATGGTAACCTTCCGTTGTGTCAGGGGCCTAAATTTCTAACCAAATTTGAAATGCAAATCTCACCTTGCTCCTCAGTGGGCACTGTGGGGAAATGACTGCAACCACTATGAACCATCTGCAAAAGCAATTTGGAACCCGTAAAATTTGCTGTGAATGTTACCACCATCATTATTGTCCTAGGTGCTTCATGATAAAATAAAGTAGCCCAACTCTGGCAAAGAGGTCAGAAAAAGAAAACCAGCTTCCAACATCACAAAACAACTGTGGCCTTTGAGAAACAGAAATAAATGATGAAATTTTAGTCACCTGTGCATGGTCAAAAGGGCCAGTGCTTCTCTTTTTTAGCCAAGGCTTTGGATCAAAGTGAGCATTTGAGTCAGTTTCATGGCTGGGACCCAAAGCAGTGGCCTTAAGTGAAAAATCACAGTCTCATCAACATGAAGGTGGGTCCTGTTCTTCATCCACGACATACCCAGAGCTCAGTGCTGCAACCAAACCCCATCCCAGCTTCCTGAGCAGAGCTTTTTGTCAGTATAAAAGGACGAAGAATGAATCAGATGACTTCACCAGAGAGATATGAACATGGATATAAAACAAATGAATATATTTGGTCTACCTTTTTTTATTTCAAGGGGTAAGTGCTTTAGACTGCTCTCTTTTCAAATGCATCCAAGACCCTGTACATAGATTCCAAATAGACTTTCCAAATAGAGACAAATCAGTTCCTGGAACAATCTGTGGGCAAGATGTTTACTGGAATTCATCCTGAGACTCGTATTTCCAGCTTTGTGTTCCTCCAAGTGACAGCTGAAAATATTATATATATGCATGTGTGTGTGTGTGTGTGTGTGTGTGTGTGTGTTCATAAATGATGTACTGGG
This sequence comes from Potos flavus, assembly GCA_028534135.1. Classification (NCBI taxonomy): domain Eukaryota; kingdom Metazoa; phylum Chordata; class Mammalia; order Carnivora; family Procyonidae; genus Potos; species Potos flavus. The sequence continues at coordinate 72,628,029 of CM052886.1, forward strand.
AAGAACAGTGAGATGCTAGAAAAAGCAGAAACTGCTGAGATATTTTCAAAATCCGTGTCATAGGTACTGAAGGTTTATTGGAGGTTTTGGTTTCTTTTCCTCTGGCTAATGTTTTTTATATGATACAGACAATAAAAATCTGAGCTGCGTGGAAGAATATACAGAGTGGCATTTTGGCGAAAAGGGGATAAGTAAATTGGGCACTTCAAATTTACAGAGCAACATAAACTGAGATAACACAGAACAAAGATGACCATGCAGAAAAGATATCCTTGTTATTTATTAGTTGTGCCTGAGTTGGTGTTTTGGGTCTCATTATAATGATGCAAATATTTACCAACCTCCGGAAGACAGAAAAGTAATATATATGAGAGCTTTTCTTACAATAAAAATAAAATAGTAACAGCTATAACATGTTTGGTAACTAGAATGTGTTACACTGTGGAAGGCACTTAGCATGTACACTCTTAATTAACAGTTTATTCTCAAAATTACTCCGTAAGATAGGCATTAATATTCCCATTTTATTCATGATAAATTGACATACAAGAATAAACGACTTGTCAAAGATCTAAAGTGAGAAAACAGGATTCAAAACAGAATCTTTTCTGACTCAAAAACTATGGTTACTCCACTACGCTTCATTGCCTAAAAATTAGTATTTCTTTTTTTTTTAAGATTTTATTTATTTGACAGAGAGAGATCACAAGTAGGCAGAGAGGCAGTCAGAGAGAGGGGGAAGCAGGCTCCCTGCTGAGCAGAGAGCCCGATGCGGGGGTTCGATCCCAGGACCCTGAGATCATGACCTGAGCCGAAGGCAGAGGCTTTAACCCACCAAGCCACCCAGGCACCCCTAAAAATAAATATTTCAAGAATTAACATCAGATGAACCTCAGCAAACACAAAAATAAGCCTGGTTTACTGGTTTGATTTTGCTAAGTGATACTACTTTGATTAAAATCACTTTTTAAAAAATTTTTATAACTTTTAGTATTTCTTTGCAAGTGAGCTTTCACTACGCCCACTTCAAAGTCTAGTAGGAGAATTAATGTGTATAAGTTGAGTCACTGTGTTATAATGTGTCATTATTCTACCGTTCTGTGCCTAAATAATCCTCTTGAAGGGTTACCCAAGGATCTTGCACATATTCTTGCTAACAGACTTTCCCATCCAATAACACTGCAATACCAGGAAATCATAGGTTAGAGGGGTTAAACTGGTTAGGTGAATTCCAGACCTAAGAAAGGATTACTTTACCTGAAGCTCACCTATGAGGGCGGGACTGCTATATTTGCAAAATATAGATGACATTTATCGAAAGGGGTAACTGCTACTCTGAGTTACTGACTCAATTGCTAAATTGAAAAAGATATCTTTCATTTACATGATCATATCTAAACACTTATCATACTTACATATAATATAAGAGATGTAATACATCTCATTAGCAGTTCCTAATTGCTCCTTTAAAAACTAGCAAGTTTAAGGCAAGAGATCATGCTTCTCTCATACATCCTATGGTGGGGTGGGGGAGTATTTTTGACTTTTGGGAACTTTTGACTATAAAAGAAAAGTATGTTCAATTTAGAAAACTTATAAAATTCAGTGAAGTATGAAATTACTCATCAAAGGACCTATTTTGGTCCATTTCTTTGCCATTTTTTCAAGGACTAACTTTTAGTCCATTTCCTATAAGTCTTTATTCTTTGAACGTATGGTCTTTCATTGGAATCATTCTGAATGTATCTATCATGGTTTTATTTTTCAGGTACTGTTCCATTGTGGGTATTTTAGCCCTTTATTAAATATTAAGTATACACGGTATTCCATCATGCATGTTAACATCACTCACTTTGTTAGTTAGGGATAAGGTCATCAGGGACTGCAGTGAGAAATGAAAAATAAACCGCTCCCAGAATGTTTGCTTTTCAGCATCCCCAGTCCTTAAGAACAGCCCTGCTCCTGGGAAGCCCACCAAGTTGCCCAACAGAGAGTATGTTAGGGAACAAAGAAAATCATAAATGTTCTTGGGAAGTTGCGGAGTTAAGCAAACCCTTTCAAGTCATGCTTGAAAGATTACAAAGGTTTTACTAAGTTTTTGTGACTATTTCATAATTCTAAGAATAGCTGACCAAAAGGTTGCCTGCTGGCCATATCAAGTGGCTCTAAAGCTTGTACTGGAGGAGACAGTGCTTTGAGAGCCATCTCCTTGTCTCCTTACTTGTAACAAGTAACACAGTTTCTCTGCTTTCAACACTTCCTTGGGTTATGTTCAACTTAATGCATCCTAAATGGCACTACCCTTGACTTAAAGCACAACTTACCATTCCTTTGTTAGACATTATTTCCAATTTTTCACTATTGCAAATAGAATAATAAATACTTCTTATATAAATATTTGTTATAACTTCTGGTATATTTTTTCCTTAGGATAGCTTTTGGGAATCATAGAAATGAAATTAACCAGTCAAAGGTTATATAATTCAAATGACTTTGAATACATATTGATTAATTGCTTTCCTGAAAAGTCTGTACCAAATTATGTTTATGAATTGTCATTTCATGTCACCTTAATCGAATCTGGAGCCTTTTAAAGTTCAGCTTTCCCAAGAGGTAAAAGATTCCTGGAACAAATCAATTTTCTACAGAGACTATTCATTAGTTTCATGAATGAAAAAGTCACAGATATTTATGCCATGACTCAACTGAAGGGTAGGTTCTGTCTGTTTCTGAGCAGTATTTTCGGGTGCAATGTCTTCTATGTTCTAGATGTTCAATAAATATTTGTCAAACGCAATGAATGATGATCTCACTCTGTTGAACTTGAACTTGGATATGTTAGCCAATGTGTGTTTTACAAAGGGCTTTAACCAATCTGTATCTCATCAGAGTATCACAACTACCTAGTGGGGAGACACTATGAGTCCAGTCTTACAGATGAGAAAACTGAGATTCATTAAAGTCCCAGGATTTACTTCATCACAGTAAAAGACGACACTGAACCTTGGCCCCCAGAGCACACTCTCTCAAGTGCTTTCCTCTGCCCCCACAGTAAAGGGTGACATGCTCAAGGGATCCACGAATGCCAGACATGCTCTGTGCTCCACACCAATAACATGAAAGTCCAAACAATCACCCGATATATTGTGTTTTCTAGACAGGACTTCCGGACAATGTCACTTGCTTCACCAAACTTAGATTTAAGTTTGTAAGCAGTGTGAAGGAGCACTAAACCAAGGTATAGTGCTCAATTCTTCCTGGAAATAGTAATGGTTACTATAATGTTAGTGAGATAATAACAAGAATAGTTATAATCTGTTGAGGACCTATGATGTGCCAAGTAACATATACTCTGTCATTAAAGTCTGACAACTACTGTCTAACTTGTTATTCTTATTCTTACATGGAAAGAGAAATCATCAATTCCATATCATACGTAAGCTGTTCTCATATGCTAGGGTACACCAATATTACCTGGTGGGCTTGTTGGAAAATAGATTGCCAGGTTCTGCTCTGAGTGTCTCTATTTAGGAAGCTCGGCTGGGGCCTGAGAATGTATATGATTCAAGTTCCCTGGTGATGCTGCCAGTCCAGGGACCCCACATCAAGATGTTCTGACTTCCCTCCAATAAATAGGAGAGCCAGTATCAGAACATAGGTTTAACTGACTTCAAAAATCAGGCTATTTGCATTTTCCCACATGGATTCTATTTGTAAAGATTTTGAATTAAAAGGTTTTCAATCTTAATTTGGCTTTTGAGACTTGTATACAAATTAATAAAACAGGGGCTAAGAAATTTACATTGGAATCCTAAGAAAAAGAGAGTAAAACTGAGTTAATCAACTCTCATTGAGAATTAAATGAGCCCAGTACCTGCTCACCCAACCTCTCCTATGTCACAGAACAGTATTTTAAAGCTAAAAGTGACCTTAGATCTCACTCAGGTGAAGTCCTTCATTTTATAGATGACTGAGTTGAAGCCCAGAGAGTTTAAGTTCTTAAGATGCTTCAGTGGTCCTTCTATCCCACCAGTCAAATAGCCCCACTTCAAGAAAGTTGAACCTCTTCTTTCCTCCACCACACTGCGGTGTCTACCCCTTCCTTCTCTCTGTTGTGATGACTTCTTATCAGAGCCTTCCTGTGATTGACACTACCACCCATGGATTAACTTAGTGTCTTACAATTTTGTCTCCTCCTTCTTGGCTGGAACCACCTAGAAAGCATGTATCACATTTCCATATCCTCTGTAGCCACTTAAAATATGCTTGTTGAATCAAATGGAATTGAGCGGGATTTTGTTCCTTTTTGTTCTTCTCGCTATACTACTGCTGTATCCATTCCCTCCACTGTGCTTTGCTTATCCTGAAATGTCATCATTAGGAAATAATTCTTTCCCTTTTTCTAGTATATTTCAGTTAAAAGGTCAGCATTATTTTTAGGATGAGTGCTTCCTAAGATATTTAAGGTATCAAAAAGTATTTATATATATATATATATAAAATATGTGCATATCTATACAGATACAAAATCTTCTCTGCCTCTTCTCTTTCAAATATGTCCACCTCCCATTTTCTTAGAGAACATGATTAAAAACCAGTCCTTTTTTTTATGACAAAAATATAAATTATTTGGAGAAGTGCAATGACAGAGTAGGTTACAGACAGAACCTGAAATTCTTATAATGATCTTTTACTGCTTTAGTCCAATTCAAAAGAAAGAATGACTTTTAGATCACATGGGCTTCATCCTGCTACTGTGGTGAAGTCAGCAGAAAAGAAAACCCTGCAGATGCTTCTGTTTGAATTCATGCAAAAGCTAGTATTAAAGCACACAATGGGGAGGAGAGGAGTGGCTGAATCACAGGCCCCTGACATTCTTGACATCTTTTGTAAAGTATGAGCCCATACAATAGTCTAATCTCCTTTCATAAAAATGTCTAGACCAGAGTAGTTTTACAGCCCATGTGCTCAATACTTTCCTATAGTTAATATGAATACATGCAAAACTATTCCTGAGAGAAAGGGTGCATTTCAACAACAGTAACAACAACAATGCAATAATAGTAATGGTAATACCAGCAACCCTTCAGAACAACTCTTCTCACATGCCAAGCACTCTGCAAACATTTTATAAATCAAGCCTTTGGAAAAAAACTGAAAGGCAGACATGGCAAATCCATGATACGCAAAAAGAGGCTCAGAGAGTTGAGGTGACCTATGTGGTCACAGAGCGAGAACGTGAGTCTAGACTCCTTAATTCCAAACCATTACTTGCATTACATTCCAAATTGTTACTTGCTCCATAGGAAGTATAAACAGACATCTATGTTTCAGCGGAAAGGCAGATGCGTATTTTTTGTTTTTTGTTTTTTTTAAAGATTTTATTTATTTATTTGTCAGAGAGAGAGAGCACAAGCAGGCAGAGAGGCAGGCAGAGGCAGAGAGAGAAGCAGGCTCCCCGCTGAGCAAGGAGCCCGATGTGGGACTCGATCCCAGTGTCCTGGGATCATGACCTGGGCTGAAGGTAGCCGCTCAACCGACTGAGCCACTGAGGCGTCCCGAGGCAGATGCATTTTTAAGAATGATATTTTTAAGAAATTAATTACTCTTTACTTGAGCCTTTACTTGAGACAGATGTAGAGTTGCCCTACTTTCTATCCCTTAGAAAACTAAATCAGACCATCTCCAGGCATACGATGCCTCCCCCAAAATTTAAACAAATCAAATGAATGGAATTTTTCTGTAGGACAATCTCTATAACCAAATTACCATTCTGAGAGAATGAAATAGCACCCTAAAAAGAGCTTCTCTAACTTATATTAGCAATCAAAATGTCTCCTCTCCCCCTTGCAAACCTTAACATTCCAAAGCGAAAGACGTCTGAGTAAAATTCGCAACAATGGAATCTTAATTTCAAGGGCTGTTTTGATTTTTCTCAATTAAATATCAAAATGTCCCAGAGATACCAAAACTCTTTTGTAACCAAAACCTATCTCCCAGATTGTTTCTTTCACTCTAAAAATGTGGCAAAACCAAATCCTTCTTAATTTAGAAATACTAGACTTTCTTCTGGGTTCTTCAAGTTCAGAATAGCCAAATGAGAGAAAAGTATCTTCTAACCTCCTCGAAAAGGTAGCTGAAGACAGCTAAGTTGGCTGTTGATACCTAAGCCTGAAAAATGAGTTCTCCAGTGGAAAAGCTCTGGCGTGTGCATGGTAGTCTTCAATTCTTCCAGTTACAATGAGGTGGAAACAATTTACCGCATTGGTGTTAACCAGACAATGTAAATGAGCATAGAAGCATGCACTATAAATATTTACAGCTGTGAGGAACCATGGAGGGCGATGATTTATCCCAAAGCCCTCTATTTCATGGCTCCCAAAGGAAAGAGAATAAAATGGAAGGGACCTGTCTAACGTTGGAGCCAGCAGGAATGGGCTCGAGTTCTAAATTTTCCATTTAAAGCTGCTTGACATTGAAACAACTAACCTGAGCCTTAGCCCATTTACAGATCAGGAATAATAATTCCTACATTACAGAATAATTTTAAGGATTACATATATGTTACTTAAAATGTCTAGTTGATAATAAATATTGAATATTTGAATAAATACTCAAAAGCCCAAGAAACTTCGATTAAAAAAGTTGGTGGCTTTTACAATTTTAGGCCACTACAGTTAGAGGCACAGAAGAAACCAAAACCCTGACAACTTCTCTTAATACAACCTCACATAAAATTATTAGAAACAGGCTCTGTTTGTCCTCATTAGTAAGATTTAGGATTATTTTGTTTCATTTAATACTTGTTCTCTGTAGCTTTTTGTTGATGTTGTTATTTGTTTGGGCTTTTTTTCCCCCCATTATTTCTAGGTTAGAAGAGAAAGAGATAAATTTCTCCTGAAGTAACTATAAATGCTTGACTAGAAAGATGAAAGTCCTCACTATCCCAAAGACAGAAAGACACAGAGTCAGCTCCAGGACTCAGTGAATGCCCCACATGCCTGGGGAACATGAGGATCCCATAGCAACACACTTAGACACAAATTCTGTGCAAAGTGCCTCCTCCTCTGGGTCAATATAGAAGTGACAGTATAGAGTCAACTTCTTGCTAACAAGTATACCAAGGGCCATCTCCTACCTGAAGTTGGGATTAAGAACTCTCAGAGACTCTTCAGCCAGGAACCTGAAGTACCATCACTTGGTGAAGGGACCTAGTAGTGTGAAGTCACACAGAAAGCAATGAGCCAGGCTCTGGGAAAATTACATCTGTGAATATCCATCCCATGTGACAATCAAGATTTGTTCAACCGTTTCAAAACTGCTTCTGCTTTAATTTGTTTTCAGTATTTTTTTTTTTATTATTGACTAGATACAAAAGAATATTTATAAGCAGCATAGGAGTTATGAAGAAAAGTGAGGCAAATACTTGTGTACCCACTACCTAATTTAAGTAAGAAGACGGTACACTGGAGGGCCCCTCATGTCCTTCCCAACCCCATTCCAGTTATTCCCTGCTCAGAGCTAAGCACAGTCTTCTGAGTGTACCATTCCCTTGCTCTTCTTTAAAGTTTAACCACATAGGTCTTATTTCCCTAAGGTAATATTGTTTAGTTTATATGGTTTTGAAATTACATAGAGTCATACTGTATTTTTCTACAATTTGCTCTTTTCCTTACAACATTACATTCCTCCTGAGAGTCACTAATTTTGGTACTTAATAACTCTAATTCTTCATTATCTATGATCCTCTAGTACTCTAGTATATGAGTTTATTTGCTCATTTTACTGGTGTTGGACTTCTCATCTGCCTCCATTCTTTTGCCCTGAACATTCTTGGCCATATCTCCTGAGGCAGGTGCAAAAGTCACTCAAGCTCTCTCAAACTTTCTCACATGAGTATGCCTTCGGAAACCACATCACTCTACATCTTCACCTTAAAATTACAAGCCTGTAAAAAATGTTATCTGCTTGTGGTTTAACTTACATTTTCATGATTACTAATGAGGAAGAGCATAATTTCATATGTTCACGGGCCATTCATGTTTCCTCTTTTGTGAAAATGTTAATTCATGTCTTTGACCCATTTTTCCTTTGGGTTATCTTTTTATCATAGAATCTGTTGAGTTGAATTATAATCCTCTATTAGATTTGTGTGCTGCAAATATTTTCTTCCCTCTGTATAATGTTTCTTCTTGTTTTAAAGCATTTATTGGTGAAGACAGGCTCTTAATTTTAATTTAGTGAAATTCATCTTTCATTTCCTTTATGATATATGCTTGTTTTGGCCTGTTTCAGTAATTTTTCACTACTCTGGGAGTTATAAATATATTCTGTCATGTTGTCTTGCAAAGGTTTTATAGTTTTGCCTTTCACATAGAAGTCTTTAAACTTTTGTATGGTTTCTGACTGCTTCAACATCATTTTTAAGTCCTTTATTTCCCCCCACTTAGCTGCTGTGTTAGCTTTGACCAAAATTAAGTTTATATATTAACTTTCTATAATTTGTATGCATCTTTTTTGAGAGCATGGCAATCAAACACATTGGTCTTTTTATCTAGCGCTGCACCAGTACCACATTCTCTAATTTATTATGAGTTTTCTTTTATCTGGTAATACACATATTCCTAAACTATACCTCTTCAATGGTGTTTTAGCCCTTTGGAGACTTTTTCATTTCTATAGACATAGATCAGCTGATCAAATTCCACCAGAGTACCTGTGGGAATTTTTGTTGGGATTGCATTAAGTCTATAGATAAATTTACATTAGCACTATAGATTCGTCTATAGATCAACTGGCCTTTTGAAATTGAGTCTCCCTATCTTATTTTAGATTTGAGGTCTTATTTAGATTTGGGGTCTAGTATATATCTAGTAGTAGAGTTTTGTGATTTTTTTCCCATAAAGTTCTTGCTCATATTGTATTAGGTTTATTCCAAAGTACTTGTATGTATACAACTAGAATAATCTTCCTTATACTTGAAGTCAATCTCTGTTAGTTACAAAAGCTTCATTTTTTTGTCTCTGTCTTTATTTTGCCTTGCTCTTGATAAATGCTTCCACTGTGTACCAAATTCCAATTTAACAATTGCAGTGTTTTCTCTCGGCTTATTGAAATCATTATCCACTTCTACTTCAATTGTTGTCAAAGCCAATGTCAATCTAGTTGTTCCTTGAAGGTAATTATTTTGTGTTTTTTCCTGGCTGCTCCTAAAAACTTTGTTTCATTTTCGATGGTCTATTAATTTTGCAATAAGTATATTTATTTGCTTGGAATCTGAGAGCTGCCTGAGTTTGTGGACTTGTGTCTTTAACCCATTTCAGGAAACTCCTGGGTTTTAATAAGCTCTTGGGGTTTTCCTTTACCCTAGTTGACCTCCCTTTTCTCCTACATTATTAAATATCTTTAGACATTTTCATTCTATATTCCATGAGTCTTAATTTCTCTTTTAAATTCCCCATCTATTTGTCTTTCATTGCCCATTTTAATTTCTTCAAATGTGTCTTTCATGAATTCTCTCTTCATCATCATCTAATCTTTTCTCAAAACTATCCACTGAATTTTTAATGTCAACTAATTTTTATTTCTAGGAATTCTATTATGTTCCTTTTAAAATTTTCTTGGTCATTTTTAACATCTCTTGTTTTTTTACTTACCTCTTCTATCACTTCATTTATATCTTTTAGTATATTAAATATTCTATTTTATATATTGTGTGTCTGATAATGCCAACACGAAAAGTTTTTAAAGATTTCATTCTGATTTATGTTGTTCCTACTAATTGTCTCTGATAGCATCCCATCAGGTCTTTTGTGATTTTTGACTGACGACTTCTATTTCTCAAAACTTCTTCAGTGGGGAGTTTCTTAGGCCTGTGGTGAAGGTGGATTCTTCCCAGAGATGATGTACATCTGCTTCTTCCAAGCACTTCAGGACACCACTCAGAATTGCGTTAAACTGGTTAACCTAGTGATTTATTGTTTCTCAACCATTTAAGTAGTGTGAACACCGCCTACAAACCTATTTGGAGCTGTCTTTTAGCTATGAATTCTCAGGAAGATTCCTTTCCCTCTACTTACTACCAAGGCTCAAATCCAAGAATTATCCTTTTGTTCTCTTAGGATAGATGGAAGCAGCGTGTTTACCTAACCTTATGCTGAAGATATTGCCTTTAGCGTTTCTGTTTTATGTAGAGTAGGTACTTTGACTACTCGTAGTGGTCCCTGGTCTTTGCCTCGTATCACTACTGTACCCTGCAAGACTGAAAACAAGGTCCAACTCATTGGGTTTGGCAAGTAACTGCAAAGTAAAATTTGGTTTCCATACTCCATTTGCCTTCTTGTTTCAATGCTCCACTTACCTTTCTAATTTCCTGCTTTCATTTAGCTTTGGACACGGATTATTCTTCACTTACTAACTTGCCAACTTAGCTCATTTTAAAAGACTATTTCCTGTATTTTTAAGAGGGTTTTTTTTGTTTTACTTTTTTTAAGTGGAGTATTGATATAGGATATCCAACTCTCAATTCTGTTATATATATTCACACATACTTTCACACGAATACACCAAACCTACTAAATATGCTACATGTAAAAGCTACGCAACCAACCATGAAAATTTCTAGGCAGGAAGAGTGGCAGGCGGAAGGCACAGTGACGAGGATAAGAATGAGAAAAAGAAAGTAAAACTAATGCACAACAGATTTGCACTTTATTCAGGGATAGGATTTTACATTCAGTCTATAAATCACACAAATGTGAAATACATTGATCACTGTTTCTTTCGTCAACTCTCACTCACTCATTGACTTACTCCTTGATTGAAATCATGAGCTGAGTGTCTGCACACACACACATACACACACGCACACACACATACGCACATTTGAATTTTTAAAATTTAAAGAACATAAGAACACATAAGAAATGTGTTCTTTAAATTTTAATATTTATGTTATAAAGCTTATGGAGTCAAAAAATTTACTGAATCTGTTGTTTCCTCATATTTTCTCTATTATTCATACCGCAATTTAATATGAAAAAGTAGCCATGCTAGTCTAGTATACTGATAATAATCCTTTGATTTCCACCACAATCAATGACAGGATAGTGCCTGAGAGAAACATAAAAGCCTCTTAAAAAGCTAAGTAGAAAAAAAAAATAAAATAAAATAAAATAAAATAAGCTAAGTAGAAATTCTTCGTAAGTGATGAGAAGTTTTAGTAAAAGAACCCTATTGTTTAATTTAATCTCTGTTGTTTTCGGTAAAGCACAATAGTACGGTGGCTAATAACATAATTATTTAAAACATTAGGGGCGCCTGGGTGGCTCAGTGGGTTAAAGCCTCTGCCTTTGGCTCAGGTCATGATCTCAGGGTCCTGGGATCAAGCCCCGCATCGAGCTCTCTGCTCAGCTGGGAGCCTGCTTCCCCCTTTCTCTCTGCCTGCCTCTCTGCCTACTTGTGATCTCTCTCTCTGTCAAATAAATAAATAAAAATCTTAAAAAAAAAATATCAATGGCTTTAGATTTGACTGATAGGAAAGGGAAAATATAAACCAATTTCAGTCTGATTAATTCAAAACTGACTAATATAGAATTCATAATACAAACAACACACACACACACAAACACTTCTAGAACTCTTAGAAACCAAACAGCTAGAATTTCAATAAGCAGAATTATTTTCCTATGCTTTTCTTGAAGGAAAAGAAACAAAGGAATAGAAATCATATAGGAGGAATTTAACTTGGAGGAAACTTAGAACCCAATTTTTTTGTGTAATCTATAACTATAATACTTCACAATATAGATTAATTTTCAAAAAGAGCATTTTGAAGACCTAGAAGTTCCATTGTTTCTAAGATTGTGGTATATCCAGCTTCCAAGGCACAAGGCTTAGTAGAAGGACTACAGGCTGTGTAGACAAACTGTGGAGCTAGTAGTTGTAACTGAAGCTTAGCATGCTTAAATAATAAGGTAATACATAATACTATATAATATATAACACATAATATATATGTTATATAATATATATATAATAAGCTCTGCCACTCAGAGCTGGGGCCTCAACACAGATTTCCTTGACTAAAAGTTGGTAATTTTTTAGCTGCTTTACAACTCCCTCTAATGTATATGTAGAAAAATAATGAACCCGAATTTTTGCTAATTTACTCTGAACTATTATACAGTAATAAGAAAGTATAATCAGATTCAGAAAAGTTTTTATGAGTATACAATGGAACTGGAATGTTCTTCCCCTTTTAGAATGCTAAAAGTTCAAAAGCTGTATTTTCATGATTTCACACTTACAACTCAGCTGAAGAATCCCTCTCTCTTTTAACCACCTGCTATAGAGTTACTTCATTGCTAATTCCTTCCTTTTATTCATTAGTGCTTTGAATACAATTCAGCAAGAAGAGAACAATGCCTTGAGAGATCTGATGATTCCTACCTCACTCTGAATTTAGTAAAGTTAACTATTTTCTTGTCTTTTTGGAAGTACATCTGCATCATATTTGAAAGATCTTAGAAAAGAAAATAACACAGAAGCAAGATTAAAAAAACAACTAATTTACTTACTGGAAGTGCCTCGAGATTCTCATTCAGATTTCTGACTTCATTTTTGATGATAGATGAGACTTGACAACCCCATCTAGGTGTTTTCTTGCATTGCTGATCAAAATGAGAAAGTAGAAAAATAGGGAAAGAGTTTATTAAAGCAGTAAAATCCTACTTAAAATATTTATTTCAAAGAAACTTATCGTATTAGCATCTAGGTGTCCAGACTGATGTCAGAATTAAAATGAAGGTGAGTGCTTCTCTCTTAGGGAGGCATATCAAGTTTAAGAGATCATTTTAAAGGAGCGGGAAAGGCCTATATTTTAGAAGATACTTCTCAGACCTTTTCTGAGTGGGTAAGAAGATAGTATGACGAAATATTCAAAGCTCAGATCTACATACTCTGTTTAGTCATTTCATTCAGGTAAGAAAAACCTAAAGCATCTATTAAGTGTCTGGTGGTAATGATAAGAACAGTCACATCTTGTCATGAGCACGCAATGAAGGCACACACTCGCGTTGCGTCTTTCCACAATGTCAGCTTTATTCAGTCGTTATACAAAATTACATCACAATTCTAAAGCGGGTTCAGGATTCCAAACTCAATGACAATTCACCATGTAATTAAACTTGGCTTCTTACACAGCACACAGGGCAGGGCAGAAAACAAGCCACACAATAAGCAGGATAACAGAAGGATGCAGGAAGTGAACGGACCCAACGCTAAATCATCCCAGGGGGCTTGTTTCTTTTCGTAACCAAACTGGATGGCCAGCCATTTGATCTTTTCTTCCGCTATGGCAAAAGGAGCGCAGCAGACAGGAAGGGGCTGGGGCCCAGGGAGGGGGCCTCTATCCGCCTCAATAGAAAGGTCAGGTCTGAAGAGTCTGAGAGTTTGCTGCCAAAATCCTTCCCTTTCTAAAGGGATTTAACTGGTCTTGGATCTCTGCAGACCTCCTCTGGTTCTGCTCGTTATCAATTCTGGGGTGTCAGCTGATGCTGGTCCTGGGGATATCTCCCATATCTCATAGCTGCAGTAGCTTAACTGCTTGCGTTATTGCTTGACACAGGCTCCTGCTTGGCGTGACAGACTCCATTTTGCTCCCTACACATACATAATTTCATTTAATTCTTACTGTAATCTTATGTAGTAGGAATTATAATAAGCATCTCAACAGATTTAAAAATATAAGGCACGAAGTTAAGTGGATTGCTCAAGATCATAGCTAACCAGTGGAAGAACACAAGTTCTTCTAACCATGAGTCCATGCTCTCTTTCTTAATGAAGCACAATGCTTGAAGGTCTTAATGAGTTTCCTTTGTTGGTGTTGTTCAACCTTGGCCTACAAAATAAGAGGCAATATCATATAGAGGGGGAAAGTTGGATAGTTCCAGACAGCTACATTTTGTAAGCTGACTTCAATAATTCTGTGCCACAACAATTACCTAACCTCTCTCAACCATCATTTTCTCATCTATTTTTAGAAAGATAGTAACACCTATTTTGTAAGGCTGTTGTGAGGGTTAGGCTTACATAGTTATGGTTAAATTAGCAGACACAACAGAAAAAGAAAAAGATATATTCTGTGATTTAGAGCTTCTATTAAGTCTTCAGAAAAATCAATAGTGAAATTTTTATTTTTATGAACCCCCCACTAAAACTATGTGTTCTGCACAAAAGATTAATAGCCAAGTTTCAGTTTTGAAAAGGAAAGAAAACTTTTATTATTATTATTATTAATTACAGAAACCTAATAGAAACAGGAGAGGCAAGGAATCTACACATAGATGAAGGTAATAGTAGGAAATGAGTGAGAATAAGGAAAAGTTTCATCAAATCGGGTTCTTAGAACATCCAACCTCATCATCCGGGGAAGCCGGTGGGAACAGCCAGGCTGGAGTGTTGATAGAGAGACCCGGGTGGAGGGTCCTCCCCTCGGGTGAGACTTCCAACTGACCATCCCTATAAAGGCCATTATTATAGGGCAAATCACAGGGTTTGAAATGAAACATTTGTTCGCCTACATGGTTTGGAGTGAGGTGCATTTCCACATTATCATGTTTCTATATTTTCAAGGAACCTGGGCTATGTGTTCGGCCTCGCTTCCTGGATTCCATTCCGGGGGGCCAGCCGAGCCTGGAGCAGGAGGGGATATGAGATAAGATTTGTAGCTCCTGGCATCCAGAACAGAAGGGCAGGTTCTGATCTGGAGACTAGATAATACATTTCAAACAATCAGGCTCCCAAGGTTATTCACACAGCACAAGAATCACAAACAACATTCCTTAGCCTGCCTGTGTATATGCATGTCCAGGTGGTCGGTTATGCGGGACAAATCACAAAAACATTCATCTATACAGAACAATATATCATCCCATTTTCTTGAAATGATATTGTGTGTACATTAATATTGGCTTTTGTAAGGATTTGAAATGCATGAGAACAGAAGTAAAGAAGGGAGGATTTTATAACAAGTCAACAGTGATGTTAAGGAAAACCAGAGCCAGACGGAAGTTAAAATGGTGAAAGCAGATTTTATGCAGGAACTATTGCAATAGAGTTGTAATAGAGGAAAAGAGACCTCAGTATATAATGATTCAATTCCAACACAGCATGAACAAGTAGGGATTTATAGACAAGGGCAGGGAGGGGGTCAGAGGATAGAAAAGTATTAGGAGGAAACATCACAGGTCATGAATTTTGGCTAAACTGACTAACTGACTTAGGTTTCTTTTTTTTTTTTTTTTTAAGGTGTTATTTATTTATTTGAGAGAGAGAGCACAAGTGAGAGGGCACAACCAGGGGGAGCAGCAGGCAGAGGCAGAAGGAGAAGCAGGCTCCCCGCTGAGCAGGAAGCCTGACACGGGGCTCAATGGATCCCAGGACCCTAGGATCATGACCTGAGCCAAAGGTGGACACTTAACCATCTGAGCCACCCAGGTGCCCCCGACTTAGGATTCTTACTAAAGGCAGGCCACTGCGTGATCAGATACCAAGGGCTGGAGATGAGGAATCTGATCAGTATCAAGAGTGATCATAGACAGAGAGTAGAGACTGTTGCTAAATTGAGTGAGCAAGACTTTTGGTAATTCTGGGTGAAGTGAAGCCAAGATGAACAAGTACAAAGGTCAAGGGCTCGTCGAAAAGAGGATGTAGAGGAGCCTGACTAAAGTTGTGCTAAGGAGCATGTCTTGTCAGTGGGCTAGAATTTCATTTGTGGGCCATTTTTAAATTAAAAATCTGATTATTTTAATACATGTAGGACTATTCAGCTGTTCTACTTCTTCTTATAGTCAGTTTTAAGCTGTATTTTTCTGAGTTATCCATTTCACCAAAATGTTCAAAGTTGTTCACAGTATCCATCTTATCATTTTAATGTCTCCAGGATCTGTTTATATTCCTGATACTGGCTATTTGTGCATTCCTTATTTTTTCTGATCCGTCTCACCAAGAGTTTATTGATTATAGTTGGTGCTCTTTACTGTCTATATGCTTTCTATTTCCACAATTTCTGGTCCCAAATCTGATTTCCTTCTTTCTATTCTCTTTGGGTTTAATTTGATATTCTTTTCTAATTTCTTGGCATCCAGGTTGTGCTCATTGATTTCTGCTTTTCTCTTCTTTTTTCATTTCTAACATATACGTGTAAGGCTATAAACTTCCCTCTAAATACAACTTCACTTTTCATATATAGTATTTTCACTCTTATTCACTATTATTCAGTTTGAAATATTTTCTAATTCCCATCATATTTTTTATAATTTGATCCATGGGTTATTTGTACATGCTTCTCTTTATTTCAAAACATATAATGGTATGCTAGTTATCTTTTTTCTATTGACTTCTAATTGCATTATGGTAAAATACTGTACTCTCCATGCCTTCTATCCTTTCAAAACTATTGAGAGTTGCTTTACTATCCTACTACAATCCATTTTTGTAAATGTTCCAAATGTACATCAGAGGAATGTGTATTCTGCAGTTTGAGAAAAGCAGTTATTTTTAAAAGCAGTAATATTTATTAGGCCAAAGCTGGTAATAATTCAACTCTTGTCTATCCAGTCACTGTGTCCCTAGTCTGTGAGACTGCTGAAAACTCTACTCTCAGCCATGCAGCCAGAGTTATCAATGTTTCCCAGTCAAGCAGAGGGTGACTGAAGGGAGCAACTTTAACATCAGGCTCACTATCCAGAACCCCTCTGCTCTTCCATCATGGCCCCATAATTCTTTAATCTCTTGTTAGTACACTGGTACCTTTTAGTAGATTTTGTGTCTGTCCAGATTTTTCAGCTAAACTTAGTAGGGCATTTTGTTTGAAATACTAATCTGCCCTAACCAAGAGCACTGTCGATTTGTTCTCTTTCCTCCCCTGGAATGTGATATCTGTAAGAATAATGACTGTGTCACTATTGCATCCCCAGTGCTGAGAAGAATGCATAGAGTAGATACACAATAAATATTTGTTGAATGAATGATTAAATACATTCCTCCATTTCAACATTATAAATGATTCTTCTTAAATCAGCAACTTTCCAAACACTCATTTCCAGAAAGAAGCCTTTCAGAGGCCCAACTTTTTGGCTGGCTACTGCATATCTTTCAGTTCTACATCTAGAATAATTGGGTAGTTATCCTTTCTAATCATTTCTGTAAAAGCCCCAGGAGTGCTAAATTCATTGACCATTATAAAATGCTTTATCGTCTCCAAAATTAAGGTTAGAAAGTGCCAAATTATATGCTTAATTAAAACAGCTTTAATTCCATATGGGTTTAAGATTAATGTTACTCACAAAAAGTAGAAGCATTAAGGACTTTCCACGTAAGAATAATATTAACTATTGTGTTTGAAGTTGACAAGTCTTTTATCTGATAAATTCTAGGAGTATGAAGACATTTGAAATGTCTATTTATTCCCAGTTATTTCCCCAAGGAATTTAAAAAGATTTTTCCAAACAAGATAACTTTTACCTTCATTTAAAACACAGTTCAGATATTACTGTACCAATTCATATATGAGAAGACAAACGGAGATGGCATAAACTTATCCAAGGTCACAGTCACAGAAGTTAGTCAATAATTTTCAGATTCCTAGTCCTATCTCCTGACTGGGCTCTGAGCCACTATATAAATGGTAGAGTTTAAAATTGTTTAACAGGGGAGCATCTGAAAGCACCAATAAGAATTAAGGTTCTACCTTTGAAAAACAAGTGAAATAAAGATTACTAGGTAACTAGGTATTAACCTCCTGAGAAAGCTCCTAGAATGAATTGTTTAAAGAATTTTACACATTTGCTCAAACTATGTTTTTCTATTGCTTTCTTTTGATCCTTTTTGAGGAGTTAAAATGACAGGCCAAAAGGTGAGGGGCAACCACTCTGCTCTCCATGGACAGCTTCACTGCTAACTGACCTACAGCCACGGTTCAGCTCTGCTAGTGACCAGTGGCTTCAGGAATACCTAAAATCAGATGACTGTGGTCGGGTATTCAAAGATGACAAGAACGTTCACACATCCAGTGAATTACAAACTTCTCTAGCTTTAATCAGTTGAGAAAAAGATAACTGCCTAGCAATTCTAGATGAAGAGCTAAAAGGGTGACATAGCCAGTCAAAAAATGTAGCCTTCAGGAGATTTGGATCTCCAGAATTAGAAGTCATGCAGACTGCTCAGCTCAGAATGCTAACTTAGGAAGGTTGATATTCTTTATTCATTATGAACCTCCTGGGCCTAACCTGATCCCTGGTACTTAGTAGGAGTATCGCAGTTGCAAGTAATAGAATGTCTGGCTTATTTAATCCAAAATAGAATCATTAAAAGTATATTGGTGCCCTAGTAACAACCAAAGAGGACCAATGGGCTTTGTTTATTGGTATTACCAATATGAACTCAAGAATTTTATGTATTTGATATTTTTCAATCCATTGCAGTCATTAATACATTTTCAATTTAAAATGCTATCATATATTCTGTGATTATATCTGTCTATATTTTATTGTTTGAATAAATTTTTTGAAATATAACATCATATATGTAAGTGTACCAAAGTATACAATTTGATTACACAGATACACACAACCATGCAAATACAACCAGATGGAGATACAAAATATTATCAACAACCCCAAAAGTTCCCCTGGAGTAACTATCCCCTTTCTATCTTGAATCCTATCATCATGTTAGTTTTGCCTGTTTTTGAACTTTATATGAATGGATTCATGAACTATGTTCTCTTTTCTATTTAGCTCCATTTATTCAGCATTATGCTCTGATCCTTCCATGTTGTTAAATGCAGCAATGGTCTGTTTGTTTTCATTGCTATACAATATTCAATTGCTGAAATATACAATCATTTATTTATCCATTCTAATTAGTGGATATTTTGATTGTTTCTAGATTTTAGATTTTGTGAATCGTCAGCTTCTACAAGTAGTCTTTTAGGTGTCTTTGGTGCACACTTGTATGCAATTATATGGAGTATGTAACTAGACACGGAATTGCTGAGTCAAAGAATGTGCATATTTTTTAGTAGATACTGTCAAACAGTCTTCCAAAATGGAAATTTACAATTCACACTCCCATCAGCAAGGTTAGAGTCCTGGTTACTCCACATAGTTGC
Organism: Potos flavus; assembly: GCA_028534135.1. Classification (NCBI taxonomy): domain Eukaryota; kingdom Metazoa; phylum Chordata; class Mammalia; order Carnivora; family Procyonidae; genus Potos; species Potos flavus. Next base: position 72,647,203 of record CM052886.1, read on the forward strand.
CAACATGTGACACTTGGAACACTGACAGTATTTTCCATCTTCTTACATTTAGCCATTCTCGTAGGTGTTTAGTGAGAATTTATTGGTGTTTTAATTTGCATTTACCTGCAGACTTAATGAAGTTGGGGACCTTTTCCTGTATTTAATGGAAACACTTGATATCTTTTGTTACATTTGCTAAAACAAGTGAATTCATTACTGGGAGGTCTTCTGGGTTAGCATTCACATGAAATACAATATTCTCAAATTCTGGGCCCATTCTGAGAGGTCCATCTGATAACTCTTCCTAAAACCTCCTCATTCCTCTCCTTTAATTGTGTTTCTTTTAAGTTTCTGACCATCCAGCCAGACTGATTGCAATATCTTATAAATGGGACAGATTCATGCCTCCAACTCTCTCTCCTTCCAGAAAATGAAGACAAAGTTTGAGTTTCTACCTATTAAGAATATCTCCCTCCTCCACTGTCCCACAGACATATCTGAGGGAACTGCAATGACTTGCCAGTGCACCCTGGAATGACTGACCTCAGTCAATCTGACTATGCAGCCAAAGCTGTAGGTTAAAAGGAACAGGCACACTGTAAGTGTGACTGTATTATTCACGTGTCTTGTTTGTCTTCAAGATCTGCTTAGATCTAAGTCATATTTCCACTTTGTTTAATAAGGAAGTACTACTGGGCATGCTCCAACTTTACAACTCGATATGCCAATTAATGGGTAGTTTTTGTTGCATGTCCAACCAATGAACTATGATAAGGCTTTGATCTCTCCCAGCGGTGGGAGCAAAGCAGGAACTCTTTCCCAAAAGGCAATCAGCTGTTTGCTGAAAAGGGTCTAGTTTTTCTCTAAAGTTCCAGAGACTACTGCTATTATTCTCCAACTGGAGTTGAGCACAGCTACATAAAATTCTCATATTCCCAGATACTTCAGACATCGTTGAGCCTTAAGGCCAACTAACCAACCAAGGACCACAGGAATGATCCAGTGAAAGAATAGCTGCCATTTGTCTGGAAAATAAACTCAACACCTTGTACCTCTGACAAAAATGACAGAAGGCACTACCCCAAAAACTACAACCACTATTGGATTTGGTTAGTATCACTGCCTCCATCAGATTCGCACAGGCCCAGCTTCTTCACATTATTAGCTTCTGACTAAAGTTCTAGGGCAGTACATCGATTAGCAGAGCCTAGATCACATGCCCATGCCCCAGCTGCAAGGGAGATTGAGAAAGCAAATACATAGCTTTTTTTTTTTTTCCTTTGAGGCAATTCTGAAACAGGAAGGAGATTTCAATTCTGGGTAGTCAAAATGAATGCAAAAAGTTTGCTTCATTAGGCATTCAATGGGTGTTTGTTGATCTGAATTAAGCTGACCTCACTTCTCTCCTTTCACATCATGATAAATGGAGAGGAAGTGTGAGCCAAGGTTTAACAGATGGTCCCACACACAGCATGGGGACACCTGGGCAATTTGACCCTGGATTTACTTCTTGGACCACTGCTCTCTAGAATATAGTGAGTTAAGATAAATATATGAACATTTAACTGTGTGCCATTCTCTAACGAAGAGAGGCACCTTGTTAAGAAAGTAAATTATGTTCTCTTTCAACATATGGTTGAACTCCCTGTTACAAAAATCTCGGGAGTCTGTATCAGCGAGGGCTATTTAAGTTGTAAGAGATCAAAAATCAAATGAGTTTACTAAAGGTAATTTATAAGCAGAAGTAGTTCTTAGTTTAGGCAGAGATTGATCATCCAGCTCAAAAAAAATTTTGCCCAGGATCCAATCTATCATTATTTCTCTGTACTGCCTTCTATAGTCTCAGTTTCATGTACAGATACTACAGAGTGCTCAGTGGCCTCTCCTACCAACACAACACACACACACACACACACACACACACTCACTCACTACACAGACTACCTGCAGAGGTAGCCAAATAGACACCATGGTTATAAACCTGAGAGACACACGTACCTATGCCAGTAACTACTGTAGGAGAAAGTGGAAGCTTCTCTTTTCCACAAAATTTAGCAAATATCTCCTCTCCATTCTAATGTCTTTGGTTTATGTGTCCATCTCTGAACCAGGTACTATGACTGGGAAAATGGGATGGCCGGCCAGCTTAATTTAAGATTACGAAAGCTTAACCATGAAGCTAGAAAAGGGGAAAATCCACCCCAAAAAAGATATAACTGGAAATGAAAAAGAGTGGTTCCCCCAAAAGGAAACATCTTGGAAAGGCAGGGTACTATTGGTAGAAAAGCAAGGAAATAGGTAGGAGAAGATACATAACAAAAGCCCATTACAGATTGTTTTGGATTTTCTGTATAATTGCAGTCACCCCTTTTTTTTTAGTGTTTAAGAAGTATGCAGTCCATTAAGGACTATTACTACTATGCCATTTTAAAGGATTAAATGATTTTTCAGTGATGGAATCCATTCATATTTCCTAATTTGTTATCCTTTTCAAATGTTCATATGTTCACTATTATATGTCAGTCCAAAAACTCAGACACTAATGTTTCTACCTGACTCATACTGATGAAATTAAAATTTACTGTTAGGGATACCAAGGAGTGTCATAGATAGATTCACAAATTTCATGTGTTCCCCCAGGCACCATGCTCTTTGTTCTTTAGATCAGAATTCTTTAAGATGTTTCCAGTGCTAAGAATAGTCTCTCAAATTATTGTGAAAATCACATTACAGCTTAAACATCTTCAGTTGAAGGCACTGAAAATCATGATCACTTGGGTAACTTCTATCGCTAAAAATGTTTTGAACTTGTAGATTTCTGTGTCCCAACAAGCAATGCCAGCTTGTGCAGTATATCTATCTGTTTCTTTCTTTCTCCAGGAGATCCCATGAATCACCAAAATCAATCCCTGGCCTGTCACAGCAGCTTAAGAAGTCTGTACTTCTACAATACATTTACAATTCATGAAAAATCAATAATAGGCTAAAATGTTAAGGAAAAAAACCCTAAATTTTGCAGTACTGGCAGACACTGACTTATTGTAGCTGGGTTCACGGTCTCTGGCCCCCAATTGAGTAACTGAAATAATGTGTTTTTATACCAGTGACAACCTTCATATAGGAAGCAGCCTAGAAAGGAGAGGAACAAGACAGGTATGTCACTTGGTGCAGCAACGTGCAGCTTGACATTTGGCTGCCTCTGTACCTGGCCTCTGAAAGAAAACCAGGCAAGCTGCCAGCTACCATTCCAATACCCTAGAGGAAGATACCTGCTGAGATCGCACATCCACTTCCAGGGGAGAGAGAATTTTCACCTTTGTGGACGCCCTCTCTCTGGAAGCTGCCAGCTTTCTGCACTGCCCATCTTACTCAGCAAACTAGAGATAAGAGAGTGCTAGAGAAGCATTTTCTATTCACTTCTCACCGCCTGTCATTTGCGGTGACCTCAGGGATAGAGTGAGTACTCGGCATTTGTCAAAGCGGCAGACAACCTGTCTGGGGAACTTTTATTCAGGTTGCTTTCTACTTGGGGATGGCAGCAATCTGTAGGAAGAGCCAAAGGCAAAATGCAAAGGAAAAGAAAACCAGAGGCTGCTCTGCCTTTGCAGTCATGTGGTTTCTGATGATACTGATTAATATTAGGAGAATGAATGCTGTGAAGTCAGACTGTACCTAATTATATTGCCCTCTGAGAAGTAAACTTCTTTTGCACGGTAGCAAAACAGACCAAGCATTTCATTTAGAAGTCCTCCCTTGTGTGTATCCAGTTGTTTACCACATCATAGAGAGTCTTTATTTTTATATTATTATTCATTGTTAGAACATTAGAGAAAACATTTTTCTCCCCAGCCTTGGAAGACCACAATAGCTTTGATGATTCTAAACATTCTAGTCTTTCACCATGTGCATACAGAATTTCCATCATAGTCTTATCTGTAGCCTTAGTGTAAATCATAGTCATCTTGAGTAAATAATATTTTATGTTCTCCCTGACTTCACAGAACATTATCTAGTACGTTATCCCAACTTGTTGCCTGTATTTAATAGAAATCATTTTATTTTGTATTAATCCACGGAATTGGCAAACAATATTCTATTAAGCAATTCTTCTACTGTTGGACATTTAAGTCGTTCCAAATCATATTATAAATCATGCTGCAATTAACATTTTCAGGCAGACATATTGGGGGGAGAAAAAAAAAACCTTGCCTTTTTAATTTCTAAATCAACACACGCTCACTCACTGCAGAAAACTTGGAAAACAAAATAAAACCTACCAATGAAACAAACAAAAAAATTATCTGTAGTCCCTCTACTCAGAAGTAACTATTTTCACTTTAATAGTACATTTCCATCTTTTTCCCATTCATTTGGAAATTTTTTAATGTGATAATATAGCAATAAATTATGTATATTTCTCTATGTAATTAAATATTCATAAAGTCACAGGCTTGAGTCTTATAAACAGTCACACCTGAGTCTGAATCCAATTTCAATCTTTTACTAGATATGTGGCTTTCAGGTATTGTAACACATTTCCAAGGCATTAGATTAATATGATTCAATTTTGAAATGTATTTAAGTGCATTAAGTGGTAAATAGTAAATATTCAGTAAATATAATCATTACTATTAGTACTATATATGGTTTAATGGTTCTATATAACTTTATTATATAGGGAATATAATTAACTCATTCCCAATTACTAAATATTTAAGTTGTTCATACTTTTTCAGTATTATAAAAACTATAAACATCTTCATATGACTATTAGTGCATGTATCCCTCTATTTTCTTAGTATAAATACATAGGAATGAAACTGCCGTATCAAAAAAGGTAACTGTTTTTGGATTTTTAATGCACGTGGCAAAAAACAATTCAGGAAATTTGCACCAGCCTATACTCCCACACACAACTCACTGCCCTTCCAATTTGTTTGCAAAAACTGATTGATATAAGGAAAGATAGAAATTTATGAGCCAAGTTTTCACAATAGCTTCTGCATAACTAAGGACTGAGCTGATATAATTTGATAAGTGCAACCAGCACTGTACTTCTTTCATTCAAATCTTTGTGTGCTTTACTGCTACTAAATTGAGTTTGAAAGAATTGTGTTAGAGGAAGGCTTTCAAATCACAGCATCCAAAAGTGTCAAAGTAGGACTTTAAAAAAGTAATGAAGCATATTCCAGTCACATTACTTTAAAAATTCATTACTAACATTTTTATAAGAACAAATGTTTGAGTACATAATAAACCAAGACTCAGGAAGGTAACAAATATTTCTGATAATATTGTTGTTGATATTAGTGACAACATATCTCACATTTTAAGAATAACATATTATAATTTAATAATTTAAGACATTATATTGCTTCTAAAATTTTCACATGACATAATTATTTAACACCTTTTCCTTAAATGCATAAAAACAACAGCCTAACAAATTCACAAGTGTCTCATTATACAAAAGCTATATACCATTCAATAAAATGAAAGAGCTGCATTAAATTCCTTACATTTCTGCATCTTAGTTATTGAGGTCTCTGTTATATCAAAACCCTACCCTGTAAAGAAAACATTTTAGCATCTTTTATGAAGAGATTCTTTTATTAAAAAAACTTTAAAAAAATCAATCTTGAGGTTAGTGTACTGAAATTATTCAAGCTGCCCCAAATTAAGCCACTTTATTGATTTTATAAATACCAGGTTGAAACTCATCAGAAAGTCCCTGAATGACCAAAATCCCTTCTGACATCCAAACACATCAGAACACATGAACTGTCAGAGCCCATGAGCCATCACACAAGACAGTTCTGAACTCCTGAGGAGAAAATACTTCTCCTAATGACTAATGGCTGATGACATTAAAAAGCACTGGTCTTAACAAAGTATGCAATGATCTAAAATAAATTAGTAATAGAAAATCCCATAAAGGTTTTAAGCCTTGATAACTAGAATGATGATATTTCTAGAGTATGAGCCAACATGGTAATGACAGCACCCACAACCTTCAGTTCTCAGTGAAGGCAGTGCATCCATCTGTTGTAAGGTGAATCGGAAAAGTGTAGTTGAATCAGCAAAAATCTATCACTCCTTCAGAAAAGTAACTATTCATGCCTGCTTCATGCCCGCCCAGTAATACTGAACTGGTAACATCATCATCCCATAAAACAAATCCAATATTGCTACATGTTAACTTTGCAAGATATTTGCCAAGAGTAAGATCTCCCCTGTCTGCTGGAATACTGTGAATTCATTTGGCATTAAGCAAAGTACAATTCAGTGTTATTGCAGTTTTCATTTTATTACATAACCAAATTCTCAGTGTGCTTTTGTATCTGTGACTCTATTTAGGACACAAAACGATAAGTTAAACATCTCTGCTCTCTACTATCTGTGTTATCTTGAATATGTTTCTCAATCTCTCTGGACCTTACTTTTCTCATTTGTAAAACAGAAAGAAGAATATCTTTCTTGTAGTGTTGCTTTAGAGTTTTGTAAAGATCTAGATCAAATTTATAGCCACGGTATGTGGCACACTGCTTAGTAAATCAGTTATTATCATCATTTCATTGCTTTATAATTGATATTGACCATTAACATATTCATAATGCATTCTTAAGATTCTTTCTAACAGAGATTTAGATGCAACAAACAATTGCTAAGTGAATAAAATGTTGGCTTAACAAAAATTTGCCATTGTTAAAGAACACTTTATGCAGTTCAGGTGAAAAAAAATCTATTTAAAGCTAACTCAGTTCTAGACATGCATGCACAGCAAGCACTAAAAAATCTAAGAAACATGCTGTTTCCGAGTTGCCTAAGTGGCAACTCCACAGTAGTCAATTTCACATCAACAGAAGATAATAGTCCAAATCAGAGATGGGTTCAAGCCCATTTGTGCTCAGTGGACCTATACCTCACACTGTAGGTCATGCTGTGAAAGCTGACCTTGATGGCAACAGCAGAGATTCACCAGAGTTTGCTGTCTACTCTGCTTTTTGTATTGAACAGTCACTAACCTCAAACCTTATACATGCAACAAAATGAAATGAAAGGTTTAAAAAATCAGAACCAAAGAATGCATGCAAAAGTTGATGGCAAATATTGACCAGTTGCATACTGAACATAGACCAAAAGAACTGCAGAACACTTAAATTATAAGCCTCTAGCAGTCAAAAATAGTATTTAAGACATTAACGTAATATTTCTACCCCATTTGCTGCTCCCAAAAGCTGTAAGACATTCCAAAGAACAGAATTTCCTAATTCAATTTTTAACCCTTTTTTTCTACCTTTTTTCTCTCCTCTGCCCTATTCTACACCATGTCCATATAGAGCTTACCACAACATTAGCTAGCATATCAATTAAAATTCATCAATGATTTTCCATAGTTCACAGAACAAAGTCTCCAATTTCCAGTCTCATCCCTCCCTATCTCTGTAATTCATGTCCTGCCGACCTTTGCCTGCATTCACCCCATATTTAAACTTGATTGCTTATTGTACATCAAATATCTGTCATATCCTCCTCCTTTGCCTTGCCTAAATGCTCTTTTCACTTTTATTAAGTTTGTTATTTTAATTCCAGGATAGCTAACATACAGTGTTATATTAGTTTCAGTTGTACAATACAAGTGATTCAACAATTCTATACATTACTCAGTGCTCATCATACAAAGTGTACTATTTAATCCTCATCACCTATTTCATCCATCCATCCCACATTCCATTGCCTTGCTTAAATGTTTGTAGTGCTCTTCCGTTATTGTCTAAATATCCTACCTTTCCCTCAAGACTCAATCCAAGCCTCATATCATGGATTACAAAATGAGACCTCAGAACCTGGTTATTACCATAAATGCAGAGATTCAGAAATAAATGAGTATTGCAGGAATATAGCACCAGTATTACTCTGATTTTTCAAGAAAAGTCAGAAAGCTGGATTTTCATATGAAAGCTCCTCATACTTAAGTGATGTAAAATGTTTTCACCTGTAATGAGATAATATGTTCACAAATTACCTGATGTGCTTTGCATTCTTTGTAATTTCAGATGAAGTAGCTTCACTCCTTTCATCCTCCCTTCACACCCATGTCTCCACCCCTGCTCAGGGGCTGACACCTCAGCACAGGTGTTTCCCTGGCACCCACCCCCATCTTTCACACTCTATGAGCACCAACCGATGGTGGGAGGAAGCAAAATCCAAAATGACTGAAATTACACAGCCGCTCATCAGACAAATAGGAGCTGAAGATATGCATTATATCCAATGACAAGAAAATTAAGTTTATTACTTGGCTGAGTGTCTGGCCTACAGATGTACCTGCCCGGTATGACTGCAAGGCAGACCAGCATGTGTGATCTTCCCCAGCAATCCTAGCGCTCCATGACTTCCCTTTCCTCCCTTGAGAGTTTGCTGCTGTGAGAAGTTACCTAAGGTGATTTCTATTTCTGTCTCTTTGGGAGCTTCTTCCTGAACAAGACTGTTTCTCAAGCTTCCTGACGGGCCACATACTCCCACCAATCAGCATAATGCCAGAAATGTCCGCAGTAGGTCCCTCATGTTTTGCTGAGGATTATAATTGGAGGAAAGGACTAAAAGTGTGAAGCACACATAGAGACACTGCTACAAAGGTTGGATTAAATATTCTTTTCAACAAGGGACCGTAACTTTCATCAACATTCCCAAGGGAATCAAAGCTACTCAAAACTCATCAAGTTGTGTTGCAAGTCCCTACAGTCACGGCCCACAGCTTACGTGTTTGACTCCCTCACCGCCTGCCAGGGTACATAGATAATACTTCCTTGGAAATTAACTCCCTGCCACATCAGTGTAACACAAATCTCTTGCAGAACATGAGCAGGTGTAGCCTAAATCAAGGAGATTTGCAGCCCAGGAGTTTACTGGTAGATTCCATGGGAATACAGTTCTATTAGGAAAGGTTTCATATTTGTAAGTAATTAAAAAAAAAAAAATGAAAGTAGGAAGAAAGGTTTGTCCTTACATAGGTTAACTTCTGCCCTATTTTCTGTCAACACTCCACTGCCAAAAAAGAATCCAATCATAAGAAAGACATGAAAAATTGTTCCCCCAAAATATGGTGCAAAATATGGTGTTCCCCCAAAACATTTCTAGCTGTCTTCCTAGAGCTTAGGAATTCCATTTTAAGGAAACAGTTATCTTCTTTGGAGTGATAAAATCTGGGGTATTCTGTATGCTGGTGTGACGTCTTGCATCACCCCTTCCTTTATTTTTGTTTTTATCATCCAAAACATAGGACAGAATGGAACATCGGGGTTTGGGTCATGCTGAGAAGTCCCACTGGGAAAGGCGACTTTTATTCTCTCGCATTTGCAGGATTGTTTCATGGTATTGACACGGGGCAGCCCTGGTGCCCATCAGCCCGGGAGGCCTTGATAAATGGCTTCACATAAATCTGCTACTTCTATTTAAAGAAATCAGTGAGTTTTTGTACTCTTCAGAAAGAACTGTCCCCTGTGATGTGTCATTCAAATAGCCAGAGGCATCTAGAGTTTGTAACAGCTGGAACCCAAAGACCTCTTTAAGGGAAAGCCCCAGTGCCACCATTTACCCATTCTAATTCAAGCCAGAAGTTCCTATGGTTTGCTGAAAAGTAACCCAGCACTGCCCAGCAACACTTAAAAACAACACCCTGCGAGGAAGGGTCAGTTATTTTGATGAACTAGCTACAGCTGAATTGCCATTTTTTCCTGTGTTCTCCTAGTATTTTTTCTACCATATTTCTTGGCTCTCCTCTAAACAGATTTTGTGCAGCAGACCTGTATTTTTTAATTCCAGGGCAACCATAACTGCTACATAAAGCCTCAGTGTCATGCTCCTTGTTTAGATTGACGCATGGTTTAATCAAATGTTTTGTTTCCATATTTCAGTATGCTTTACCTTAAATATTTATCATCAGAATTTGAAAACAGAAGATAAAACAGTCTCCAGACCATCTCTTATCATTACTCAAGTCTAACTTAGGCTATTTTTAACTTTTCAATAATGAGTCTTCCCAGAGAAAATTATATGTAACACATTTGTAAGGTGATGACAATGCATATGCTCTTGGTACAGTGCTAACTGCTCCCCACGCTTTATTGAATTTATCCTTCACAACAACCTTTGGGGTCAGGTGCTATTTTTATTCCAATTTTATAGGAGGAGAGAACTAAGGCTTGGAAAGATTAATTACATTGGCCAATGTCACAAAGCTAGGAAGATGAAACGGGGGGGATTTGGACCCAGCTGTTGGGGCCGCAGAGTCCGTATCTATGTCACCACACATAGCTGCCACACAGTGTGCTACCAATGAACAAGGACACCAGTGTTCCTGGACAATGATGAAAACAGTAAGCCTTGTTCCTATAGTCAGAAACCCGAAACTGCTAATTAAGGAAGGGAATTTGAATCTCTGATTAAGTTACATTGTCAAGATTGAGTTTCCATTCCCCAGGGCATTTATTCCAAAGACCTAAATTCATAGAAGAGATGAAACGGAGTAAGCCAATGTCCCAGTTTTCATACGTTTCATTTAATCTTCAAAGTGACATTGCAGGTGAATTTTGTTATCTACATTTTTATAAAAGAGAAAGAAAAAAAAAGACTCAGGTAAGTTATGCAACTTAACCAAGGACGCACAGATAATAGAGGGTAAAGCTGGAATTCAAACCCAGATCTCTCTAGCTCCAAAAATCATTCTACTAGATGGAGGCAGTTTGGTCTTGGGCCAATTAGAGGCAACAGAAATCAGGATAATCAGATTGATTCTTGTTCTAGAATTCACTCTCAGCTTCCAGTGCTAAACAGTCTAAATGGCAGAGAATGTGACGGATTCCAAGTTCTCATGATCAACTGAAAAGGGCTGATTTTAGCTACGGCCATGGAAAACAAGTAGAAGCTTACAACTGAAGTGAGATGAAAAATGACAAATTCTTTTTGTGTTCCTAGAAGAAACTATATATTTTAGGCAATTATCTAACTTGCTATTCCAAATGAATAATATCATCACCAGCCTAAAACTAAGACTTTTTTTTTAACATATAATGTATTATTTGCTTCAGGGGTACAGGTCTGTGAATCATCAGGCTTACACATTTCACAGCACTCACCATAGCACATACCCTCCCCAGTGTCCATAACCCAGCCACCCTATCACTAGCCCTCCACTCTCCAGCAACCCTCAGTTTGTTTCGTGAGATTAAGAGTCTCTTATGGTCTGTCTCCCTCTCTGGTTTCATCTTGTTTCATTTTTCCCTCCCTACCCCCTATGACTCCCCATCTTGCCTCTCAAATTCCTCCTATCAGAGAGATCATATGATAATTGTCTTTCTCTGATTGACTTATTTCGCTTAGCATGACACCCTCTAGTTCCATCCACGTCATTGCAAATGGCAAGATTTCATTTCTTTTCATGGCTGCATAGTATTCCATTGTATATATACCACATCTTCTTTATCATTCATCTGTTGATGGACATCTAGGTTCTTTCCATAGTTTGGCTATTGTGGACATTGCTGCTATAAACATTCAGGTGCACATGCCCCTTCGGATCACTACATTTGTATCTTTAGGGTAAATACCCAGTAGCGCGATTGCTGGGTCATAGGGTAGCTCTATTTTCAACTTTTTGAGGAACCTCCAGACTGTTTTCAAGAGTGGCTGCACCAGCTTGCATTCCCACCAACAATGTAGGAGGGTTCCCTTTTCTCCCCATCCTCGCCAACACCTGTCGTTTCCTGTCTTGTTAATTTTAGCCATTCTGACTGATGTGAAGTGGTATCTCACTGTGGTTTTGATTTGTATTTCTCTAATGCCGAGTGATGTTGAGCACTTTTTCTTGTGTCTGTTGGCCATTTGTATGTCTTCTTTGCTGAAATGTCTGTTCACGTGTTCTGCCCATTTCTTGATTGGATTATTTGTTCTTTGGGTGTTGAGTTTGAGAAGTTCTTTTTTTTTTTTTTTTTTAAGATTTTATTTATTTATTTAACAGAGAGAGACACAGTGAGAGAGGGAACACAAGCAGGGACAGAGGGAGAGAGAGAAGCAGGCTCCCCGCTGAGCAGGGAGCCCGATGCAGGGCTCGATCCCAGGACCCTGGGATCATGATCTGAGCTGAAGGCAGATGCTTAACGACTGAGCCACCCAGGTGCCCCTAGAGAAGTTCTTTATAGATTTTAGACACTAGCCCTTTATCTGATATGTCATTTGCAAATATCTTCTCCCATTCTGTCAGCTGTCTTTTGGTTTTGTTGACTATTTCCTTTGCTGTGCAAAAGCTTTCTATCTTGATGAAGTCCCAGTAGTTCATTTTTGCCCTTGCTTTCCTTGCTTTTGGTGATGCTAAAACTAAGACTTTTATGGTAATATTCTCAGCAAATGATATTAAAGTTGTTCAACATCCTAATGGTCAATAGGGAGCTTCAAAGGTCACCTTTACTATTTTTACATCTCACCATATTACACCAGTCAAACACCTAGTAGGCTTGCTTGATATTTACTTATCTTTCGTCCTCATATTCAAATCCTAGCCCCCAGGAAACCCTGAGTTTAGAAACTTCACATTAACAACAGAAAATAACTACTTAAAAAGGACTTCTATTATAGTTTCCCAAATTGACCACACATTACACACAAGGAAACCCTTAAAAAAATTCCAAAAATTGCATCCAGTATGAAGCCTATTCTCTGGTCACAATGCACTAATGCCAGAAAGAAAGAAAAAAAAACAAAACAGGTAAAATAGTTATCAGGACAAGTCAAAGTTCTATCTCCATAACATTTTAGTTTAAGAAAAAAAGAATTATAACCAGAACTAAAAATAATTATGAAAAAAAGTACATATTTGAGTCTTTAGAACACAGTAAAGATTTGTACTGTTAAGTATCAAGTAAGAGTGAAAATAAGGGAATTAAATATTTCATCTCAAGAAGCTAGCAAAAAGAACAAAAAAATAGCTCAAGGATAGCAGAAGGAAGAGATTAATAAAGTCAGAAATGTATGAATTTTAAATCAGAAAAAAAGAGCTGATAAATAAATTTAATAATTGTGTTCTTGAAAATAAAATAATAAACTAAACAAACCACTGGCATAATTAATTTGAAAAAAGACATGGGGTAGAGAAATCATAAATACACAAAAATAAAATTATAACAGGGAAAAAGTACAGACAGCAAATTAAACAATTATTAAAAAACAAACTATAACTAGCATAGCTTACACTGTTTTAGAACGTAAGTCATTAATGAAATATTAATGTTTTATTCATTCAAATGTATAATTATAACTGCAATTTAAAAACTCATTCTTCTTAGATATAATTCCTAATGAATCTAATCATTGAACTCATGAAGGACCAACATACAGATGCTTATGAATAATTATACATTTCAGAAGGAATAAGCAGAATGTCTCATAAATCTGTCCCTGAAAATACATCAGAAGTTCATACAATTTTCATCAAGTATCTTGTGTTCTGCATTAAGTTCAGAATAGATCATTTCAAGAACTGTGAAAAGTCTGAGATTTTCCCAGCTTAGAAGATAACAAGTTAGCCTGTTTCAGGACCATTTCAGGACCATGGCAGGAGACATGAGATGTCCAGATCACAGACAAAGAACTTGATCAGTCATGACACATTAGGCAGCATGAGCTCCACATTCACTGTGTTTCCTCTCAGCCTCCAAGTCGCAAGGCAGCAATGAGGAGGAGATCAAGTAGATACCACTCACATGGTGGGCTTGTGTCCCAGCTGAGAAACTCTGAGCTTAGGCAAACCTGACTAACATTTCCCTCAGAAAAAAACATTATCTTTATTGTCCCAGACGAAGAACAAATCTGCCTTCTCCCCTAAGGAGATACTATCTCTATCTTCCAAGGCTGTTCACTATACAAACATCTTTAAAAAGTTAGCCTAGAACAAAAGTTGTCAATGTTTCTGCTCACAAAACATGTAGAAATGTGAGAGATCCATGGAGAATTATCTCCCAAGGCACAGCATATATAATACATAAAATGTTAATGCCAACAAGATTAACTATAAACTCAGAAGTGTATAAAATTCTTAAAACCAAGCAAAATCCTACAGCTAGAATGTCAACATCCCCAGATTATCAGGTATGGTTTTCACATGGGTATCAGTTAACTCTTTCTGAGTAACAAACCAGCCCAAATTTAGGCTAAAAACAATGATGTATTATTTCTCAGTAATTCCTGGGTTGGCTAGATGGTCCTTCAGGTTTTACCTGGTTCACTCACAGGCTGCACCTCCAGCAGAAACTGGAGGTGGCCTCACTCATATGTTCAGCAGTCTATGCTGGCTGGCTGTTAGGAAATGTCAATTTTCTTCCACATGGTCACTTATCCTCTGAGAGGCAAAATCAGCTTCCTTCCATAAACTCTCTGGCAGCATTCCAAGAGGCAGTAAGGTCTCATACGACACCACTTTAGATATATTCGATTAGTTAAAGCAAATCACAAAGCCATCCTAGATTCATGGGATGGGAAAATAGTTTTGTTCTCATGATAAAGGAGCAGCAGAGGACTTCTGACCATGTTTTTAATTTACCACAACAGGACTCCTAGATGCTTGGGATTTACTGTCTGAAGTAATCATGCAAAAACAATGCCCAGATGAATGCTGAAGAACTGTAATACAACCAGGCTCTGATGAACCAAGAAGTTTCACAATAAAAACTACAAAAGAAAAATATTAACTCCACTGAATATTAATCATAAGGAAAAGCCACCCTAGTAAAAAGTTTGGCCATCATGCTTAAACAAAATTAAACCCGTCGCTTGGTTGCAGAAATTGTCAATCCTAATTAAACAAAAAACTCTTATTTTTCATGAAATCTCTCACTGGCACAGTGTTCCATATAACACTCTCTGAGAAAAGCTATAATGAAAAACATGAATTTTAGAGTCCAACAAACCTGGTTTTAAATCTAAGTATTGCCACCAACAAGCTTTTGACTTGGAATAAGTTGCTTAACTTCTCTAAACTTAAGTCTTCTGAAACAAAAATTCAAGTTTCATTGTGAAGACTGAATGTAATAATGTATGTACAAGAGCCTATGCAGCAGATAGTTGGTAACACTGAAAAATATTCTACTTCTTTTTCCTTACCAGGAAAAAAATTCTACTTCTTTTTCCTTTCCTTAAAGTCAGCTCATTTATTCACTTATGTCCCTTCCCTTCCAGGTCTAGATAGAGAGGAATTTATCATTCTACTTAGTGGTGAGTGATGTCTATTTGGGCAACTAATCCAAGGACATCAAATACTACTACTAAGAATTTCCATGTTTTCCAAAAAATGGGTCTGTCCTTCTGCTATGGACATATATGGAATACTCCCT
This sequence comes from Potos flavus, assembly GCA_028534135.1. NCBI lineage: Eukaryota > Metazoa > Chordata > Mammalia > Carnivora > Procyonidae > Potos > Potos flavus. The sequence continues at coordinate 72,662,568 of CM052886.1, forward strand.
AAAGTTGAAAGAAAAATGATAAAACTATTTTTAAGAGGTGACTAATAGCTCACAATGATAACTATAATCTTTTTCAACTTAATATTATCTATTGGAATATAGTATTTGAGATTTAACAACAACAAAACATGGGTGGCAATGGAGAAAAAGGAAACTGAGTATGAATCTTTGAGGATAAAAGACAAGGAGAAAGGCAGAAACATCTGGGAAGGGGTAGAAACCAAGAAAAACTAAAGTGATTTTAGGAAAAGTAATTTTCTTACCCAGCATTCTGACAAAAGAGACAGCTTGATGCAGCTGAGAGTCTGCAAGTAGCCACTACGGACCCTTGGAAAGTCCTGGAAGCAGTGATCACAGTGGATCACAGTGCAAACTTACAAAACACTGGTGAGGAGAGCAGTAGGGGACTATGGCTCCCTCTGAACATGAGAGAAAGGGCTTTCTGTCAGGCATCGAGATTTGAGAACTGCTATTTGAAAGGATTAGCTCTAAACATTGTTTGCCCCGTCTTGATAAAAATTGTCTCCAGCTCGCCCCCTGGAGAGAACTAAAACCAGCACATTGGTGAATTTTACACAGCTGGAAAAGAGCAAGGGCTGAAATACAAGGCTGCACATCCAAGTTTCATGTAGGTGAGAACAGGCTTTCAAAGGTGGAAAAGGACTCACCATGCTTATTTTTCTTATTGAAAATATGATATGGAAGTTATATGATAGTCTTGCTCAAAATACATTCATGGTAAGAAAAACTACCAAACCCATGTTGTAACTTTCCCAATGCATTCTAGAAAATGCCTTATTTGAAATGATCCATGCAGAGAAATTACCTGGGGGATTTACTTTTTTAAATGCAGTGGTTTAGTTAGGAATTAAGCTAAATATTTAGATATGAAATAAAAAATAGCTCAAAATATAGCTAAACTTTGGTGAATTTTTGTTCTTTAAATCCTTTATTTAATTCTTTTATCTCCATTTGAATAAAGAGTTATATTTGTGTCACTCTTACTTAGATATATTCTGGAAATCACTTTTAAAAGTTTCTCTAATCTTCATTTTCTTCATCATAGAAATTCTTCAAGTAACACATTAGAGAACAAATCAAATGAGAAAGTTAGCTGAGCAAGTTCTGTATTTGTAAGAACATGTCACATAATTTTCATTAAATACTTATTATCATAGCAATATGATGGTATAACATGTTTGAGGACGGAATCTAAGTATTTTTGTTATAACATAATTCATGGTTAGAAATATATCTCTATCCCCTATTAGCGATTAGATAATTCAAAACCTGATGCAGAAGTGAGAAATTCTAAGGAACAGTGATAGAATAGTTGATTAAATAACTGTTGGAAGAATAAACCAATTGCAGGGACAATTCATCCTCAAGGATTATGTTCTTGACACACAACCACCAGCAGAATACGAACATTGGTCCGACTTATGACCAGAGTTGTAAGAAAATGCTGGGTGTCAGGGACAGCAGCTGCAGAAATGCTGGCTGCCCTCCCCACATGGTGAAATTAGAAAAGAGTGTAACTACCACAAGTGACCAGGCACAGCTCACAGCTAAGCTTCAAACTGCTCATTATTTGGAGTAATTATATAATAGCGTGGTGCAACTAAACAAGATGATAATGCAGCCCATGTCTTTGCTTATAAGAGTGAAGAATACAGCAAATAAGGAGAAAATGATACAATGAATTAAATATTAGGAAATAAATCTCCTAAAACTCATACCATATACTATGATTCATACAGGGAGGGAGAAAGTAGAAAGCTTTAAATACGGCAATTTTAGTTAAGTCTCAATCATATTCCTGAACCTTGGGTGTTAATCTATTATTATCTATATCTATATCTATTATAATCTATATATATATTATAATCTATAATTTGATACCCAAAATTGGTCTCATTCTACAATTACAATAAACACAGCAACTATTTCCACCTCCAATTCCTCATCCTCCAAATCTCATACAACTTCAGCTCCTCACCATTTAGGTAAGGAAAAGTTAACTGATTGTCCTGAAGAGAAATGGACCCTGCATCAGAGAGGGGTGCCCAGCATTATGAAGAGGAAGTCGTGAAACTTTGCCACAAAGCCATCCAGAGTGACAGCAAAATCTACTTAGGTCTGTTGTTGCTCAAAATCACATAGCTGGCATTTAGAAAATACCATGTCTCACTTTTATTTTGGAAAATTCCCTCTGGCCATATCCTCCCCCTGTCTTTACAATTCCAGAGGAAGTAACTTCAACGCATTCTGTAACCATTTCCACCTTTACTTTTGTCTGGCAGACTTTTAATCCCAGGAGTCTGTTAAAAATAAATCAAAGAATACAGAAAAAACAGAATGGATATGTATCATTAATGGAAAGGAGTCGTTAAATATCACATGAAACTGTGTGACACCTTTCAAAGTGTTGAAAAAGTTGCTAAAATCCCAAGCACTAGAAACAATGTTCTCTGTAATTTTGTTCTATCATATTACCCCCTACTTAAATTGATTCAGTCAGTTACTGTGTACTGGTCAGGCATAAGGCTGAGTGTAGGACAATGTGGCAGATATAAAGATGAAGTCTGTATAAAACTTACTGCATAGTTGATAGGACATATACATTATTAAATATAATTCAAAGAAGAAAATAAGTTACAAAATCCATAGGACACAAAGGGCATTATGCTGGGTACCTGTGGGAGGGAGTACAGGGATACAAAAGAAATATAAGATATACTACTAAGCCCTCTAAGACACCACAATCTAATTAAAGATGTGAAATATTTGCAGGGACCATTTAATTTTAAAAATTGGTTAAACAAAAGCTATATGCTTATGTGCTTCCTTCTTCCCAACTCAACCTTGCCCTACTCCTCACTAACTAAATCCATTCTGGAACCTCCTTTCCGTGGTTAACAAACTGCCTCTCTCCTGACTATCTGCACTTAACATACTCAGGCTTCCCCTAAACCTATGAACTAGAAGCTAAATTATTCCCCAAGCCTTTCAAAGCCGGGACTGCAGTAGACATTGTCTTTGATTGGAATGTCATTTATAAATTGTACAAGGCAGGTTTTAATGCCTTCCTTACCATTTGAACTAAAATACATTGAAACTCTTGAGAGTTAGTGGTGGGGACTAGAGATTAGAGGTCCTGAAACTCAAGGGTGGAGCTGACACTGCGTATTATGTGCAAAATAATAGTAAGGTGAGGAAAATCAGAAAATACAGACAGAACATAGAAAAATGAGAGGAATCTTTAATATATCCTTTGAAAGATGGACACAAAGCAGCTCAGCTCCTGAGAAACCATTTATATCCCCCAATGGCTCTACTTTGTTTCCAGTGTCTTGATATTAAATCACCACATATCAAATTAAACTTTTGTTTAATTTTTCAGAAGAGACACAAGAGAATATAGACCATTAACTCACCACATTCAGAAAAATCCTGTTTATTTTGAGCTTCACTAGTTACTGCCTATTCCTAACACTGATTTCTTCTACAATTATGATCACTCCAACTAATCCACAGAGACTTTGACATATCACCTTGACCTTACTCCAAATACTACCACAATGCTAGGTAACTTGAGTATCATGTTGATAACTGTGATGGTAAATTTTATGTGTCAACTTGACTGGGCTAAGGGATGTCCAGATAGCTGGTAAAACATTATTTCTGGGTGTGTCTATCAGGGTGTTTCCAGAAGAGATTAGCATTTGAATCAGTAGACTAAGAAGGTCCTTTCTCACCAATATGGTGGGCATCATCCAATCCTTTGAGGGCAGTCAAGAAAGGGCAAGTATGTGTGCTCTCTCTCTCTCTCTCTCTCTCTTCTTGAACTGGGACATCCATCTTACCCTGCTCTCAGACACTGGAGCTCCTGATTCTCAGGTCTTTGGAATCTTGGAATTACACTAGCAGCCCCAACCCCACCGCACACTCTCATATTCCCCCTCCCATTCTCGAGTCTTTGGACTCGGACTGAATTATACTATAGGCTTTCCTGTTTATCCAGCTTGCAGACAGGATATTATGAGACTTCTCTGCCTCCATAACTATGTGAGCCAATTCCCATAATAAATCTCTTCTTATCTTGGTTCTGTCTCTCTGGGAGAACCCTGACTAATCCATTAACCCATGCTACAATCTAACTACTTAATTATTTGCTCTCCTTCATTCCCATCCACATCATGGTCACATCCCATCACTGTCATCACTAGAAACTGCTTTAATTTGCTCCTTGACCTCTCTGAACTATACTTTCCAGGACCCAATCCCTTAATGATAAATTCAGTGAACACATTTCAGTGCACGTGTTACTTAACTTTGCTATGGCATCGTGCCATCATTAGCCACCCTACTTCTTTGACATACTTTTGTCCCTAGGCTTCTCTGACACTGTGACTTCTTGATCTTCCATCTCCTTCTTTGGCTGATTTTTCTGAGTCAACTTATGGCTTCCTCTTTCTGTTCTACCGCTATATCTGGATGCTCCTCAGGGTTCTTTCTTCTGTGCCTGGGAAGCATGTGTGGAGAAAGGCTAGAAGCAGGCTACCTCACCCAATTCAACTCCTATCTTTATGACGATGACTCCCCAAGTTTATAGCCCAAATCCGTATGTTTACTCGATATTTCTGCTCTGTGTCCTTAGGTAGCTCATATTCTATATATCCAAAGCCAAATTCATCTTACTCCCAAATCTGTTTTCTCCTTTTCACTTAATCAAGTCAGAAGCATGGCATCCATCTTAAATCTTCCCTCTCCCTTGCCTGTCACTTCCAACCTATCACTGACTCCCAGTCTTTCGATCTCCTGAATGTCTTTAGACTGAAGCTCTTCAAGCTTCCCAGTCTCTCTGCCACCATGGTAGTTCACAGGAAGCCAAATACTATATCAAGTAGAATATATTTAACAGGAACAAATCTGAAGTTGATCTAACGTCCTTTATTTTTATTTAAGCAAATATATGCAGTAATATTAAAATAATAAGATTATATATTTAGATTTAAAATGTTTGCTTCTAAGGATATTAAAAAAATAACTGATATTTGGATTTAAAGATAACTATATTCTATAGGGATAGTGTGGCTGGGTTATGGACATTGGGGAGGGTATGTGCTATGGTGAGTGCTGTGAAATGTGTAAGCCTGATGATTCACAGACCTGTACCCCTGGGGCAAATAATACATTATATGTTAATTAAAAAAAAAGATAACTATATTCTATTTTGTGAACCACCTTCTAAAAGAAGATAGTCAAGCACATTTTTTTTTAAAGTAGGCTCCACATCCAACATGGGGCTTGAACTCCTGACCCTGATATCCAGTTTTAAGTTCTACCAACTAAGCCAGCCAGGTACACCAAGCACATTCTTAAATAGCACATTCTTAAATAGCACATTCTTAAATAGCACATTCTTAAATAGCAGCATAAGCCATACTTCCATCACACACATGCTATTGAATAAAGCTATTATACACCCCTAAAATGATAGACTGCTTTGGCAAAAGAGTGAAGCTATAATTCAAAAGCACTCAAGCCCTCAAAAACATTATTTTATCACTAGTTCCTTAAAGAAATAATGCCAGGAGGGTCAGGAGGCTCCAGCTCCTCAGAATGCAGGGCCCTAAGCAAATACGAACCCAAAACCACCTGTAGTCAGAACTAACAGGAAACTTTAACTTCTAGGAATGACATGAAGAATGATTCTAAATATTCCTAAAATATCAATCATACTGGAAACCCAGAAGAATAAGCATATGAAAGAAAATAAATTATTTGTAAAAAAAAAAAAATCCTTTGAATTGCGAAGAACAGAACAACTGTGATAACAAGACTTTTTCTTCATAGACTAGTCATGGTAGGGAAGATTCAGTGTTGAATATATATCATCACTATCATATTTGATTCTTACAACTAACTCTAAGAAGGAAACTGGGCTTGCTATTCCAATATAAAAGGAGAAAACTGGGGCATGTGGAGTATTCTGCCTTTAGAATACTAGGTCAGTTGACATACTTTTGTCCCATAGCTAGATAACTACTAACTGTATCCACTATCAATTTAGTCCAATGAGCTCTGCACTGCCATTTGCTGCAGTTTTATGCATATGACTAATTATGCCAGTTTGCATTCCAACAATTCCACCTGTCCTATGAAGCAGTTTCTACCAGAAGGCCTTGGGGAAGCACATACACAGCTCCAAAGAATACCTGCAAACTGCTTAACCATTGATTAGTGATGGCAAAGTTCACGGTTGCAGAGAACATATTGGTTTTACCATGAAGGCACCTGGGATTTAATAATAAATGCCAGGTATAATTTGGATCTGGAAACGATAAAGTGTGTAACTACTCTAAGATGTGATCTGACAGCTCGGCTCTGTCTATCAACCTGTAGGATGCCTTCTAATGACCCCCCAAGAGCTAATTTATATTACCTGGCCCAAAGCCAAGTAATTTCCCTTTCAAGCATTTCCTCAATGAAAAGCAATGACTTTAGCAAATAATTCAAACTGTTGCTTCTTTTCTTACACAAATCACTTTTACTCTGTGTATGACTTAAATAGTTCTTTCGTCCAGACTTCTATAATCTTGACTTGATAACATCCATACAAAAACAGAGTCCCCCTCAAATTAAATTAACGCTGTGAGGACACTGTGAAGCCTGCCTGTGTCCAGGTGCCTAGAGCTCTCAATTTTCCTCTTATTTTTGGATAGGAATATTGATTTCAGAAACATCCAATTGATTTCAGTGTGTCCATGGCTTAGGCCTGCCATCATATCACATTAAGTTATATGCCTTCCTCGAAAAACCACCTTGTCAATGGTATTTCAAAAATGCCTGACATATGACACCAGCAAATTCTAAGTGTTACATGACATTCTATGTCTGAGTAATAGGACATAATTCACAACATGTCGCTTACTCATTTTCAAGTCAGTTCTGCTGAATGACAGGGAAAGAGTATGTTTTAGATACTATTTTTTTTTCCTTAAAACTCTCAGAGCTTACAATGGCAAGTGTCACTAAGCACCAATGTCTAGTAATGAGCACATATGAGTTGATCAGTACTAATGTTCTATTCAGTAAAAACCGGCAAGTCACTAAAATGTTCATTTAACATATGTCGACCCCAAAAACCATTCCACTTCAAACATCTTATCTCTCTTTATTTGATTTAGCTTGAAAGCAAAATTGGCACAGTGTTATTCACCACTGGAGATTAACTTCTAATAGAGTTGTTAGAGTACATATATGCATGTGAATTGTTCGCCATTGTTTCAAAAAAGGAGAAGTGAAGATTAAAAGAGAAATTGCCAAAGATCTTCCAAATACTTAGACTGAGCCTGAAAATCACATTCTTGAAAGCCTTTTTCAATTTAGGTAAAAATAATGAAATAAGCATTTACAAAGAAAATAGAGAACACAAAGGACCATTAGCAAAAGCAGCACGAGCTTTGAGGGAATAAATCAGACCAAGTTGATAACTTTTCAGTGAAGTTATAACATTGATGAATAAAGAAACAAACAAAGAAGATATCTTACATGTTACGGATATAGTTAAGAAAATATTGATTTTTTATTACTCAAGTGTTCTAACCACATAACCAATGGAATAATAATAAGCAATTCAGGGTTTTGACCAACAGGAGGTAGCTACTTTGGTCAATGTAACCCTTCTAAAGTTTTGGAAAAGAAACACCAGTGCTAGTAAGTTCCTAATTCAGTTAAACATTGCTTTCTTTGGTCTGGAAGTGACAGCATACCACGTACTGAGATTTTTCTAATTCATGTATTTAGGAAACCTATCTAATAGTCCTAAAAGCAGAATATATCAATGCATCCATTTAGTTTTAAGATACTCATATCATTTAACAACACACACACACACACACACACACACACACACACACACACACAAAAGCCTAGAAAAATATAAATTACCTTTGGAAGACAGGTTTAGAGTGGGAAAAAAATATTTTCTACAATAATGAGAATGAGAAAGTCTAGAAAGTATTAGCACTACAGTTTTGGGAAATAGCAATCAACAATTTATTTATGGTAAATAAAATTAATGAGAATAATCACTTCAGAAAAAGCATTTGGCAAACGGTAAAAAGCTGAAAACTTTTCCTCTAAGATCAGGAAGATAAGGATGCCCACTCTTACAACTTTTATTCAACATAGTATTGGAAATCCTAGCCAGAGCAATTAGGCAAGAAAAAGAAATAAAAGGCATCCAAATTGGAAAGGAAGAAGTGAAACCATCACTATTTGCAATGTAACATGATATCTGAAAGATACAAAATCGATATACAAAAAATCTGTCGCTATTATGTACACTGATAATGAACAGAGAGACAAATTTTTAAAAACAATTCCATTTAAAATTGCATCAAAAAGAATAAATTATGAAGGAATAAATTTGACCAAGGGAGGTGAAAGACCTGTGCACTAAAAACTGTAAGACACTGATAAAAGAAATTGAAGAGAACACAAATAAATGGAAAAATATTCCATGCTCAAGGACTGGAAGAATTAATATATTTTTTAAAGATTTTATTTATTTATTTATTTGAGAGAGAGAGAAAGTGAGAGACAGAGCATGAGTGGAGGGGGAGGGGCAGTGGGCAAAGCAGGCTCCCTACTGAGCAGGCAGCCTGATGTGGGGCTCAATCCCTGGACCCCACGATCATGACCTGAGCTGAAGGCAGATGCTTTAACCGATTGAGCCAACCACACACCCCTGAAAGAATTAATATTGTTAAAATGTACATACTACCCAAAGCAATCTATAGATTCAATGCAATCCCTACCAAAATTTCAGGGGCATTTTTCACAGGAATAGAAAAGAATCCTAAAATTTGTATGGAACCACGAAAGACCCCTAATAGCAAAACAATTTTAAGAGAGAAAACAAAACTGTAGGTGTCATGCTCCTTGCTTTCGAACTATATTACAAAGCTATAGTAATCAAAATGGTATGGTGCTGGGATAAAAATAGACAGACACAAAGATCAAAGGAATAGAATACAGAGCCCAGAAATAAACTCACACATATATCATCAATTAATTTATGACAAAGGAGCCAAGAATATATTATGGGGAACAGTCTCTTTAATAAATGGTGTTGGGAAAACAAGGCAGCCATGTGAAAAAGAATAAAACCAGACCACCACCTTATACCATAAACAAAAATTAACTCAAAATGTACTAAAGACTTAAATATAAGACCTGAAACAATAAAATTCCTAGAAGAAAATAACAGTGGTAAACTCCTGTGACATCAGTCTTGGCAATGATTTCTTTTGGATCTGACACCAAATTACAGGCAACAAAAGCAAAAATCATTAAGTGGGACTACATCAAACTAAAAAGCTTCTGCACAGCAAAGGAAGCAATCAATTAAATGAAAGGCAAGCTACCGGATGGGAGAAAATATTTGCAAATCATATACCTGATAAAGGGTTAATAGTCAAAATATATAAAGAACTCATAAAATTCAATTATAAACAAACTGATTTAAAAACAGGCAGAGGGTATGAATAGACATTTTTCCAAAGAAGACATACAGATGGCCAACAGGTACATGAAAAGGTGCTCAATGTCATCAGTCATCAGAGAAATGCAAATCAAAACAATGAGATACCACCTTATACCTGTTAGATTGGCTATTATCAAAAAGACAAGAAATAACAAGTTTTGGCAAGGATGTAGAGAAAAGGAAACTCACACACTATTGGTAGGAATGTAAACTGCTATAGCCACCATGGAAAAGAGTGTGGAGGGTCCTCAAAAAACTAAAAATAGAAATATCATATGATCCAGCAATTCCACTTCAAGGTATTTATTCAAAGAAAATGAAAGCACTAACTCAAAAAGATAGATGCACATCCATGTTAACTGCAGTATTATTTACAATAGCTAAGATATGGAAGCAACCTAAGTGTCCATGGGCAAATGGATAAAGAAGATGTTGCATACATACACAATGGAATATTTTGTAGACTTAAAAAAGAGGGAAGTTTGCGATCTCCCCCTACACACATGAAGAAGTCATGTGAGCACACAGCAAGATGGGTGGTAGCCACCCACAGGCCAAGAAAGAAGCCTCACAATGAAACTCCTTGCCAACACCTCGACCTTGGGATTTCCCAGCCTCTAGAACTATGAGAAATAAAATTCTGTTGATTAAGCCACTCAGTCTATGGCATTTATTGTGGCAGCCTGAGCTGATTAAAACAAGAAAGGTCAAAAATAAAACTCAGATTTTCAATCTACATTCATGGGGAAAAAGACGATGACTCTCTGATTAACAGGAAGATAAGGAAAGGATTTAGTCTGAGGAAAGACCAATCTAAATCCACATAATTTAGGTCAACTTGAGCTGTTCCGATCATATGCAAATCAAATGGGGCTATGTGTCTCTTATATCATAAAAACAAATATAATTGAGTATAAAATGATAATGTATGGGTATTTCTCTCTGGGATGATCATACAATGATTTTACATTAGAAACAATAGGATTAGCAAAGCTATAAGAATGTAAAAAAATTATTTGAAACTCTCTGCTACTGGTTTATATTTGAGTATGTGTTTCTATTTATTCTTCTCTAATGATGTTGGTAATAAGCTTTTCAAACAATCTTACTGCCAGGATTTGTAGTATTATATTCAAATTACTTTGACTTTTATTATGTTTTTATTATGATATGCCAGTTGGCACATAATGAGAGGAAAACCACTTAATACCTATTTAGACCAAAAAGGTTTTTCCATTACCTAACTTAAAACGATAAAACAATCATAGGAAGTTTTTATTTTTTTTTTAAATTATCAGCCAGGTACACCAAATCTTCAGGATTGATTTTTTTTCTCTTACTGGATTTGTATTGTTAAGATCGTTCTCAAATGATTGACAGCAGTCTACCCAATAATGCGCCATGTCAAAGTTAGCTTCCTAGGATCAACTCAACTACGCCTATGCATGAGCTGTAGTAATTTAGAATTAAGTATTTGGAATAAATACTTTTCTCTTGTTGACTTTCACTGATGTTTTATCAAAATCAACACTATCTTTTTTCCATTTAGTCTAATAAGGATATTTATAGAGATAAGTTGAAACAAATGTGGGTAAAATCTTTTGCTCCTCCAAAAAAACTCAAAAAACAAAAATTAATGTCATCACAATCAGCAACAGGCTGAAATAGTCCTTTTTTTTTTTTTTAAGTTAAAAGAAAAAGAAAAAAAGGCCAAACTCACTAGTAGAGATTTCATGATACATTCAGTGATTCGGCATAAATCAGTTAAAAGCCTTGAGGACAAGGAAATTGGTTTTCATTTCTGTTTCTTGGGGGATTGACATAAAATACACACTCCATAAATATTGGGTAAGTAAAGGAAAAAAAGTCATGGGGAGGAGAGGAAAAAAGAGTGGGAAAGGAGAAGGAAAGAAACAAAGATAGAAACCACACTAAAGGCTTTAAATCTATGATTAGCTTTGTGTCTTAGGTTCTCCAGAAAGCAGACACTGAGTCAAGGACTGAGTGCATCTAATTTATTTGGGAGGGGCAAGGACACCCACATTGGATGGAGGAGTGGTACAGAAAGGGAAGGAAAAGCAAACAATTAAGGGTGTATTATTAAGGCAGCAAGCACTGTGGGCAATTGATGAGGATGAAAGGGAAACTTGGAAACAGTGCAAAATGCATGCCTCCCAGCCAAGACACAAGACAGCCGGAGTGAAATTTACCCCCACGGTCTTCAGTAACTGGTTAGGGGCTACTACTCACTTTACTTCTCCGGCTGTACAAATGTCTTGGATGCTGGACAAAGGTCTTGGATGTTGGAAGTCAGGCTGGCATGAGCAGAAATGGTAAAGGGATCCCAAGGATATGAATTAAGAACTGACAGCATCTGCTACACTCAGCAACCAAAGAGAAATTTTTGGTTATATCCCAAAAAAAAGAAAGAAGTTAGGTTGGAATATATAAACTTGGCATGCTCTGCTGCAACAATTAACAGATTTTAGGCTTTTATATCAGAAGAATCTATTTTACAATGGTAGGAATCAGCCTAAGGCAAATTTAAGGAGAGACAGCATGATAACAAACCAAACCAAACAAACAAACAACAAAACTATACCTAATTCTCAATATCAAACTTCCTTGGAGAATATTAATTGCCTGACTCAATTATCCTGAAGGAAATGAGTATGCGAAACAGACAAGACAAGCTTAGTTATATGTCCTAGGGAGAGGTCTAGAGAGGCAAAGATTCTGATTCCCTGTAGTCCTTAGCTAGGAATTGATAAGTAAAACAAAAGCAACCTTTAGCAGCATCCTCTTTCCAGGAATGGTTTGATCAAGGTGATCGTAAAGAAATCTATGAAAGTATTCTCCTGGCACTTATTAAGTAAAAATACGTTCTTACTAATTCTTTATACAAGACACATGAGTATGCTGTTGTTGTTAAAGCTGAATTTTCTGCTAACTTGAAAGCACTGTACTAAATGACACATAAATTGAAAACAATTATATATGTATATAGGTACACTTTTTCATTTCTGACTATTTGCAATCATTTCTAACCCTAGTTAATAAAATTACCTTCAGGCAAAGTTTAACTTATGATTCACTAAGCATTCAGTAAATGCTTTTATGAGCAAAACACAGGACTAAGCTTTGTGACATAAAGAAGAAATCACAGTGATTGCTCTCAAGAAATTTATGACCTAGAAAGGAGATACGATGGGTGTGTAGAAAAATTAAGATTGCTAAGTGCCATCATGGAAAATAAGCTATGGAAAGTCAGAGAGGGGACAGTTAATTTCGTGTGAGAGAGGATAAAATGTATTAGGTCAGGTGGCATTTGAACAAAGCCTTAAAAACTACTTCCGGGATTTGGACGTGTGGAGGGGGATAATAGCATTCCATGGATACAGAACAGCACAAAGACATGGTGCCAAATAAATTGAATGGTTTACAGATATGAACATAGAGTTCAATGTGGCTAGAGCATGGAATGTATACAAGGGAAAGGAAATCAGAGTCAGAAACAGATTTGTAAAAGGTAGGGAAAGTCCCAGAGCTGCACTATTAGGGTAGCCATTATCCACATGTGACACTAATCCCTTGAAATGTAGCTAGAAACATATTCCGAAGACTTAGTATAAAAAAGAATATAAAGTATTACTATTTTTTATATTGATATGTTGAAATAACATTTTAATATACTGGGTTAAAATATACTTCTTTTCACTTTTTTAATGTGGTTATGACACATTTTAAATTACACATGTGGTGCAAATAGTCTTCTATTCTAGAACAATAGCTAGAATGTTTATGCCTTTTCTATAAGAAGTTGGGGGCTTTAGGGTAAAGAGTGAATGACTGAGTGACACAATTAGATATCTGCTTTAAGATGATTAATCTTGATTTAAAGGGGAGAGAGTAGAGCAGAAAGAAGATAGAAAAACATACAAGATGTAATGAGGTTGGTGGCAGTGGGTGTGCAGAAAAGGAGGTAGATGTGGTACTCCTGGATGGCTCAGTCAGTTAAGTGTCTGCCGTCGGCTCAGGTCATGATCCCGGAGTCCTGGGATCAAGCCCCTCATCGTGCTCCCTGCTCAGCGGGGACCCTGCTTATCCTCTCCCTCTGTTCCTGCTCGCGCGCTCTCTCTCTCTCAAATAAATAAAATCTTAAAAAAAAGAAAAAAGGAGATAGATGTAGGTGATGTTGAGGAGGTAGAATTGGCAATATTTGGCAGGAAATCAGAAGCCATGTATAGGAAAGCAAAGAAGTCAAGCACAATCCCAAGTTCGTAGAAGAAGTGACTGGATTAAGGCAATGACGTTAACAAAAACAGCCAGAGGGAATTGGTTACAAGAAAAAAAAAAAAAAAAGGTCGGTTCAGCTTGAGACCTAATGAGTTTTAGGTCCATAGGACATATAAGTGGACGAACTGAGCAGACAGTTAGAAACATGTGAGAACAGATGCTCCTACAATTTGAGAGATTTTTCAAAGACCATAAAGAGAAAAAAAAAAAAGCTAAGAGAGTTTCTTAAATAGCAGTTTTTACTCAAGAAACAAAGTCCTTTTGTTCCTCTTAGATCAGGCATACAGACCACAGCTTCATGTGTTATCAAAAACACTGTAACAAATTGTCAAATATCATCACATAATGGTGTCTTTAAAAGGAAGTTCAAGCTATGGAAAAGCAGAAAATAAGGGAAAATTCCATTTAGCTCTTATTTATTGAGCTCCACTAAGAGGCAAAGCAGAGCATGCTAGAGAGGTGGACATGAATGAGGCATCACTCTATCCGGAGAGCATTCACAATCACACAGTTTTTGCTCAGGTAAAGTAAAAATGGTAGGGAATGATGAAGCTGGTACAAGAATCTGTCAAACCTTTAAGCTGTAAAGATTACAGCTGATAGAAACAAAACCTGAGGCAGAATGGGGCCGTTTCAAGAATGGCACTGTTTTCTTTCATTTTGTGGCTGGTTTTGGTACAATACTAGCCTTAACACTTTTTAGCATTCTGTATCTTTAAGCCTATTTTTTTTATGTCAATATTCAGGAATCATTTCTTTCCAGTGGAGACCAAGTTTGTTTTGTGTTCTATGTGAAGTCATGTCTCTAATTTAAAAATATCACTTCCATGATCAAAGATACTCACAGGAGCTTCCCTATAGTTAAGAAGACAACATCTTGCAAACTAGAAAAAAAACATATCCATTTACTAGTGAGGCAAATGACAATACCACATCCAATTCCCAAAGCATTAGCTGGAATTGTAACACGGTCCAGATGCAATTGTACAGGGCTTGGTTGGTAGCACTCTAACAACTATACACAGAACATTTCGATGTTTGGGGGCAGGGGGAACAAGGACATTGAAGCCTTGAAGAATCATTATCTTCTCGTGAAAGTCTGACCTCAGGGCAAAAGGAACAAAGAATACAAATATTTTTCAAACAGAGAGATGGCAGAGAATTACCACGGTTTAAAAAACCGAACGGCTATAAACAGAAACTATCATCATGTCTGACAGAGTGTGTAAGTACTGCACAGTATCAGGGCTCAGTCCTGTGATTTCCATTGACTGAGGGTGAATCACAGTTTTTCCAGATCTATACTGGTGGTTCTGGCAGAACACAATATAAAATTCTTTAAGGAAAGAAGACACAAGTCTAAAAAAAGGTCAAATGTGGCATTTCTTACTACTGATAAATTATATACTCACTTTGACTCATTTCCCTTCCAAAAACATAATAGAGAAGATAGATGCAGATGTAAGATCATGCTTTGTCAGAATCCTGATGATACATTCTAGGATATAGTCATGGCATTGGGGAGAGAGCTGATGGCAAGTCTTTATGCTTGTAACTAACCCCAAAAGAAGAAAATATGATTGAATCGTCATTCTAATAACATAAGAATAAATGATGATACAGTGACAGATCAGACAAAAGAGTTCTTTCTCAGAGGAAAAATATTACTGCAATTTCATTATAACTTGAACTGAACTATTATTTGGCAAAACTCTACAGACCCTTAAAAAATACTAATTCAGATCTTCTAAGCTGTCACTGAAATACACTATAACTTTATTTTTTGCTTCTTCATTACTTCAGAAGTCCTGATGGTAGAACGAAGATGTAGTCCTCATTATAGAAAATGTCATTTCATGTGACTCTTATGATGATTATGGAAAATCTAGGCATTGATCTTATCCTCATTCCATATTTAAATGATGACACAATCAAAGCCCCTTTCTCATTGTAACATTTGAGTTTAATTACTGTACAATTAGAAAACCATCTTGTTACATTAAATGCAAGACATTAATTTAAAAAGAAATAAAATGTCTATATGCCATTCTCCCTAAATACCAGCCAGGAGAAAGTCATCCTAGAACAAAGGGAATTTAAAAATTTTAATATTAAAATATCTTTTATTTGGAAGGAGATTACTAACCTTTACTAATCTCTCATTAAATGCCATGCACTGGATGAAGTGCTGTACATAGATTATGTCATTTAATTTTCCTTCTACCTTACGAGATCCTAAAACAGGAAGGCCAGGAATTGACATTACTAGAGATGTGGAGACCCAAGCAAAGTCTATCCCCTCTCCCACAGTCCACCACCTTCCCACCCTTGGACACAAGCCCCCACCCCCACTCCAGATTTCTGTTCCTCTGCCTTGTGAGGTGGACTTGACTGGCCGAGACAGCATAAATTACTATTGCCCTGCCATCCCTCCATAGAGAGAACACAAGTTAAAGAGGCAAAACTAAACATGTCTTTGGGAGACTCCCATGGAAAAGGGCTACTCCAGTATTTATTATCTAAAGAAAAAAAACAACACTTTTAGGATTTTTTTCTTTGCCACAGCTAATAATTTTCTCTATCAAAAATAAGCAGAAGTGGTAAGAATGTAGCTGAAATGTTTCAGAAAAATAGTGGGTAAATCAAGTGCTGCCGTGATTTGTAATGTCAGTGGAGGCAAGGAGGAATGTAGAGTTCCCTAGGAAAGCTGAATCGGAAATTTTGGTTACAAGTAACAGAAATCAAGCTGAACTACTTTAAGCAAAAAGGGGAGTGAGAGGATACTGAAGAGTCTTAGGAAATAGTTGAGCATACTGAGCTTGGAAAGGTCAAAATGAGAAAAATTCTGATTATTAGAGTTCCTTAGAAATTCTGCTAGTGAGAGCCAATAACCACATGCAAAGATGCTCAACATCACAAATCATTATGGAAATGGAAATTAAAACCATAGAGAGATACCACTTAACATCCATTAGGATGATGGCTACTATAAAGGAAAGAAGGAAGAGAGAAAGAAGAGAAAATAACCAGTGTTGGTGAGGATGTGAAGAAACGGGAGCCCTTGTGCACTGCTGGTGGGAATATAAAATGGTGCAGCTGCTGTGGAAAACAGGGTCCACTTCTTAAAAAATTAAAGAAAATTACCATATGGTCTAGCAATTCCACTTGTGGAATTAGAATATACATGCAAAAGAATTGAAAGCAGGGACGATCATGCTCAAACAATAGCCAGAAGGCAGTAACAACCCAAATGTTCGTCAATAGATGAATAAATAAAATATGATATATACACACAATGGAGTATTTATTCAGACTTAAAAGGAATAAAATTCTGACACACGCTACAACATGGATGAACCGTGAAGACTTTATACTAAGTGACATAAGCCGGTCACAAAAAGACAAATATTGCATGATTCCACTTACATGTGGTACCTAGAGTAGTCAAATTCACAGAAACAGAAAACAGAGTAGTGGTTGCCAGGGGCTGGGAAGTGGAGGAGTGGGGGTTATTGTTTAACGAGTACAGAGTTTCGGGTAAGAAAACTGTTCTGGAGATGGATAGTGGTGATGGTTACAACAAGAAATGTAAACATAGCTAGGAAATAGGCAGGGAGAGTTCTCGAAGAAGAGGGAGCCCCAAAAGTGTCCACTCTAAAAGGCAGCTTTTAGCAGATAAGCAGACAACTGGTATTTTTCACATGGTTTCATTTATTCTGACTACATTGACTGAACATTTGTACATCAATTCACATTTCAGTGTCACTTAGTTGCTGAAATTATTTGAACTATCTCCATGAATCTTTCATGTCCCTGGATACGTGAAATGATACCTTGAAAAAATTATTTAGTCCTCTTTACCAATGTGAATGTTGAATTAATAGGAAAGATCTGGATGTTATACACACTAGAGAATTCTTCTAACTTTATTTTTAGTTTTCAAAATATCAAGCCAAAGGGATACATTACTTAGTGCTTTTAAGTAATTAGCAAAAGAGAATACTTTCTGAAGAATGGATATATAATTTTCCTATATTTTTTCCATCCTACCTATAATAAATAGCCATAAGAGAAATGGTGGCCAGATGAGAAAATAAACTTAGAAATTAAAGGGCAGAAATGAATGAGTGAAAGGTGAAGCATCTGCTTTTGGATTAACAGAAACAACAGTTAAGGTCTAACAACTGAGGTTTTGTGTTCAGCAAATAGTGAGTATATAAATTAGTTAAGAGAAGCTCATGTATGTATTGTATTCCAGAGTATTCCATCCTGACCTTCTAATTGTCTCAGAAGGAAACACTTTATTGGATTAGGCAAGTCAATTAGGGGCCATTCAGCCATATCTTTATCATGGTTTCTGTGGTTTTATCCCTGGAGATAATTGTCAATTTAGCTAGAGTAAGTGAATTCACAAAGAAAAAAAGATATGTAAAACATCCTCTAAAATTTTAAAGTAAAAAACAAAATGAGACAAAGTAGAGGGGAAGAAAAAAGAAACAAACATTCAGGTATTTACATCTTGGCAGTCTTTATACAGGTGATAGCTGATATTTGACCTGTTCTGGTTAATAATTTCACTTTGAAACTAATTGTGCTTTTATTTCAACTACAACTTTCTGGGATAGTAAAATTAAGAGAAATAAAATATAACTGCTTATTATATTATTGTACAAAAATTTTTTCTACAAAGTAATGCCTTGGTTAAAAAGAGTAAAATGTTTAGTTGTAACAGAACTGAAGAATTCTCTCTTTTACGCAAAAAAGGAGTTAAAGTTAAAATAAGTTAGGGGCTCCTGGGTGGCTCAGTCAGTTAAGCATCTGATTCTTGACTTCAGATAGGATCATGATTGGGTTCTGAGACCAAGCCTAGTTGGGCTCTGTGCTCAGCAGGGAGTCTGCTTCTCTCCCTCTTCCTCTGCCCCTCCCCCCTACTCATGTGTCCACATGCTCATTCTCTCTCTAAATAAATAAACCTTTTTTTAAAATTAAAATAAGTTAATTAAATTTTTAAAAAGATCAAATTTCAATGTAAAAATGGCAAACCATATAGTTTTACCCAACCTGATATTAAGCATCTAACACATAGTTTATCAATAAAGAGAGTGTTATGTCATTTCACTCACAACATTGTTCGCCCCCCCACCCCAAAGGTGGTACAGTGTAGAAGTTAAACACTCAAACCTTAGAGCTACAGTCTCTTGGTTTGGAGTCCATCTCTGACAGTACCCATCACTTAATCTCCCAGTGCCTCAGTACCCTCATGTGGAAAATAAGGATGATGACAATGATGATGGTAGGGGTGGTGGTGGTGATGACAACCCTACTTTACAAGTTTGTTGTGAAAATTAAAGTAAGGTATATAAAGTGTTTCTAATGCTGGCTGACACACAGAAAGTGATATAAAATATCCCCATTGATCTTCTAGTCAGCACAGACTCTTAAATCTGCAAGGAATGTTAACAGGTAGGAGAAAAGGAGGTAACCTGATTTTATTACTTCAGGTTGATACTCATTTGTCATAGGTCATGTTGCTTTATTTGGAAACATGCATACCCCTTGTTCTCAGCAGAGTAGTATCACACCAGCCCAGCACCCCTCCTCTTTCCCCATCTTGCCAGGCTGCTTCACTTAATAGATTTGGGGGCTCTCTTTCTGCTGCTTCTAATAGCATTCAGCAGCTTCTTTAAATATTGTACAGCTACACATAAATAAACACAAAGTATGTTAGAATGACACAACAATGTAAGTAAACCCAGAGAAATTAAATAATTACATAAAGCAAATAAAATCACTGCTGCCAAACTGAACTACTTATGTCAAAAAGAAGAAAAATTACAGCAGGAATTCTTATAAAATTACTTTATTCAGCACTAAAATCTTTTTTTAATGTACAGTATGCTTAAATTGTAACATTCTGCTAATGTTTTGCCAATTAGGGACTGATCATATTTTCTGGGTTTTAAATTTTTTTTTTTATTCGGGCGCCTGGGTAGCTCAGTGGGTTAAAGCCTCTGCCTTCCGCTCAGGTCATGATCTCAGGGTCCTGGGATTGAGCCCCACATCGGGCTCTCTGCTCAGCGGGGAGCCTGCATCCCCCTCTCTCTCTGCCTGCCTCTCTGCCTACTTGTGATCTCTTTCTCTCTGTCAAATAAATAAATAAATAAATAAATAAAATCTTTAAAAAAATGTTTTTTATTATTTTGGTCAATGTTTTCATCTATCCTAAATGTCAATGTCCTCATCACATTTAAACTAGAAATCATCAGAACACAAAGTGAAGACTATTCAACAATACATTAGAGGAGAGCAAACTTGTTCAAAAACAAACAAAAAAATAAGTGAGTTGGTAGGTAGAAAGAACCACACAATAATTCTCAGATGGTGAGTCTATTCTTGGCTATATTTCCATTGACTAGAACTGTGCCTGGCACACAGCAGACATTTAATAATTAGTTGTCTGAGTTTTGAATGAATAAAATAGTTGTTAACCTCTAAACCTATTATCAAGGTTCTGGATTTTGTAAAAGGTGTGAACAGTCTGAGAAGTGGTTCTCAAATGGAAGAGGAAAAACCTACTAATGGGTGTTTGAAAATATGGTGGGAAGTTGTCTTTGTCACAATGACTGTGGGTGTATTTGGCAGGTAGTAGAGGGAGGCCAGGGATTCTAACCTCTCTGAACCATGGGGAGAGGTAGTGAGGACAACTACAGGACAGCCCAGCACAATAAAGAATTTTTCCACCCAAAATGCAAATAGCAGTCCATCAACAATTACTGGAAGCAGAATTAGGATGGAGGGATAAAAGAAACAAGGCAAGCAAATCAGAACAAGAAAATCATAAAGGTAGGGGTAGGACTTGAGTACTTTCAGAGTGCTCAGGAGCTCTCTGCTATGAGTGGAAAAGAAACTATTTAGAAAACTGAGCCAAGCTAAAAATGCCTAAAAATGTCTCAATCAGAGCTTCTGGGGAATATATATATACAAGCTGCAGAAGTGACCCCAAGCACTTTTTACAGTAAAAACAAATATGGAATAACTATAAAATAGGATGCAAAATTTCTTTAAGATAAGAGATGCAAAGAAATCCCATGTTTGTGGTAAGCACCTGGGGCATGTTCCCAGAGCTCCATATACACCCACCCACACACCCTTCACCTCCCACCCTCATACTGTCAGTGGGTGGCACTTTGGTAGAAACACTCTTCAGGTCCTGAGCTGTGAACAGTTCATCAGAGATGAATAGCAGTACTAAGTTTGGAATATTGCGGAGGTAGTACCAGGATAGAAGCAAGAAAAAAAACAAAGAATTTAAGGAAGGTGAGGATGTTTAAGAGAGTCCACCAAAAACAAACTTCAAGGTACAAAATACACAAAGTTGCAAAGTGGCAACATAAAGGGCATGTTTACTTCATTTATTAAATATTTACTGAACACTTCTATATGCATCAGGCATTGTGCTAGGCCCAAAGGATAGAGATGAACAAAATACATGGCCTGACCCTCATGAAGCTTATCATCTATTAGAGAAGAAGACGTAAAACAAATGAACAGTAATGGAAACTCACAGAACACTTAGAAGATAGTGAGTGGGTCTATTTCAGATTGAAGTTATTGAAGGAGAACTTCCCTAAAGAAGTAGTATCTTCTGAGTTCTGAACAAGGAATAGAATTAGGTGATCTTAACAGAAATGCTTTCTGGGAGAGACCTCAGCCTGTACCCAGGCCCAAGGCAAGACCAAGCCTAGCACATTTCTAGAGCTGTAACAAGGGAAGGAAGTGTAGCTGCTGTCTTGGTGAGCTCAGAGGAAAGACATGAGATAAGGTTGATGACAGGCTGGGGACAGACTCCTTCAATCTTCCGCACCAATTTGGGTTTCGATGTCATCAGACTGGGAAACCACTCGACTGTTTTAATCAGAGATGAGCCAAGTTTTGTCTTAACTAAGATCACTGTGGATGGCAATGTGGAGAATTGGAGGGGACAGGAAAAAGGGCAGGGAGACCTTTAGAGAAGCCAGTGCAATGGTCAAGGTGAGAAATGATGGCAGTTTAGTTGGGAGTGACAACAACCAAAATAAGAAATATAGACAATATGAAGCACAGAGTCAAAGGTTTGGTAACGAATTAGATGTAGAGAGTGAGGAAGTGAGTGACAACGATGACTCACTGGTATGAGCAACTTGCAAGGGTGATAGAAGCTGTCATGTTCCAAAGTAGGTAAATTGGAGGAAGAAGAGTTTCAGGAAAGGAAGGACAAGGACTCAGTTTTGGACTTGTTCACCAGGATTGTCTGAGAGCCATCCTAGTGGAGATGATTTATATTTGAATCTCCAACTCAGAAGTGCACTCTAGATCAGGGTATGAATTTGGGAGTTCTAGGCACCAACGAAGAATATATAAAGACACAGCAATTGCCTACGAAAAGCATATTTGTCTCAATCCATGAAGAACACACTATTATATTCTCTGAAATCAAGTAAACATGATCCCATGGGAGAATAATTTTATTTCCAATAACTTTCCATTATATTTTACTTGGTAATCATTTTTTCTGGTCTTCAGTCTAACAAACTAATGTGCAAAAGAAACAATTTCCTCCCCCGCCCCCCCAAAAAACACCTTAAGTGTTATGGCTCTATGTGCTTCACATTTAGATGAACTATTCTCTTTAAGAATGCAGCAATAATTGCTTTTTGTTCACATGCTTTTCATATTATTCCTGAGTTCAGTAAAATGGTCACTAACAAATGTTTTATCAGAAGTTCACTGTGGATCTATAACATATAGTATGTTAGTATAGGAAACGTTTGCAATCTACTAACACATCTATATTTTCATGACTGAATCCTGCTGGCTCCATCATCACCTACAATGTAAAATCCAAACCCTACGCTGCATATTCTTCCAGTCCCTCTCTTACCACACCCACATAACATGGCATGATTTCACAGTAAGTTCTTACACTGCTTCCCTCTGTTCTGCTTTTGCCCATCTGTTTCCTATGCCCAGGCAAAATGAAAATGCAGTGTTTCTCATTCGAAATTTAAGAATTTCAAGACAGTGACAATATAGCATTAAACCAAGCACAGGGTCCCTCTGAGGCCCTATGCAATTGCATAGGTTGTAGGCCCATGCAGCCAGTCCTGGCCCCAGTTTCCTGCCCCAGGGATAGTAATAGTATCTACCTCATAAGGTTGGTTGGGGACTACAATAATGTAAAACAAATAGAGAGTGCCTGGCACATAGTAAACATTATGTAAGTGTGAACTATACAGATGTATACAACAAAAGATATTCCACTGGGACTTTGGAGTCATTTTTTGAGTTAGAAAGAATCTAGTCTTTCAAATCTTAATTTTATAACAGAAGCGTAATTAAAAAAGGATACATGGAAAGTCCTCATGTTTTGCATCTTTTATTCTTTACCCTCCTTCCATTTAAATCTTCCTATTGTACAAATCAACACTCATCTCTTCCAGGTCACTGCCTCTTTGGATAACTCAAGGGAAAGAAAAAGTGTAGAGGTAGGATCTATATTTCAGCTTCTTTTGGAACTTGTGAAAGGATGAATGCCTTAAAATCACTGGTCAAACCTCATTCCTGGAAAGAGGTTCAGCAAGAAAACATCTTTGAGAAAAGTGTAATGGAAAGCAACCCAGACCCAACTAAATGGAATCCTCCCATTTCTGTCAACTCAGAGGAGGGGAATCAAAGGGAGGAGAATCTGCAACATTGAGGTATGGCCCCATTAGCCATTTTTGTGCAGTGTTTGCCATCTATACTTTGTGGTGGAACAAGAACTTGGACCCAGAATAAGAATAATACCATATGATCTCACTCATATGTGGAATTTAAGAAAGAAAACAGATGAACATATGGGAAGGGGGAAAAGAAGAAAAGGAGAGAGGGAAACAAGCCAAAAGTGACTCGATGATAGAGAACAAGCTGAGGGTTGATGGAGGGAGGGTGGATTGTGGGGCTGAGCTAGATGGGTGATGGGTATTAAGGAGGGTACTTGTGATGAGCACTGGGTGTTGTATGTAAGTGATGAATCACTGAATTCTACTCCTGAAATGAATATTGTACTGTATGTTAACTAACAAAATTTAAATATTTTTTTTAAAAAAGGAAGAAAAGAGTATTAGAATTCATCACAAGTTGATTATTTAAAAATATCTTATGTCTGGATCTGACACTTCAGCACATTGGAAAAATATGAGAATTTACACAGAACAACCAGTTTGGTGAAGAAAGAAGGTGACTGGAGTCTTATCACTGCAAGTCTCTAATTTCTTCAGAAACAGAAAATGATTTCAACTGGGCCTTATATAAGACCAATGAATCACAGACCTGACCCTGTGAAACGAATAATACATTATATGTTAATTGGATTAAAATTCAGAAAAATAAAAATTTTAAAAAAGAAAAGAAAATGATTTCAAATGTTCTGGTTAAAAAGTAACAACATTTCTTACAGATGTTATATAAGAAATAGTAAGACATTTCCCCTTTCCCAGACATTTTTTTAATATCCTAAAAAGGGAGAAAAGTGACCAAAAATAGTAGCAATCATCATCATCATAGTACTAGACATTTTCTTCCAAGGAGCTTAAAGTACTTGTTAAACATCATTTTACAATGAAAAGAAGGCAAATGGACTATTGAATTACTGGCATTACTGTCATTATTTAGATAATGTAATAGCATCTGTAGTGAATTTTAAAATAGTTGAGAAAATCAAACATCTAAGAAACATAAAAGGCACAAGCATTTCTCTTATTTTGACCTCTGAACTTCACTTTCTCTATAAAAATACCTGGGTGACTGAGTTCTGATAGCTTGTAATGTAAATTATGCCAGCCTGAGCTTAAGACAACATAACAATTTAGACAATGAGTGGCAAATTGGAAATGTCACACTAGCCTATTAGTCTGGATTCTCAGTGTTGGTGACTCACAAATGGGGCAGCTATTTCAGTATTGGCATCTGTGACAAGTCTCACACCAGTTCTCCAGGCAAATTAGATTCTTTTGGAACAAACACTTAGACAGTAGCAATTTTTACCAGTTGGTTCTTATTAGTCAGTCATTAGTCTGTCACTATGGATGCTGAAGTCATTTAGTGTATAGGTAGCAATGATGTCATCTGTCTGGGGCTCCGTTAGCACATTATCGCTAATATATGTCAACTAATAAGTATTTGATTCTTCAAATATGTAACTTAAGTAAAATTATTTGAAAGTGAGACAGACATAATCTTGCTATATAACTGAGTATGTTAAAGACATGCTCCTTTAAAGAGGGAAAGTAACTTTTGAATGTAGTTCTGCTGTAAAGAGGCTTTGGAATAGATGGAATTACATGTCATTTCTGTCCTCCACTATTCAATAGCTGTGTGGACATGGACAAGCTAACTTTTCAAACCTTCCATCTTCTTGACCATAAAGTTGTCATAATAACAGCTCCTACTTCATAGATTGCTGTAAGAAGTCAAGAAATAATCTATGAAAAAAGCTGAATACTATAAGTTGCCATACATCTCATTATTTATACATTAAAATTCATTTCATGGTATACTAGAAAGAACATAATGTCTAATTATAACTTGGGATAGAAGTAGGTTTAATATTACCTCAAAGATCAGTATTATCGGAGTTGCCAACCACTCTTACCAGAGCAGTTGTTTTTGAGGGGATTCTGAAGAATTCACTCAGGAGTTCTGAGGTATTACTTGAGGTAGAGAAGGCATGAAACGCGGGTTGTGGGGAGGGGTGATGGGCTGGGTACCTAAGAATTGGGAGGACCAACACAGACTAACACAACTCTTCCCTCAGGTCCACCACAGCATCTCAATGTCATCTGACAACACCTGTGATTCCTCACTTTCTCTTACACTCACATCCAGTCCATCAGCTCATTGTCAGAGCAACCTTCAAAATAAATCTAAAATTCAACCATGTCAGACCATCTCCAACTCTACCAAGCTAATCTATACCACCATCATTTTCCGTTGTTCTCCCTCCAACTCCTAGCTCTCCCAACAAATCTTCTCAACAGCACATAGTGATCCTTTGAAACCTAATTCTGATCTTGTCACTCCTGTACTAAAACCATTCCAATGGCTTTCTAACTAATATAGAATAAGATCCAAAATCATTTCCATGGATCTACAAGGCCACCCCTATCTCTCCGATATCCTTCCATACCTACCACACTCCTTTACCCTCTTTGATCCAGCCACAATAGTCTCCTAAGGGTTCCTCCAACATACCAAGCACAGTCTTTTCTCAGGACCTTTGTACTCATGACACCCACTGTCTAGACCACTCCTCTGGATGGCATCCACACGACACTTCCTTCGAGGACTTTACCAAAGTTGCATTCTCTGACTCTCCTCCATAAACTAGCTTCCCCACCATCACCACTTTCTTTCCCTTCATCAGTGCTTATCACTACCACCAGACACTTCTATTATTCACTGTTTAATGTCTGATCTCCCCACTAAAATGTAAATTCTATATAAAGAGAAAGTTCTTATTTTGTTCATTTTTGTATCCCAGTACATAATAGGTACTTAACAGAACTTTAAAATTGATTAGCAGAGTACAGGAGAAAGCAGTACCCTAGTAGACTCTTGGGATCTTGGCTTGTGGAAGGGAGAAGACAGGTGCAACTCACTGAGACTGGGAATCCAGTAAGAGAACCTGGTCAGGGCTGTATTAGTTCTCTATTGCTGCTTAGCAAATTACCTCCAAAGGCAGCAACTTAAAACAGCAAGCACAGAGTTTCAGAGACATGGGAGCAAATTAGCGAGGTAGTGCTGGAACAGGTTTTCTACTTCTTGCAACCAAGCTACAAGTCAGGTCTGCAGTCATCTCAAGGATCTACTGTTACTGAACAATCCACTTCTAAGCTTACTTATGTGGTTGTTGGAAGGTCTTAGTTCCTCCTTAGTTGATGTCTGAAGGTTTCAGGCCCTTATAACAGAAGCCTCTCCACAGGACTACTCTGAACACAGCAGCTTACTTGCCCCCACTGCCCCTCCCTTCAGTGAGATATCCAAAAGAGAGAAAGCATAGGCAGCAGAAAGCTTTCAAGATAGAAGCTGCAGAATTTTCTAACCTAATAACAGAAGTGACATTCCACTGTGTCTGCCATATGGTATTGGTCACACAGATCAACCCTGGTACAATGTGAGAAGGGATCACACAAGTGGGTGAATACCAGGAAGTAGGGATCATTAGAAAACAGCTTGAAGGCTGGCCAACACAGGGAACAAATGGTGAGTTCAGCAAAGGACAGGCTGACTTCGAAGGGCCTTTCAGATATTTAAAGGGAAATATCAGAGAGACAGTGGTGGGGGCAATTCTAGCAAATGAGGACAAGTCAAGGGAACCAAGATAACATCCTAATTTAAGCATGCTTCTATGATAATCACAACTTAATGATTCAAATTTATTATCCTGAAATCTCAAAAAAATTGAGATTAAAGTTGATCTACTTTCATTTCATTTTGTACCACTAATCTTGTTATTTCTGATGTATGAACTTTGAAGAATGTATATACTTATTAAAATTGAGGGAAATCTTCCACTCCATAACTAATAACTATGTAATTAAATGGTACCACTATTAATTCATTCTAGTAACAACACTTAGTGGATTAAGGAATATTTATAAAGAATAAAATTAGAATATATGAAATCCATTTTACATTTATCCCACATCATTGTGAAGTTTGAGATCACCACACACAAAAACAAAAACACTTCCCTAACTGACTCAAGTCTTCTCTATTACCTTACGTTTCACAGGAAAAAAAGAACAATTCCTCCAATTGTGTCCTTGATGCCACCTGGCCCCACCTTCTGTGAGGATGTGCTATGAATGATCTCCCCACTTCTCCTTTCTCTAATTACATGTTCTCATAGGATTCTTCCCCTCAGCTCATGAACATATTCATGCCCTCTTCTCAAACAACTCTTCCTTACCTCTTCCATCACCAGCCACAATCTTACCTGCTTTCTTCCTTCCTCTGCCAAACTTTGCAAGGAAAATACACTAGCAACTCCTTTTGTTTTCCCCTCCATTTATTGAAATCCAACATATATTCTCATCAGCTCTACTGAACCCTCTCTCTCAAGGCTTCTGAGGCTTCCTAGCCATCAAATCCAGTGCTTTTTCTCACTTTAATCTCTCTCTGCAGCACTCGGTTGTGTCAGAAGCCTTCCTGTAGCAAATCCTCATTTCTAGTTTTCACTACAGACACTTACGTTCCCATTCCCTGTCTCTCTTCTTTGTTGGTAGCTACTCTGTCTCACGGCACCAGCCCAAATACAGGTATTTCCCAAGGACTGATTCATGGCTTTCATTTCATCTTTCATGTTTTCTCCCTTGCCAGTTTCATCCAGGCTCATGACTTCAAATAACACCTAGATGGTGATAATTTCTACACATCTGTTTATAGCTCTTATTTATCTCTCAAGCTCAGCCCCACATTTTTAACTATAACCCCACATTTTTTACTGAACTTAATATATTTCCTCCCTCACGGGACATCATCCTCCTGACAGCCCAGGCTGAAAACATTTTCAGTGCTAGCACTTCACTTTTCTCTGATTGCCAACATGTAGTCAATATTCATTCAGCCTTCATAACAGCTGTAATGTTCATTTCTTCTTTATTCTCACTATCACTATCTTACTGTAGGCCTTTATAACTTTTCATAAGCAACACTGGTAGAGTCTCCAAATTTCCCTCCAATTTTCCTTCCTTCACATTCTGTTTTATACATGGTGCCAGAACCTTCTAAAATATTTCTGGAAAGACCATGATTAAGTTCCCATTACAAAATAAAGTCTAAACTACTTATTCTGACATGTTATTCTCTCCATTAATGGATCTGGACTTAGATGTCACATTGCTTACCAACCTCATGAAAACACTCCAGCCTTTTTGATTCAGTTTCTGCTTTTGAGTGGACTCAATAATTTAAGGCTCAACACCATTATCTAAAATAGCAAAAACTATCTGACCTCTGATTAATGATCAAATTTTTATCTGTTAAAGAAAAAAAAAAATATTTGCAACACTTGTGAAAGAGGTAAGAGGATTAAAGAGGTATCACAATAGGTATAGGGACAACTGCAATGGAGTTTTGTAGTATGGGAGAGAGACTGTGCTCAATTCTAAATATGACAAGAAAAAGTAAGACTCTATAACCAGGGAGCAGGGTGGCCAACAAGTGTTAGCGAGAATGTGGGGAAAAAGCAACCCTCATGCACTGTTGGTGGGAATGCAAACTGGTAGCCACTGTGGAAGACAGTCCGGAAGTTCCTCAAAAAATTAAAAATGGAAATATCCTATGATATTTCAGTAACCACACTACTGGGTATTTACCTAAAGAATACAAAACACTAATTCATAAGGATATATGCACCCTGATGTTTACTGCAGCAATACTTACAATAACCAAATTATGGAAACAGCCCAAGTATCCATTAATGGATAAATGGATAAAGAAGATGTGATACACACACACGTGCGCACATGCATGCGTACACACGGAAATATTATTCAGCCATAAAAAAACAATGAAATCTTGCCATTTGCAACAACATGGGTGGAGCTAGAGAGTATAATGCAAAGCGAAATAAGTCAGAAAAAGACAAATAACATGATTTCATTCATATGTGGAATTTAAGAAGCAAAACAAACAAAAGGAAAAAAAGAGACAAACCAAAAAACAGACTCTTAACTATAGAGAACAAACTGATGGTTACCAAATGGGAG
The DNA here is from genome assembly GCA_028534135.1 of Potos flavus. Classification (NCBI taxonomy): domain Eukaryota; kingdom Metazoa; phylum Chordata; class Mammalia; order Carnivora; family Procyonidae; genus Potos; species Potos flavus. Next base: position 72,692,211 of record CM052886.1, read on the forward strand.
GTGGGCAGGGGGATGGGTGAAATAAGTTACGGGGATTAAAAGTACAGTTATATTGAGTTCTCTGTCCCATCTTGTAAGAACGTGGATGAAAAACCTGAGACGCTGGATAAGAAGAAGAAAACTGAAGCCAAGAAGGCTGATGCTGGTGGCAAGGTTAGGAAGGGTAACCTCAAGGCTAAAATGCCAAAGAAGGGAAGCCCCACTGTAGCTGAAACCCTGTGCTAATCAGAAGAATTGGCAAATATCCCTGTTGGTTATGACTGGCTATGTATTCAAGAAAGACCATGTACGAGAGGAAGTATTTAGCAGTTAAATCCAGAGTTGAAAAGAAAAAGAAGGAGAAGATTCTTGCTACTATCACAAAACCACTTGGTGATGACAAGAATGGTGGTATCTGAGTGCTCAAACTTTGCAAAATGCCTAGGTATTATATTACTGATGATGAGCCTCGAAAGCTGTTGAGCTACAGCAAAAAATCTTTCAGTCAGCACGTGAGAAAATTTTAAGGTACCATCACCCTTGAGACCATTTTGATCACCCTCACTGGGTGCCACAGAGACAACAGGGTGGTTTTCCTGAAGCAACTGAGCAGTGGCTTGCTACTTGTGACTGGACTTCTGGCCCTCAATCAAGTTCCTCTGCATAGAACACACTAGAAATTTGTCATTGCCACTTCCACCAACACTGGTATTAGCAGTGTGAAAATCCCCAAACATCTCAAGAAGCAGAAGCTGTGTTAATCCAGACACCAGGAAGGTAAGATCTTCGACACGGTCAAAGAGAAATATGAGATTACGGAGTAGCGCAAGGTTGATCAGAAAGCCGTGGACTTGCAAATTCTGCCGAAAATCAAACCTGTTCCTCAGTTTCGGGGTTACCTCCACTCTGTTTTCTCTCAGAAATGGAGTTTACCCTCACAAATTGGTGTTCTAAATTTCTTACAAAGAACCTAATTAAATAACTGATCCATTAAAAAAAAGTACAGTTATCTTGATGAATACTAATATATGGAATTGCTGAATTACTGTATTGTATACCTGAACCTGAATCTAACATAATACTGTAAATTAACTATACTAGGATTAAAATTAAAAAAGAAAAAAAAAAGATAAGGTCCTGTGTAGAAGAGTTCAAAGGAACCTGAGTAGAGTTAAGGAATCTTTGTCAATCTCAGCTGAGTTCAAATACTAGCAACCTAAACAGTCCCCAAGTCCCATTTTCCTGAAGCACAAGAAATGGCTTTCAGTGAAAGATCTTCCACCAGCACATTTAATTATCCTTTATCCGCAGGAGGACTGGCTTTTCATCATCCAGTCAAAAGCAAAGTTTTACTCCATGGATTTGTCTAGTTAGAAGGGTAATAATTCAACCACACAGCCAATTGGAAATGCATCCTTTTCTTAGTTTTGTAGTGAAAATAAAATTTTAAATAATATGTAGGAATGTGCCATTAGACATATTTTTGTGCTCACAAAAGACAATTACCTACTAAAAAATATTGTTTATTTTATCAGTAATAATACTTTATGAGTTAATCTATGAATTGAGAGGTAAAGTCATTGATAATTAAAAGTCATCAATAATTTTCATGAGCTAGAAATCACAAAATTATGTAAATTATAATTCTACAGAATATTGGCTAATTCCATCCATGTCAGTATCAGATACCATACTAAAAGTTAAATACATTTTAAGGAGTGTGAAACTCCAGGAAATCTGACAAGGAAACATATCACCCAAACGAAATTATATTCCTTTTCTGCCTGATAGTATGCTGAAACATGTTAGTAAACTGATTGATCATCCCCACAGCCCATTTTCTCATACTTCACATGTGAATTCCCTCAGGCTCTCCAGGGTACTTTCAGCTCCACCAGCCAAGTCTTGGTCCTCACATTGCTGTCTGTAGGCATGAGCCTAGTAGTAGTGGGTACAGAGCTGCTTTCTTAGTATGGCTGATTCCTAATATGACCCAGTTGGCTATGGAAGAAACATGCTTTGCCTATATAACTAAAAAAAAAAAGGAGTCTTTGACCACAATTCTTAATTAACATTCAGCAATTTTTTTGGTTACTTTCTAGTATCTGTAAAACTTACACATCACATGTATCATGTTGACCTAAAAAGAAACATTTTACCAGAACATTCTTTGACAAGCATTGATGGGTCATCCAGTAAAGGTGTGTAGACATGGGGTCAGAAGACCCAGTGTGAATCCCAGTGCTGCTGCTTTTCAGCTCAGTGACTCAGCATGTCATGTATTCTCTTCAACTTTCAGTTTCCTCAGGAGTAAAACAGAGGTAACAATTCTCTCAGGTGATAGTTTTGACGTGAGTAAAAAGCGAGTTAATACACTGTGAAAACTGTAAGGCAATACAAAAAATAAGGCACTTTTTTTTTTTTTTTAATGAGGGCTCAGAAAATCTCTCCTTAGCAAAACCAAACTCCTCAGGTCACATTCACATCTCCGGAAAACTGACATTTCTCAGGTTGAAAAAACCCCAGCTCCATGTGTCTCTGTATGAAACTGAAAAGCAGGTGCATTTTGATTGACTAATGACTGCATAACTTTGAAGAAAACTGAGCTAAAATAGGATTTGGGTAATATTAAACTGAAACTGAGCAATATTAGAGGCAAGAAATTCTGCTAGGTTTTCAGCTTAAGAATACAAAAATATGAAATAAAAATATGTATTTCTCTCAAAACCCCTACAGAGGTTGCATTTATTGATGTCACCAGCCACATTCTAAAACCTATGGATCACTTGAGGACCAATAATCTTCCTGGAAAGGAAGGAGAAAACCTTAATTTCTTCCTCTCCAAATCATCTATTCTCTCATACAGCAACATTTACCTTCTCTGATAGCCATCTGAGAATAGAAAGCCAATGGTGTATTCCTTATGTTCCAATAATTAATATACCTCTCTCTACGTTCAAACCACATCCACTTATAGTGATGGCTAAGTTTGCAGGCTAGAAAGATCTTGTTTATATTTGCATATCCATCACAAATACAACAGATCATATATATATATATATATCATATATATTTATCATACATATATATCATATATGACTAGTTGAAGTTAACCATATATCTAGTCACTAAATACAGGACTATCCTGAAAGCACTGCATTATCAATAATGGCCAAAATCTTAACACGTAAAAGAAAGGACTCACTGTTGGACTATAATTACAGAAGACATTAGAAGCAGGGTTAGCATTAAGGAAAAGATGAAATTAAACTTTCCCTTCAGGATTCCCACTTCCCTCTCTTTCTTTTCCCACAGCACGTTCATGCTGTTCCTCTGTTGCCCAGATAATCATCATACACACACACACACACACACACACACACACACACACACACCCCTACCATGACCCTTGCTAAATGCCATAAGAATCTCTGCCCACCTCCTTTCAAACACAGGTTCTTTAGCACCACTTACTTGTTTTCTGATGATAGCAATTCTCACACAAATGTAAAACAGAGTTACCCCCATTATTATTGTGAATACTTATATTTAACTATATGGGCATATACATTAATATATAAATACTCAACTTTTAAATTTAAATGCCAACTCTTTGATCATGGCTTTTATAGATTATAATAGTCTAAGTGCAAAAGAGATATGTAATGATAAGATGATAATAGGTAGATGATAGACAGACAGACACAGCTAGACAGATGACAGACAGGCAGCCAAAAGTCAGGTGCATATAAGTCTGTGCATGTTTATATGTATATATGTTCCTATTTGGGGGAAGATATCCTTTAAATCACACTACTTTAGACAGATTCCTTGTCTATTATATGTGAGGTGTGCCATAAGAAGAAACAACCATTTTCCCCCTAAATCATGTAAAACATCAAACAATGGGCAAGATCTTTGCAAAATGCTTCTTACACTGCAAACCTGTGTCTTTCTTTAATCTTAGGTAAAAATGATTTCTAAAATTGGTTTTGAACACTCAAATCATTCATGATTGTAGCACTCTGTATTCTAAAGTCTCTTTTCAGATGTCTCTATGACAGTTTCACAGAAAAATCATTTTTTTTCCTTTTTTTGAAAAAAAAAAGCTACTTGCTTCAAGAATCTCCATTAGGGCTCTCTTTCAAAGATTACGTGATTGGGAAATAATCTACAGTATTGAGATCTATCTATAGAAAATTATTACATTTAAGTCAATCATACAATATTTATGTTTTATGCAACGCTGGAAATGAAGGAAATAAGTATAACCTCAGTTTTAATGATGAAGGAAAGCATATGTACAACTTAAACTGACAGAGCCAAACATAACCTATAACTAGTAGACCACTTGTAGAAGTATCTGATGCACATGAAATTAAGAGTCATAAGTTCTGTTCCCTTCCTCTCTATGGTTACTTCACAAAACAACCACTTCGGATTTCTGTTTTCTCCTAGCCACTCTAGTGTTTGCCCTCCCTTTCTAGCAGGACCATGCTGAGAATCAAATGAGATAAAATATTTTAAAACAGTATATTGCAAGATGAAATCAGAGAGGGAGACGTAAGAAACTCTTAACTCTAGGAAACAAACAGGGTTGCTGGGGGGGAAGGGACTAAGGGGATGGGTATCTGGGTGATGGACATTAAGGTGCTATACACAGCTGATGAATCACTGAACTCTACCTCTGAAACTAATAATACACTACATATTAATTGAATTTAAATAAAATTTTAAAAATAAAATTAAATACTGTATTGCTTCATTATTACTATTTAGGTAAATAACATTAAAAATTATTTTTGGCTTTCCAGGAAAACAGAAAATTCCACCTTTATTATTAACTTCCAGAACTAAATATTTTGAGTAGCTTAAATTTTTTGGCTACCAAACTAGAGATATGAGGCATAAAGGCCTTATTAATGATAAGATTTGTTAAGTAATTGCTTAAGATCTTATAAGTTTTAAGGCACAGTTTTTAGGACAATGGGAAGACTGCAGGGATTTGAAGACATAATGGAACCAAACCTAGTAAAGAAGAAGGAGTATTGGGTAGAGTTCATAGGCCTGGCTTAGAGTCTTACCCAGTCAACTTACCCTCCCTGTGACTCTATAAACTCTAGTTGTATCTCCCAGTCTTTGAATTCCCTAAGTAGCTGCCTCAGATTCATCTTCCTCCCCTTAAAAGAATCTCTTTAAATAGGGATTAAATCTCCTTGCAACCCACTCCCTCTCCCCAGCTTTATGTATTTTATAAGTATACAGAATAGAAAAATTAAGGCAATTAATTATAAGTTCAAAACTTATCTCCTTAAAATAATGCTTTCCCCTTGTCATTCTGCTCTTCCAAATTTCCAGTGTCTTGATACTGACCGTAAGATGAAGTCCAGTTGGAATAAGCAGCCTATAAGGTTCAACACGATACGGCTTCCCCCGTTCATTCTCACATCACCTCTTAACACCCCAAATGCATGGTTAAATACTCATGCCCATTCCCTCCCCAGCTTCACATGCAATTCTTTCTCTCTACCTATTCGAATCCTACCCAACCTTAAAGGCTACTATAAAGATCTCTGTCTTTGTTGAAGATCTCTCTAGCTATTCCAAACCATTGCCATTTATCGACGCCTGTACTTGTTTGCATCTCTCCCTCATTTTTGCCTTTTGCTACTGATTGTTTCATAAGTATGTGTCTAGTTTCCATCTCTACATTAGAAACTCCTGAGAGAGGGATGAACTTGAAAGTAGGGACAACCTTCAGAACCACTGCAGAAAAAAGCAATTAATAGCATAACCAACAAAAATAAAGGTGAACATAAGAGTTAACGCTGCCATCCCCACAGAACCTCAAAATTTTCATAGTATTGTTTTATTAGAGGAGATGATAATTTTGTTCTATTTGCTATAAAGGACATATTTTACAGTGAGATTGAGTTTCCATCTTATAATGCTATGTTTGTATACAATTTAGTCATACTTTCCTGAAAATGCAGCAAATATCAGAACAGAAAGACCAATTTTTCCCATTAAGACTGTCACCAAGGCATATATGCACATACCATTAAAGGTTTTTTAAAAAGCAGATCTGAGACAATTACAGTTTAATTTGTACCTAGTGTAGGTGTTGATAATATTTCTGAACATCTTTAGCTATTCGTCATTTCTTCCCCTTGAAATCTTTCTCTTTTGAAAATCAAGGAGAAATGAGGCAAATAAGCAGAAAATTTCACCAAATGTTAACCCTTCCTCCCAAGCACTTCACACACTAGTGCTGATTAGATTTTTAGAGGGCTGTGAATATACCACTGTCAAATCCAGACATTTGATGTACAAGAAAAATAAAGATGTGCAGAGATTGACATTTCTCAATTGTACTTCTTAACTCTTTCTGAAGAAAAGTATTATTAAACGAAATGAAATAGAATTAATCAAGATATAAATACCCTGTGTCTATGTCTATCACTTAGCTAAGGTATTTTATATCTTATAAATTTACATTGTTCCACAATTTAACACATTTTAGTTCCTATCTGATGGAGCAGATTAAAGGTAAACTAGAAGAAGGTTGGTGAGAAGTATCAAAGAGAAGTGCCAAGGGGGCTAAACTCTGGAGTACTGGAAATAATGATAAAAATTTATACAAATAGGTGTGACCTGGTTTTGAGGCCAAGTTGACAGATTAAGAAGGAACACTGAGATAAGAGTAGAAAACCCAAGTCAAGAACAAATTCACAAATTAGAGAATTTAGCAGAAATATACAGATGGAGTATCAAAAGAAATCTGTGCAAAAGCTAACGTGGGTGGAATATTTTTAGGTAAAAGTTACCTATTTGTCATATGTTGAGTTTTTTAGAACTTGTGATAGTAGGCTTGTCTTTGCTTGGATTGATTATTATTATTCCCTTGTGAAAGTCCTCTGAAGGCCTTCAACTGAGATCGCATCATCCCTGATACTCCAACTTCAACTGAGATGAATATGCATGTACACAAGCACCCCTCACCTGGCTCCCTCCTTCATCTGACCTAAACTGCCTCTTGGTCTCATATTCTCACCTTCATGTTTATTCAGGTTTGTATATTCAGCTAATAGCTCTTCTTTCCTATTGAGCTTCTGCAACTCTGCTTTGGTGACTTATCTATACCCTTTATGTGACCTGTGTTCAGCTCCTCTCATTTCAGCATGAACTTCTCAAAGGAACACACTGCTTCACATAATGGCAATGGCCCAGCTTTATCCTCATAAAAAACAGTATTATAAAAGAACCATGTACCAGCATGCCTTGTAAAGTGAAGAAACCCTTGCACTGTGTAACATCAGGCCATAAGTTCTGAAAGGTTTTGAATTCTTACCAATGGCAAAAAGTCCAAAAATTTTAAGGATACAAGATAGTTTCCTTTAGAACACACCTTCTTGATTCAATTCAATCCTACGATCTCTTTCCTGGTCATGTGTTTCCTCCAAGACTGCCTTTGACTTAAGTGACTAGGCTTTATGAATTAGGACCTATATACCTTCCTTTAGCAATCCAGTTTTATCTTACAATACTTTTTGTGAGTAGCAATTTCCCTTGTTGCCACGTTCTCTAGAATCATAGCTAATTTTGGTATTGTATGACTTGAGTACACCTTTACCTTCTTTCTCCTCCTAGGACTAAATAACCCAGTTATTTGCAACATAGTGAATCTCATAAGATTTTGAGAGATAATAGAATATACCATCATCTAATATTATATAAAATGTAATCAGAAGAAATTTTACTTTTGAGCCTTCTAATTGTTGAAAGTAAACTGGTCTCCACTCTATCAGTTCAACTTCAGATACTATATACATAACAGATTTATAGCTCCTCATTTTTTTTATAACTCTCTTTCCTCAGCCAGGAAATTCCTCCATCTCATGATCCTATTAAATCCTAAAGTATTCTTTAAACTTCAGCAAAAGAGTTATGTCCCCAAATGAACCTTCATAATACTACCAAATTTCCTAGCTTCCCACTCTGTCTCAGTGTCTTTGTTCCTTCACATTGCCCCCTGTACATCACAAGGAAGCCCACTCTCACCCCCCAGATCTCATTCCCACAAAAGTCCTCAGAACTTTACCAGGTAGCTAAAGATAATACAATTAAATCAAATGTTTTATGTAGAACAGAGTCAATTGAATCACTAAGAGATTATTGCTGTGATGTTAGACTGAATGAGTTCAACAGCAGTCTGCATTACTTTATTTTTATTTTTTAAAGATTTTATTTGTTTATTTGACAGAGAGAGAGACAGCTAGAGAGGAAACACAAGCATGGGAAGTGAGAGAGGGAGAAGAAGGCTTCCCGCTGAGCAGGGAGCCTGATGCAGGGCTCTATCCCAGGACCCTGGGATCATGACCTGAGCTGAAGGCAGATGCTTAACAACTGAGCCACCCAGGCACCCCGTCTGCATTACTTTAAACTACAAATGAATTAACAATGCAAAAATTTTAGGCACAATGCATGCATCCTTTTAGATGTAAGATGTACCAAGGGATATTTAAGGGTAAATGGGGATTTTATAACTCCTTAAGTGGGCCATTCATAGATGGTATCAATGCCAACACTATTTTTTCGGCAACTTGTAACCAACAAAAGCTAGACTCTGAAATCCAAATCCAAGCAGGAATCAAGGTAAACATGGGGTTCAGGAAAACGATTCTAACTCTTGAAGATCTTCTGTTGAATCTTCAACTTACTTTTCAATTTATTACTACTATTTATTCGTCTTTAGAAAGATTATCAGCTTTATTATACCTCACCCAATTGGATCAATCTAGGCTCAATCTTATAAGTGAGGTGCTTTTAAAAATGTTATGTAAGCCCCGTAAGAATTAGCAGCTCTTTCTTCAGTTCCTTTACACCTAGACATAATTTGGACCCATCTCCTTCCACACAGTACCTTCTAAAATAAGCTTGATCCCTATATATTTCAGTTAGTTTCATTTAGATAAAAAGTGTAGTACACTTGAAATTAATGTAACATTGTGTGTCAATTTTACTTCAATTTTAAAAAGTGTGTGTGTGCAAAAAACTTTAAGACACTGATGAAAGAAAGTGAAGAAGACACAAATAAATGGAAATATATCCCATTTTCATGCATTGGGAGACTTAATATTGTTAAAATGTTCGTACTACCCATGGCAAACTACAGATGCAGTGCGATCCTTATCAAAATTCCAATGACATCTTTCACAGAACCAGGAAAAGCAATTTTAAAATTTTTATGGAACCAACAAAAGCCCTGAATAGCCAAAGCCTTCATGAGAAAGAAGAACAAAGTTGGAGGCATCACACTTTCCAATTTCAAACTATACCCTGAAGCTAGAGTAATCAACGAGGTATGGTACTGGCATAAAAAAATAGACACATACATCAATGGAACAGAATTGAAGCCCAGAAATAAACTCAGGCATATATGGTCAACTAATATTTGACAAGAGAGTCAAGAACCCTCAATGTGGATAAAATAGTCTTTTCAATAAATAGTGTTGGGGAAACTGGATATTCAAATGCAAAAGAATGAAACTGAACCTCTCTCTTATACCGCTCATAAAAAATTAACTCAAAATAGAGTAAAGACTTAAATCTAAGACCTAAAACCCTACAGCTCCTAGAAGAAAACACGGGAAAAACCCCTTGACATTCTTGGCATATGATTTTTTGGATATGACACCTAAAGTATAAGCAACAAGAGCCAAAATAAACATGTGTGACTACATCAAACTAAATAGCTTCTGTGCAGCAAGAGAAACAATCAATAGAGTAAAGAGGCAACATAAGGAATGGGGCAAAATATCTGCAAACCATATATCCAATATGAGGTTAATATCCAAAATATATAAGGACCTCTGATAGCAAATGTATTACTCAATAGCAAACAACAACAACAACAAAGACAAATAACCTAATTTAAAAATGGGCAGAGGACCTAATAGACATTTTTCCTAAGAAGACATACAGATGGCTAACAGGTACATGAGAAAGTGCTCCCCATTACTAATCAACAAGGTAATGTAAATCAAAATCACAATGAGATATCACCTCACATCTGTTAGGATCTTTATTATCAAAAAGAGATAACAAATGCTAGCGAGGAGGTAGAGAAAAGGAAAAACTCGTACACTGCTGGTGGGAATGTAAACTGGTACAGCTACTATGGAAAACAGTATGGAGGTTCCTCAAAAAATTAAAAATAGAATTACAATATGATCCAGTAATCCCCCTTCTGGGTATATATCTGAAGAAAACTCAGTATCTTAAAAAAAAAAAACAACAACAACTATTTGCACTCCATCGTTCAATGCAGTGCTGTTTACAATAGCCCAAATATGGAAATAATCTAAATGTCCATCAGTGGATGAATGGATAAAGAAAATGTGGTGTGTGTGTGTGTGTGTGTATGTTTGTGTGTGTGTGTGTGTAGATAGATGAAATACCACTCAGCTATAAAAACAAAGGAGATCCTGTCATTTTTAAAAACACGGGTGAGCCTGGAGGGCATTATACTAAGTGAAATAAGCCAGACAGAAAGAGACAAATACTGCACGGTATCACTAAAAACCAAAATTTATAGAAATAGAGAGTAGATTGGTGGTGGCCAGGAGTAGGGATGGGGGAGAATGGGTGAATGTGGTCAAAGGGTACAAACTTCCAGTTATAAGATGAATAAGTTCTGGGGACCTAATGTACACCTGGCTGACTATAGTTAAGAGAAAATCTTAAAAGTTCTCACCATAAAATAAAAAACAAACAAGGAAAAACAGATAACGATGTGAGCAACTGATGTGTTAAGTTACCGTATTTTGGTGATTATCTCCGAATATATACATATATCAAATCATCACTTTATATCTTAAACTTATACAATGCTATTTATCAATTATATTTCATTATGCCAGGGGTGAAGGGAGTGAGTGTGTGTGTGTGTGTGTGTGTGTGTGTGTATGAATTCTTTAGCCATAAGAATTCTTCCCCCAAAGACATATTTGCAAAAGGTGACCCAGTTGACTGCATAGTATAATAAAACCCAGCAACAAAACTATCTTTGTAGACATGCAACAGGATAAAGGACAATATTTTGCACTATGATTAATCTCACAAGCTTCAAATCCTTTCTAAAGCTTAAATCCTAAATAACAGTGCAATATGATTTCCACTACTTGAATAAAACGATATTGGGTTTCTTTGTGATGATCCCATTACCAAAGTCTCCTGATTAAAAATCAGATAAGCATACATAGTGAATATCAGAGAAGCATAAGTAAATTGGCATGGTCTACAATAAGAGAAAAATTGTTTAAACCTTCTAAAGGTATTCCTAAGTAGCAACAGTGTTTTGTGTGATACCTAGGGGCTTAAAAGAATTAACACCAAAGCAGAGTCTTCATCTAAACTCCTTAAATTTCCCCCTCATGTGCATCTGAGTAATTGACCTATCTACAGTTCAATGCCTAATATAGAATCTAACCACTTCAAAATTAGTATTGTGTTATCTAAACTGCCATTATCTAAGATCACATTTCTAAAAACTATTGTAATACTGACTGAGTTCCACTGACTGAAGACTTAAGAGCCCTAGAAAAGATATCAGAGAAAAAAGTTCCTGTTTTCTTAAAAGTGGCAAATTTTAAGAAAAGAAAAGAATATGGGTCTCTCTGTTCTTTAGAGTTAGCCTCCTCTCCTTGTTCTCAAAAGATTTTATAACAATGACAGAATCTCTTTTTTCCTATCTTATTTCTTCTGTAAGCTTTTCTTGAGGCTCTATCAGCTAAAGACAAAGACAATGCTTGAGATAGATATTAGAGGAAAGAAAGTTTCCACCTCAGGTAGTGGGATGGAAAAAGAAGTTAAGGTATGTTTTATCTCCCTATACTTATACTGTACTCCTGAGGTAGTTTTTATTGTGTTTAGAGTAGTTTTAGATTATAAAACCTATTGATATGTTCAATGTGTTTAATTCAAACATGTCTATATCATTTGCTACATCCAAATGTTGAAATCTACTTTTAGAATCCTGATGATTTTATTAAAAAATAATTATACTTCTTGCTGCTCATATTTTTATATTTGGTTATTAACTAAATGGTGAATAAAACTATTTTAGAATGTTTTAATAGCTCTGATATTACATAAAATAAAGGCTTTAGTGTTCTCCTTATCCTTCCTTGCTATGATTTAAGTAGGATTTTTCCAGTTATCTCAAAAATAACCCTACCTTTTTCTTTTCTTTTTCCTTTTTCTTATTTTTTTTAAAGCTTTTATTTATTTGACAGAGAGAAAGCATGGCGGGAAGGGGCAGGGGGAGCAAGAGCAGGGGGGAGGGGCAGAGGGAGAGGGAGAAGCAGACTCCTCACTGATCAGGGAGCCTGATTCAGGGCTCAGTCCCAGGACCCTGAGATCATGACCTGAGCCAAAGGCAGATGCTTAACCAACTGAGTCATCCAGGCGCCCTTTACCTTTTCCTTTTCTGAAACACAAAATCCAAAAGTTGTTGTTGTTGTTGTTGTTTTTAATTTACTGCCAAAATCGTTCTTTAATCACAAAAACGAAACTGGTATTTTCTAATTCAGTTTTTGAGTTAAAGGCCTTCACCTCCACTCAACTGTCACCACCAAATACACCATACCTTGAGTTTAGATGCATAGCTACTTAGAAAATGGTTGTAAAAGGCCATATTCCCCTTTAGAGAGTACATCTATTTGAAAGGGAAATTTCTGTCAAGGGTGTGCATGAACAAATGTTATTATTGGCAAACTTTAAGCACCTATTCTTTCTTGCATGATTGCTACCAAATTCTACCAGACACTTGACCCACAAATATTAAGATATCTCTTTCTTCACTTCCTTTATACCTGGACATAGTTTGGAGCCATCTCCTTCCACACAGCTTCTGGTGATCTAACAGTTTTATTCCAGTGAAGTTGTAGCTATATGAGTAACGGGAAGGAACCACTGGGCACGGACCCTGCTGACAGAACCAACCTCAGGCTGCGGCAGCCACACTGTGTCCGCAGGAGTCAAAAAATATAATTCTTGTGATCAGATTAAAGTATAAACCAACACATATATGGGAGAAGAATCATTTGCTATATGATCAATTTTATATTATTTTGAAATTTCACATTAAAACAAATTAAATATGACAAAAATGTGGAAATGTGGGTGATTTGGACCTGGCAGATGGTAGGGTTAAAATAAATATTTGCTGAATAAATAAATGAAATGTAAACCAACTCAGTCACAGGAGAGTTTCACAGGTAACACAAAACAAAAAAAGACAATGTGTGGGAGATGTCAAAGACAGCATGTTCACTGTCTCTATCCCACCAGCAAGCCAAATTCTCTGGACCCAACCTCTCTCCACACAATGCCTTATTTTTCTACCCTCCCTTAAAAACAATATATCCTGTTGTCCACACTCACTGTCACTACTTCACCAACTTCCATTCATTTTATAGCTTATTTTTCAATCTGAGGCCATCTTCCCATAAGCCCCAAACTGACAAGAGATGACCACAGTAGAGTAGGAATGGTGGTAGGGCGCCACTGTGGGGAGAGTGTAGGGTGTAGGCAGGGAGAAGTCTGGGAGATTACAGACATACCTGGAGTTTCTGTCAGCCACCAGGAGATGACTCAAAGGATAACCTGGTAAGCAGGTTAATTCATTGGGATTGTCGCCATATGGTAAGTGGCCCCGCAGCAGTGGGTGCGAGTGCCCCTAATTGGGGACCCAACAAGATTGACAGCAAGCTCTCAAGCAAATCTGCAAGAGAAAGGCAGTGGGAAGGAACCTCTGTCTGCTGATAGTGCAGAAAGAACAAACCTTAGGTGGCAGTAGGCACACTGTGATAGCAGGCACAGCAAGAGCAGAGGTGGATATGTGCTTGTCAAGCAAGATATGACCCCTCAGCAGCAGAGCCGAGGATAACAAATAGACCAGATGCTTCTCCCCTAACACCATGAAGTTAAATAAAATTGTGATATTGTTGAACAAGGGTACTCCTGCTCCCAGATCCAGCAGGGAGAAGAGAAAGAAAAGGAGAGAAACCCTGTTTACTCAAAAGACGCTAACATAATCTAGACAGGACTGAGGACACCAGAAGGACATTATCTTTAAAGAGCAAGATTTGGGGTGCCTGGGTGGCTCAGTCATTAAGCGTCTGCCTTCTGCTCAGGTCATGATCCCAGAGTCCTGGGATCGAGTCCCACATCGGGCTCCCTGCATGGCAGGAAGCCTGCCTCTCCCTCTCCCACTACCTCTGCTTGTGTTCCCTCTCTCGCTGTATTTCTGTCAAATAAATGAATAAAATCTTAAAAAAAAAAAAAAAAGAGCAAGATTAATCACCTACACCACACAAAACAGAGCTCAGGGACTGGTTAAGTTCACTTGTGGAGAAATAAAGTTTTATGTCTGCATATCTGAGTTGTAACTATGAGTTTTAACTCTATTACGTTTGAAAGTGGAGAGACTAGAACCCAGAGGAATTCTACATTTAGTACCTTCCCTTGCCTGATGGATCTCCACAGGGACTGAGCAGTTAAAGCTCACTGCCAAACAACAATTTCCCTTCCATCCATGACACACAGATGCAACACAATTTCCTAATTTTGGAGAAGGAAAACTGAGATGCACAAAAACTTAATGATTAATAAAGCTAAATTCTATGATTCTAAATATCCAGGTTATCAGTCACAGAAATAAAAATTTAGATTTTTCCTCCCCACTAACTCCAGTCTAGGGGGAACAGGAAAGAGAACATGAGGGCCTGAGTACTTACTTACCTTTCATGGGCCTGAGTACTTGGCCCATGAAAGGTTAAGGAAATAATATAGCTAAACTTTCAATTAGAACATAATTGAAATTACTGTTTTGAATCTGAGTTTTATGTTGCTTTTATTCAATTATAAGCTTTCTCCCAGATAACTGAGTTTTAACCATTTGAGAGGTATTTAATGAGGACTTAATTCTGATTAATTCACAATTAGTTCCAATTAAGTGTTCACTGGGAATTAGCTGTGTGGCAGCCATTGTGCCAAGTGCTGAGAATAGAGGCATGAACTAGACCAATACAGTCACTGTCCCCGTGGGCTTCAGGAGCACTGGAAGTAAATGGTGGGGCTGGGGGGGTGGGTAAGGGGGTGGGAATTGAAAGAAGTTATGCTGACTGTGATAAGACAGAAAACAGAGAGTGTTCCCCATAAGATGCTATGGGGAGACCAAAATAAAAAAGTCTAATATTTACTAGCCTTACCCTGGTAAGTGAATGTTATAGGCCTTTATATTCAGAAGATAGAAATTCATTTTTACTTGACCTTAAAAGTATAATGCAATTTTTAAAAGGGTGACATTTAAAAATCAGATAGCAGGGGTGCCTGGGTGGCTCAGTGGGTTAAAGCCTCTGCCTTCGGCTCAGGTCATGATCTCAGGGTCCTGGGATCGAGCCCCACATCGGGCTCTCTGCTCAGCGGGGAGCCTGCTTCCCCCTCTCCCTCTGTCTGCCTCTCTGCCTACTTGTGATCTCTTTCTCTCTGTCAAATAAATAAATAAAAAAGCTTTAAAAATAAAAAAACCAAAATCAGCATAAGTTGAAGTAATTTTTTTAAAGATTTTATTTATTTATTTGAAGTAATTTGAAAAAAATTATAGATTATCAGGGTTTGAACATTCATTGAACAAGACCCTTTTGTTCAACATTTGAATTCCCTCACTAGCATGGTTTCCTGAAGTTTCACATTTTATTTATATCTTATATATATTTCACATATGTAAGTCATATTTTATATCCCACCAACCATTGTTTGAAATAGATGGAAACCAAAGACCATTTTATATGTAAATAGCCTAAGTTTATTTCGTATATTACATATTATGGCAAGCATTGTATTATGTTTTCACTTATAATGAGTTTAGAACCAAAAAGCTACAAACACGATTGTGCTAATATTGAGAGTAAATTCATTAAGAATTTCTCGACTCTCTTGTTTTTTCTTTAAAGATTTTACTTATTTATTTGAGAGAGAGAGAGCATGCATGCCCAGGGAGGAAAAGAGGGGGAGAGAGAATCTGAAGCAGACTCTGCACTTAGCATAGAGCTGGTCACAAGATTTGATCCCAGATTATGGGCTGAGCAGAAACCAAGAATTGGACACTTAACCACTGAGCCACCCAGGTGCCCCTCCTTGACTCTATTTTTTAAACCTCAACATCCACCTAATCTAGAATTCTTAGTCAAGAATTTGACAACATGATGGTTACTTCAATTATTGGGAATATAAAAAATAACTTGGAGCTAGCAATAGCTAAAAGTATTAAAGTTTAGATATTTTCGTTTTGCAATAAATCAGAACACATGTGATATTACTGGTATAATAAGTATTTTCTTCTCAGTCACTGGCATTCCGATATGCTTTCATGAGAAGGAAAGAAAGAGATGACTAGCAAACTGGTCTCGGCACCAGTAAGTGAGCCCACGGGAGTGTCAGACATGAGAATATCAAGTACATCCTCAGGTTAAAATGTTTTGGACCTCTGTCCTAACAACTACTTATACCTTGATCTCCCTAACACTTACTCTGTCCTCTTGTCCTTGAGTATTTCCAGGAACAGAGAATTTCTCTACCATGAGTCTGTTTTCCTGAAGGTTCTAATTCTGTAGGGAGACTGAAGTTTGAAAAGCCAGACTACCACGTGCAAGAAGCCAACAGCAGAATGAAGCCTTAAAATCCAGTGTAAGGGAGGAAAAACAGCTATTCTATCTTTACGTGTGTTGGGATAAGGAAGATGTAGGGAAATTTTAGGAAAATTTTTTTATGCCCAAGGTAAGATAACAGAAGTCTGCAAAATAGCCATAGAAAATTAAATTCAATTTAAGAGGATTATAATGCACTCAGGTTTTGCTAGAACAAAGAACCAAATATCTATTTCTGTGTAGCTATGCAGTGGACATGTTTATAATTGCTAAAACTTTTAATTATTAAACCTTACTGGTTGATAAAAGAATAAACATTTAAAATTATAAAATTAATGCAATCAAGTTTATTGATTGGACCTTTATATAATTTTAATCGGCTGCATTCCTTAGCCTATAGATGTTATGTCGAAATTCTATATTTTTATTTTGAATATGCATTAGTTGGGAGTGAAGGCTAAGCTGCTGCAACAAAGAAAGACAAAAATGCAATGGCTCTGCCAAAATAGAAGTTTATTTCCTCTTCATATAGTCACTGAACAAAGATAGATAGACTCTTCCACACAGTTATTCAGAGGCTTACACCAATGGAGTGACCCCTCCCTCCGTACGGATTCTAATCTCCCTTTAACTCATATTTCTTTGTTGGTAACTTAGTCACACAAGCATTAATAACTGCAAGGGAGGCTACCCATTTTCTCTCTTCCTGTGTAGCCATGTGCCAGCCACCACTGGCACCCTCTTCACAATACTGGATCAATTCATTTACTATTTTAGAATTTTCAGACCCTTCATCTATTATTATTTGGTCCTCTGTGTATACAACACCATAGGATGTAAAGTTAGTGACACCAACATGCAGTTTAGGGACATAGTACCTGGTCTGCAGTGGAATTTATAAAAAATAAAGCAGTGCTATTCTAACTGTACTACAAGCACCTGCTTTATTTATTGATAAAATATTTTGGGATTTTGTCAAGAATTACTGGACTGACTTGTAAAGGTATTGGTTAATAAGTGGAATAGCAGCTTGGTATACTTTATTCAGCAAGAAAGGAGACATATCAATTAAATTAAATTAAATTAAAGATATGCTATGAAATGGATGCTAGATTTGATTTTAACTGAGACTTGTGATCTAATTTGTAGAGACCTAAGTAATATTAGGAAGGTTACATGGACTTATAGAAATTGTCCAATTAAACTTGAAATGAAGGTCTGGCATATTTTCCCTGACTACTTTTAATGGTAGATTTGATTTGATTTGATTTGATTAATTGGGGAATTTGAGATTTCTGATATTCTTGACTGGTTATTTTTATCTTTTGAGGATTTAGAAAACTAATAAATGAGATAAAAATTAGACTACATCGGCCACTCTGAAAATGAAATTGGGTTTTAAATTATTGATGGACTTCCAAAATATAGTAGCCATAGGAAGGCCCATTTTATCTTATCAACTTTGTTCTGGTCTATATCCAAGTTAGTGTAGAGAAACAATACTCTACACCATAAGTTCTTGAATATTTGAATATTTAAACTCTTAAAAATTGAAGACCCCCCCAAAGAGACTTTTGTTTATGTGGATTCTATCTACTGTGTAAAAAACTAAAACTGGGGTGCCTGGGTGGCTCAGTGGGTTAAGCCTCTGCCTTCGGCTCAGGTCACAATCTCAGGGTTCTGGGATCCAGCCCCACATCAGGCTCTCTGCTCAGCAGGGAGCCTGCTTCCTCCTCTCCCTCTGCCTGCCTCTCTGCCTACTTGTGATCTCTTTCTCTCTGTCAAATAAATAAATAAAAACCTTAAAAAAAAACTAAAACTAAAAAAATTTTTAAATAATAAATTAATAAAAATAAAATAATTATTAAATGTTTACTTGCTTTAAATAAAAATAGCTATATTATCCCAAACAAACAAAAACAAATATGTGAGAAGAATGACACTGTTGTATGTTTTTTTCAAAAATCTTTAATGTCTGGCAGAAGGCAGCTGAATTCTCATGTTGGCTTCTGTATTCAACCTGTTGTGATATATTATTTTCACTGAAGCAGATGAAGAAAACTCAGCCTCCAGAGATAGGTCGGTGGAAAAGGAAGACGCTTAGGCACCTCCCAAGAGGATCTCGGTGACTCCCAGGAGTCCTCCAACCACACTTTGAGACCACTACTCTTCACATACTCTGGGCCTTGGATTTAGGTCTTTCCACCTGCCTCTTTGAAGAAATTCGAGCTTTGCTTGACCAGGAAAGAGCAGTCCTAAGTCCTCAATGAGGGAAGAAGCCAAACTTTAACCATACTGAGTTTAAACCAAACTTTAACCATTCAAGCTTATCTCTAGCTTGAAGAGAAGTTTTTAAATGTTGGCTGCTGAAAGATGCCATTATAATAGGATTGTATGGTGACAGATGGTAACCACACTTCTGGTGAGCATAGCACACCAGTACAGAGTACAGAGTTGTTCAATCACTATGTTGTACACTTGAAACTAATGTAACGTTATGTGTCAACCATACTATAAATAAACAAACAAACAAATAAATAAATCCTACCTCCTAGAATCTAATGAACTAATGTATATAAAAGAGCTTTATCGGCCCCATTAACTTACATCTATACACCTGCTAAAAGGGCGGCATACTCCAGTGAGCAGCACGGGCACTCACAGTAAAGCCCACACGGATCTGTCAGCACTACCTGTGCAATCTGTCATACAGTGCTTCATTTCCCCAAACATTTAATTCCTCCTCTCTGCGGCTATGATTTCATAATCCAATTTTGTAGAGTGGTTATGAAGAAATATTAGCACTTACCACAGTATCTAGCATCTAGTAAGTACTCAATAAATTGTTAGTTCCATTCCCTAGACTGGATCAATGGCCTTAAAAACATCTCAGTAAATGACCTGAGTGCATTTATATCGACTCCTTCTGCCTTACATAGATTCTTGGACATCATCGATATTTGTTTCCTTGTGAACTACAACTGAGCTCAAATCTGAGATGTATTAGTTAAAATAACTCATCTCACTTTAAAATTCATCTATAGTTTGAAATTCAGGGCCAGGATATTGCATTACAATCCACATATAGCTTTGCTCTTGAATTCAATGACAAAAAAGATGGAAATCTATACACCAAAAAAATGATGCTGTAGGAAAAAAATAACTTAATATTTGAACAGGGTTTAATAATAGACTTCCAGTTTCTTTTTCTATTTTGTTTCCCTGTTACTTAACTACAGTCATATATGCAAGAATTAAAGATATCCAAACTCCCAAAAATCAAACTTAAAATACCCTAAAATCTTTGTTTTCTTCTTTTTATTCTTGAATCCCCCTCATCTCTATTTTCAGAGATGCTGCCTTTCTTTCCTGTGGCAGAGCTCATTTGCCATGACTATTAACAGCCCACAAAATCAATGATTCTCTCTCCCCTTTTTTTACAATATCTCATTTCTCCAACTCACACTGAGACCTGTGCCAAGTTATGGAAACTGCTCTTCCCAGGGGAGTTTGACCTGAATTCATCTTGAAGTCCTGACTGTGTTCTGGCTGTTTGATGCTGTACCTTTCTAACTGATTTTCCTTCTTTAATGCTGAAGATTCTCTGCATTATTACGGAGGTAGGGAAGTTGAAACAGGAAGCATATAACACAGGTGAGAGAGATCTCTGGGCATACGGGCTCAGTAATGGTTTCCTCTATATTACTTATGTGTACCTGGGACAAATGCCCGGACACAGTTTTTTCTTCCTGAAGACTTTCCGAAGAGTTCTGCTATTAATCACCAATTAGTTTCTTAAAATAACTTGGCATAGCTAAAACTACCAGAGTAAGAAAGTTCTGACATATGGTGAAATTCTCCAGCAATTGTGGGATTATAATATAACGGCCACAAATCTGTGTGTGCATCTATTCTAGGTAGCTCAAGACTTCTCAAAGGGGAAAAAGCCCCAAACACCGTTAATAACACCCACTCCGAGTCCAGTGCTCTGCATAATGTAGATGTTTAATACAGTTTGTGAATATGATTAAAATAATCCCTGATTCTGTGCCTGTGAGAAGAGTATAGACTAAAATTCTTCTCTAACAGTAATTCAAGTCCATACTCCCACCTTTTCCACTAAACCAACCTAGAAAGAAAGCTCCACCACAAAGTCGATCCCAGGACGTTAAAGAAACTGGGTGGGTTTTTTTTTTTTTATTATTCTCTCTCTAGAATATTTAAGGGGATTTAATCAAACCACAAAATGTAAAAGAAATTAATTCTATAATCTATCATTACTGCTAAAAAGAGACAAGAGGAAAATTCAACCATAATGAAAGTTCAATTATTTCAATTACATCTCTTTTCAAAATGAATATTCTTTTACATCAGACATCTGCAATTCAGTGCAAATTTGCTCCCTAAAATAGCATCAATTATAGTACTTTAACCAAAAAAAGATAAAATACATTCACAAATTATTTAATGGTATTTATAAATGTAAGAATTAGAAACACACACACATCTGATTGGAGAAGTTCTGTCTTTCTAGCTAATCCAATTATTATCAAGGATAATCCACTTATACATACACACACACACACACACACACACACACACACAGAGGTGTGTTGGGTTGGGGCACGTATAGTGTCGTTTTATGGAGATAAACTGCTCCCTCCTCAGAATCATAAAAACCTACAGAAAGCCTTTTTATATATCATCAGGTCTTTGACTTTTGAACTTCCATGTGCATGGGAAGTCAAGAAAAGTATTTAACTGACTTTTTCTCTTCTGTGAGTCCATCAAGTCTGTGCCCAAGCATTTACACTTACTTTAACATTGCAATAAGGGAAATGTTAGCTCCTTCCACTTTAAATTCAGAGATGAGAGCAAATTCACTTCTCAAACTGAGACACATTATGGCGAAGGATGTGTGGGAGCTGGCTCCTACTGGAGAGAACTAATTGTTAAATATTTAGGCATTACAGCTGAAATCAGCCATGGTGGAAGTACTTACCCCATGAAAATCGGCAAATGCTACAAGTCTGGGCTTTTGCTGCTGTTAGGGTCATTCAGTTATGGTTGTTGAGAGAGCCCGTTTACCAGCATACCCCTGCACGTGGTCAGGCATACAGTCAGCAGTCCAGACACGAGCACTCTAATCTAGGAGCCAGAACAGCAATGACTTCAAAGAAGTGGCACCACACAATAGTTGGGTCATCTTTCTTGAGTGTTTGACTTATAATAAAAATAATGACATGTAATAGTCATATATTTATTAGCTCCCTAGCAGAAAGCTCAACATTCTTTATTGCCCATTGTCCAGGTATTTGCAACTGACAACGTTAAAGTTTGTTAGACAGTAAATAATATAATGTATTTATTTTATGAGAGTTACAATAAGCCTATGTATAGTAATCCAAGTCTATTTTAAATACTTCAATATCTGGAGCACCTGGGTGGCTCCATCGGTAAAGTGTCTGCCTTCGGCTCAGGTCATGATCCCAGGGTCCTGGGATGGAGCCCTGTGTTGGACTGCCTGCTCAGTGGGGAGTCTGCTTCTCCCTCTCCCTGTCCACTTCCCCCACCCCAGCTTGTGCTCGTGCTCTCACTCTCTCTCAAATAAAATCTTTTAAATTTTTTTTTTACTTGACAGAGAGAGAGAGATCACAAGTAGACAAAAAGGCAGGCAGAGAGAGAGGGGGAAGTAGGCTTCCTGCTGAGCAGAGAGCCCGATGCGGGGCCTGATCCCAGAACCCTGAGATCATGACCTGAGCCAAAGGCAGAGGCTTAACCCACTGAGCCACCTAGGCGCCCCTCAAATAAAATCTTTTAAAAAAACTTCAATATCTTAGTTACAGTTCTTCTGCATTTACTTCTTAGAACAAAAGTATTTTTATTAAAGTGAAAAGGAGTAATGATATTTTACTTTCACCATACAAAAATTCACTAAGCCTATCAAAATAATAACTATTATTGCTACTGTTTAGTATCTATTATATGCAAGTATACTTATACATATTTTTTAACACATTGATACTCAACCCTATGAGTTAGAAAGCTACTATCCCCATTTTATAGCATTAAAACTGAGAGGCATAAAAAGTTTAACTTATCTAAACTTTCAGAACATGTAAGAGTCCAGGAATGGATTAGAACCCTCTCTCTGACTCCAAAATTCATTCTTTTAACCACTAGATTTAATTGCTTATTATGCATACATGGTCGTTCTCAGCATTCAGATACCATGGTTTTTCTTTTCACTAGCTTAAAGCCTTCAAAACTGTGTATCAAGCTAACCGGTCTAATTATTGACATGCTCATGACTGATGTGGAGCCACCAGTTGTTTAGATTGATGGCCTTTTGAGAGTGTATGTTAAGTTGAGTTGTTGCTTTTAATTCACCCATTGTCTAAATATTTGGTATAAAAATTGCGATAGTATTAAATATCTACAAACTCCTTCATTATTTGGTTATACCATTGTCCCAAAATCTTCCCTGCCTCTCATGCCTTCTCCACTCTGTGCAATGAAATTTCAGTTAGTGCCAATGGCTCGACATACTAAAAAAATTTCTTTCAAATTAAGTGTTAACTTTGATGCACAGCAATATATTAAGTCCCTAAATCCACATTTTGCTGCTAGTTTTGTATCTAAAAATTAAATCCTATTATTCAATGTGGAATAATGAATCTGATCCTACAATCCATATATCAATTTTGTCATCATCTTTTTTTAAATTTAATTTTATTTTTTCAGTGTTCCAAGAGTCATTGTTTATGCACCACACCCAGTGCTCCATGCAATATGTGCCCTCCTTAATACCCACCACCAGGCTCACCCAACCCCCTACCCCCCCCTTCCAAAACTCTGTTTGTTTCTCAGAGTCCACAGTCTCTCATGGTTCATCTCCCCCTCCGATTTCCCCCAATTCACTTTTCCTTGCCTTCTCCTAATGTCTTCCATGTTATTCCTTATGCTCCACAAGTAAGTGAAACCATATAATAATTTACTTTCTTTGCTTGACTTATTTCACTCAGCATAATCTCCTCCAGTCCCATCCATGTTGATACAAAAGTTGGGAACTCATCCGTTCTGATGGAGGCGTAATCTTTTATCAGTAAAAGGAAAATCTACACACTTAAAATGAAAAAAAAATGTGCTTGGAAACAATGCCAAGACATAGCTTATAGAATTCCACAACAGTAACTGACATGAAAATATCATTTACTTTTCTGAAACTGGCAAATCTAGTAGTGCGTGTTATGCTGAAAATGCCCTATAAATGTCAGAGAAGGAAAAGCTTAAACCTTGGAGAAGTCACTAAAAGTACAACCTTATAATAATCATTTTGTGAGAAGTGAGATGCCCCAGGATTTCAGGGACATTATTAAAGCTGTTGACAGACTTACTATCGGTTCACGAACTATTCATTAGCACTTCACCTAAATCCTGAGTTCTCTTGAAACTGAAAGACTCTTACTCAGCCCATTTATTTTCAAGTAATTCCAAAGGAGAATATTATTAGATGATTTTTAAGGATGAATACGAGAGTTTAGAGGGCTACCAGCAACTGCTCTTTAGCTCAGAGTCATCCTTTATACCTTCAAGAATAACACAATTTGGCTCAACTTCACCTTCATTTTCAGTGAGAAATAATTAGTTATCTCACATATGCAAGAAAAAATTGTATTAAAAACTCAATTACTTTGCCCAGTTGAGATGACTTCCCTAGATGTAATGATTCATTACCATAAAAAAGTGTACTCCAGTCAGCTTCTCAGGTATTATGAGAAAATATATTTATTTCATTAATAAGGAGGTGAATTTGAAACCTTATGAAGGCCACTTAGATTAGCACTGCATTTCTCCTGATATCAATATAAATTTATATTGAGTTCATTGATTTTTCCACAAGAAATTATACATGCAGCTTGCTGAGGAATCGTACCTTTTTTTTTTTTTTTTTGCATTAGAACGAGTTACGAGTTTATACTAGATTATTTCTCAGGTTAAGTTTCCAGGGCTAAATTTTAATGATCCTATGTTTATATTCCATAAATTTTTATATTCATACTGAATTAGTCCACACAAAAAGTACGCTCAAGTGTCTTACATATTTATGCTATTATTTTCTCAGCATTTTCCTGATCTCATGTGATAGCAATATTTCATTGTCCTTTCCCTAATGAGTTTGACAATGAATCTTATGTTAATGACACCTGTTCTTAAATAATTATTGTAATAAACAGTGGTCTTGCCTTCCTGCTCAGCAAACACACTGCTGCATCTGTGAAATCGCACTTGTTGCCATGACAACAGAGGTGGCCAACAAGAAGAGACAGAGCTTTTGTGTAACATCAAGTAGAAACAGCATGTAATTTCTTAAAGTTGTTATTCATATTAGATTTTGTGATCCATTTCAAAAAATGAGAAAGAAATGTGTAACTTTTCCAATTTTTTTCTCTCTTATAGGTTAATGGTTCTAGGAAACTATCTCTGTACAAGATAAAATAATTTAAGACAAATTCAATCTTTGCAAGCTTAATTGGCATATGTCACATACAGTGCATTTAAAACAGAACTGATACAACACCTGATGTCAGTGTTAATAAAAACAGACCATTCCAAATTACCCTCTGGTAAGCAGGGCCTAGTTCCACCCAGTTTGTTAAAATTTATGGGGTGGTAAGGAAAGGATTTGATGTAGATGTGTTTTTCTATCTGTCAGCACACATATTGCCTTCAAAATTAGAGTGCAGTATGGCTGCCAGTGTGTGTAGGGAGAACTGAAAAGATTGATGTAGGGAGTTCACTAGGCACACGGGCAAGGGCCCTTTACTGTGCAGATGACACAAGCTTTTCCCACAGGTGGTTTTTCCCCACTCTGCCTCATGGATCCCCAAGGATGCTGGAGCCTCTGATAGGAAAATAGATGCATCAAGGCCAGAGTCTATATAAAAATGACAACCAGCTCTCCATAGGACTGTGGGCTAAAAAAAGATGAATATAAAAAAATAAAAGTTAGAGGTGTGTCACAGATGTGGCGAAGAGGCAGATGATAGGGGAGAGGAGACAAGGTGCAGAAATCAAAGGAAAGAGTATTATGGATTGCAAGAAGCAGCAGAAACTTCTGACACCCTTGAAGGCGATTCCGTAAAGAGTAAACAGAACACTGTGTGTCAACTGACTAGGGTAATTTGGGAAGATGTGGGTGAAGGAAACTGCATCAGTTATACAATTCAGGGCCTTACCGGAATATAAGTTATTTTGCACACACACTAACAAGCCCAAAGTCCCAAAGCCAAAGCTGTGAGAGTTATTATCACAGGCAAGCATTTGCTTTCCTTGCCCTGAGAATAGTAACAAGTCAGTTAGCGTCTGGACATTATTGGCTGCTTTTGCAGAGCTGTTGGTCCTCTGTAGTTAACTAACTTTATCTCTCTGTGGGCATCCTGGGGTTTTTTTACGCTGAACATTTACAAATGAATTGCACCCTAGGTCCCATTCTGAGCCCAAACAAGCGAAATAGAATGTATAACCATGAAGCTGTAAGGCGTCTCCTGGGAGTGTATTCAGCGTAATCTTAGTCAAGAAAAGCCTGCTCAGGCACAAAGCCCCTTGATCGTGGGAAAGGAAGTAGATTCCAAAAACGGTTTAGAGTGTGTCACTTGAACTGACCTCCAAGCCCATGGGGACTGCTGTCTACACCATGAGACTCCCACTTTGCACTGTGGTGAGCTCTGAGGATACAGAGGTAAGCAAGATGAGGATGGTCAGGGAACAGCTGATACTAAAAGTCTAGCACAGAAACTAGGCACTACACAGCAGGCTACTACAGGTGAAATCAGTATGTGAGGAGCTGCAGGGCACTCTAAGAACATTTCATAGGAAGATCTAACCTAGGGAAATCAAAGAAAGCTTTTCTGGAGAAGAAACAATTAAATTACGATTTAACCAGGCAGGGGCCAGGAGCAAAGATTTGAGAGATAAAGTCATGCAAAGCCCTCCTAAGGATCCATTTGATGGACTCAACTCAAGTAGAGCCAAAGTGGGAATCAGTGGACACTGGATTACATGCTTCTTATACCTTATTTTAAGGATATGGGGCCATATCCTGAGGGTAGTGGGAAGCCATGGAAAAGTTTTCAGCAGAGAAGATAAAGAGGCAGAGACCACCAACTAAAATTGAAACAACTATTTTTGGTAAACCTTGCAAAATATCACTTCATAGGCAAGGTGACTTGGATAACTCTCCAACAGATTAAAACAGAAAAGGAGGAAAAAAAAAAACAGAAAAGGAGGAAAAGAGCTGCCTCTTTCCTGCTTTGTGATACAGGCAGTGCATATAGCCTTGGCTCCTGGCATACTCAGCACACCACAACAACACGGGAGTGTGGGGTGCACTAGGAGGTACTGATGACAAGGAGCACAAGGACTAGGCAGTCTCCACCAGTGTCTGGTTGAGCTGCCAGCTTTCTAGCCTCATCTCTTTCCCCTGCTTTGTCTCAGCCCCAATATAACCCCAAATCTCTTTCACATAGCATTTGGAAACACTGTACCTTTGCTAGATATTGGGGGGCAACATGGCAGCAATGCATAAAACATTGAACATCCCTTTTCTTAAAAGTCCTCTAGTGCTTTCACCTCACCCCTACACCCCCCAAAAAAACACTCAGGCTTCAGCCTCCTGCCCACTAGAATATAAACTCCCCTAAGGCAGAAATTTTTATCTATCTAATTTTACTTATTTTTTAATCTATTTTATCTATTCAGCCTCCTGTGCACTAGAATATAAACTCGCCTAGGGCAGATTTTTACGGAAACTCCAATACCTTGGACAGTGCCTGCCCATGTTAGGCACTCAATAAATACTTGTCAATTAAAGCAATGAGCCTCCAAAGTCTCCTCACATCTCCCAGCTTGTTTTCTGGATTCCCTTCCAGAAGCTCCACTTACTCACTTCATTGTGCACAACAATTTACATCTCACCGCCTCCTCCTTTCCACAGCTGCCCTTACCCAAAGATTCATTAATATGTTCTGACAAAGGCCCTCATGCCTCCCCCACCACCAGGAGCTTGCGGAGCCTGGGATTTCAAGCTTCCCTTCCTCTTGAGTCTCTGTAAATAGTCCGTGTGGGATTCAAGTAACCTGCTTTCTACCCAACTACTCAGAGTTGTAGAAGAAACATTTCTCTTTAGCTAGAATAATCTGTATGGGATTATACATTTTAATTTCATTTACATGAAACAATAGTAACGAAAATATCCAATCTGCTTTCTTGAAAGTTCATAAAAAAATATTTCGCTTTTGCATTTAAGTTCTTAAAAAAATATATTGCCTATCCCTATTTTATATAATAGCATGACTTAGTGATAAGACGTTGTCCGAGAGGCTCCTTTTCTCATTTATATTTCTTTCAAGTTTTTCCCTTTTCCCTCTGAATATATATGCTCATTGTAGAAAACTATATATATATATATATATATATACACACACACACACACACACACACATATACAAACACATACATATATATACAAAAATATTAAATCATAATCATTTCATCAAATCCCTCCTTTATACATTTTTCTATCCACAGTTAAAATGATACTATATATACAATACAGTATCCTGACGCCTTGCATACTAGGAGTCTACTAACTAAAAAAATTTATACTATATTAAATGAAGTACCAAGATTATGGTACAAATAATGTGTTACAAAGTGCACAGAATTAAGAAATCACTGGGATAGCTTTTCAAAAGAGATGTGTCTCTGACCTGAAGGAGACAGGAAGGGCTTCTGGGGAGAGAGAAACCTAAGCAGTAGAAGTGGTTCTCTGAAGGACAGTATGGTAGCCATCTGGGTGAAGCAAGAGATTTATACCAAAGAGAGGGTAAGAGGCACATGGGAAGGGATGTTGGAGACATGGTTTGGATTGTTCTAGGAAGAAGTAGGTCAAGGTATGATGATGAGCAGCCAGCTATAGATGTATCAGCAATCTCACCTCAGGAATAGGAAGCGACTGAATTTGGAAAAGATTCTATTTGATCTTCCTACAACATTGTCAAATTATAGCTCTATTTCTATATGTAAATATATCCCTGATTTTTCCATGTTTCAAGGCATAACTCTTTTCCTGACTAAAGAAACTACATGTTGGAATTTATTTTACAGAAGGTTAGCATAATCAGATTAAGTCTCTTTTTAGTTAATGGGACTAAGTGAATTTGTCTATTTTGGCAAGTATAACTCTTTACTGCCAAAAAGCACCCTGCAATCCTGTACTTAGTAATTAGAAGTAATGCAATAACTTTTACATACATCATGCAAATCATGAAGAGCATATGTAAAGTTCTTCTTCTGTACCACAATTTATTTATTTTTTTAAGATTTTATTTATTTATTTGACAGAGAGAGAGCACAAGTAAGCAGAGTGGCAGGCAGAGGGAGAGAGAGAAGCAGGCTCTCTGCTGAGCGGGGAGCCCAATGTGGGGCTCAATCCCAGGACTCTGGAATCATGTCCTGACCAAAGGTAGTCGCTTAACCAACTGAGCCACCCAGGCACCCCACTGTACCACAATTTAACCTTAGTATCATATATAATATATGTAATTACATATATAGTATATAGTGTATATATAGTGTATAGTACATATACAGTGTGTATATATGTATATGTAGTGTATGTATAATATAATTTTCTGTCACTTTTCTTGAAACTTTACATAAAAGAATTTGTTTTATGACTGTAATTTAGCAAAAGACAAGTTAAAATGGGTGCTGGAAAAGATTAAATTTATTCTTATTTTGAATTTACACTACAAAACCTCAACCCTATGACTTTTGTTTTAATTACATCCAGACCATATTCAGCAATAAAAGGAAGAACAGAAGGGGTGGGAGAAGGTGCTGCAGTCTAGAGTTTATGTACTCTTTAATTTTTAGTATTCGTCTATTATACAAGACCCACTTATCTCATAGATTACTTATTTATGCTTTTGGTTATAGGTATAAGGTTTAAGAAAATCTACACTTAAATTACTTATGTAATGTAATTAAATTTCCTCAGGTTTCTTTTTTCTTTTAATTGTCTCAGGAAGGATTTACTATATTCCTATCCCACTTAGCATTAACCAAAGTCCTTTAGTTTTAGACAATATTGTTTTACAAATTATATATATTAGGATGAACTCCAGAGAGGTGGCAGGAAAACAAAACCACTTTACAGACTATCATCCATTCCTTTTTTCAATTTGTAAATGCAATACGAATCTTAACTATTTTTTCCACATATGGAAATTAAGTTTTCCAATATGGAAGCTTACCTTATTCAAAGTCACAAACTATGCTAACACAAGCTTTTCCTTGCCCCTTTGAATCTGTCATTCTGAATAGCACAACCAAATGACTTTTCATTTGTCATCCAGATGCTAATATTTCAGTTAAGATGTGTGAACTACAGTCAACTAGTAGCACATGAAATAATGTCACTCCTGTTTAAAAAACAAAGAAACAAAAAACTCCCCCCCCCACTATCCCCCTGGCCACTGGTCCCCCCCTTTGTTCACAAGTAATGATGATCCTGCGTTATATTTAGAACCAAATAAACAGAATAAGATTGTTAAGTGAGGTATATTTATTTTAAATAGGTGACCTGGCTAGCTTTTCTTCATTCTTTAATTTTAACAACAAAACAGAACTTAATTGTGCCCTGAGAGTTCTGACTTAGAAGGGCCTCTATAAATACTGCCCTTATTCTATATTTCACTACTTCCAATATAGGAGGTACAAGTCTCCTTCAACACATAAAGCATATCCATTATGTTAACTCTGCTGGGCTTAAAAAATGTCTCTAAACTATTAATGAATTATTTGGAGGGATCTAACAAAGGATTTATGAGCAACCACTACATTTCATAAATAGTGCCAAGGTGTTCACTGGCTGTGGCCTGATTTAATCTTCACAACCACCTTAACTCTCCTGGCTTCCTCTGGAGGCTAACTCTGGCCAGGGTTTTTTTATGGCCGGGGCTGCCATAAATACGTGTGTGATATTTGTATCAATAAATTTAAACTTCCAAGGGAATCTAGTCAAATTTTCTACCTCTTCTTCATTTCTATGTCCAATAGTTAGGGTACTATATGATACGCACTTTTAACATAACTGTCATCATGGAACCATTCAATATATCCTTCTAATTTTAAGAATACACGTATGCCTGGTCCACATTTGTCCATATTTGGGGGAAATGGTGTGATCAATGCTACTAACAAGTCTTCCAACTTTTGAGAGGAAGTCATAATCTTAGAAAACACATAAAGTATGGACATATACAAGCAGCCCTAGAAAGCACCAGATGCACTACTTATAGGATAAGATAAAAGAATTAAGAAAAGAAACTCGTCATACTGTTCACTTTCCCAAAATAACTTGATCTTTGAGAAAAGTTCACGTTTCATTTACTTACCATTGGAATTTTATCAAACCTCAAAAAACAAGACAGTACAATTTAGTTCATGGTCTCTTCTCAGAGGAGCCTTAGAGCTAGAGCCTTTATCTTCTTTTTCCCTTTGTGTCCTCTTCCGAGCCCCAGGCATAGCTCTAAGACCCCCGAAAGTGCTCATTTAATACATGTGATCATCCACTATAAAAGGAAGTTTGTGGTTTAAATTAAACATTAAAGGAATATTTATCTACCATGTGGATCACTCTTTTCCTTCTAAAGACAATCGATAACAATTTCACAAGGAGCAAATTTAATCTCTTTTCAAAAAGTATAAACTCTTTTCCTAGACAAGTGAAAATGAAAACACAATGGTCCAAAATCTTGTGATGCAGCAAAGTGGTTCTAAGAGTGAAAATTATAGCAATACAAGGCTACCTCAAGAAGGAAGAAAAATTTCATATAAACAACCTTACCTTATACCTAAAGCTAGAAAAAGAATAAACAAAGCCCAAAACAAGTAGAAGGAAGGAAAAAATAAAGATTAGAGCAGAAATAAATGGAATAGAGACTAACAAAAAAAAAAAAAAAAAAAAAAAAAACAGATCAATAAAACCAGGAGCTTGTTCTTTGAAAAGATCAATTAAATTGATAAACCTTTAGCCAGACTCATCAAAGGGGGTGGGAGGGCACTCAACTAAATAAAATTAGAAATAAAATTATTTAATTTAATGAAAAACAAATTTATTTCTTCAAATAACAACCAATACCACAGAAACATAAGAGATTATAAGAAAATCTCATGAAAAATTGTATGCCAAAAAAGTAGACAACCTAGAAGAAATGGATAAATTCCTAGAAACATAAATTCCCAAAACTAAGTCAGGAACTGCACCTTGTAAGCACAAGATGAAAGAACATGTATGAAAATGACTTGAACAAAAATGTCAGCTTTGCTTACAAAATTTTAGGTAATACCAACAAATGTACTAAAGGACAAAACCAAGCTGTAAAAAATTCTTGACAAGCTGAAAGGGTTGGCTAAATTAACAAGATGGAATTTTACAGGATAACAGCCAGGCCCTATAATTAAGTTTAAAAAAATCAAATGTACCAGTTCTAGAGAGAGCAGGTATGGTTAGCAGCTGGTACATAGGTACATAAAAGGATTTTAATAGATTTCAAGCTCCAGCATGAGATAATACTGTAATGTAACTGTCCTCAAAAAAAAAGTCAAAGTAATCTTGAGCTACATTAATAGAAGCTCAGTGTCTAAACAAGATAGACAATAGTGGGACCAAATTTGCTCCGGTCAGTTCATATCCACAGTACTGCGGTTCACTCAGGTAGTCCCATTTTAGAGAACTGATAACAGAAGGGATCAAAGAACTAGATGGAACTCAGAAATCTGCCATAGTGGATGTTTACTTTATGATAATATATGAGAAAACTCCATAATAATCATTAAATATTTGCAAGATATATATTCTAGATGGCCTCTTAAAGTAAAATAAGAATCACGGTTGGAAAATACAGAGAAGAATGTTCCAGTTCAGTATAAGGAAAACTTTAAGAAACAATCAAAGCTATATAAAGTTGAATGAATGAATGTGAGTCCTCCCTATCACTGCAGGTGTTCAAGCAAAAGGTCAACCACCACTTGTCAGAAATACTGCACAAGAGATCCAGACACAAGACAAGGGCTCAGACTGTATGGACTTGAGGTCCCTTCTGGTTTTGTAACTCCATGTGTGAAGAGGAGGATGGAGAGTATTTTAAACCTGACAGAAGGTATAGGCTGTGCTTGTTTAAATTAATTTATACAGCACATTAATAGCATAATGCCATTCTCATATGTACCTTAATACATAACTCTCTAAAGAAAAATGTTTCCTACAGATCAAAATAATCTGTGTTGTCGAATAAATCAAGTTTAAAACACAGTTTAAATTCATTATATAAGATTTAACACTTTTATGAGCTTTACAGCCTACCAATTTATCATTACGTGTGACAAACACAAAATAGATAAGCTTCCCTTTCTTCTCCCTATACTTTTATTTTTCCTGAGTGAGCTGACAAACTCCCCTCCACACAAGATTTGAAATAACATCTATTGCCAACCCAGATCATTTTTCCAAGCTCAGTATCTCTAGCACCCCATTCAAAATATGCCAGAACTAGTGTGCCCTGCCTTAGCTATTATATCCTAAATTGTCTCTGGTACTCTAGTTTTTCTTTGCATTATCTTGTATTTCTACATAGGCAAACTGTTCTCAAACAATATGATTTACTTTTCACTTTTTAATGCTTATACTTCTTTTTTCTATCTCTTATTTAAAGCGATACTGAATTTCATCTGTGATAGATATTTGTCAGTGGTCTTTTACCATCTGGAGATAGAGGGGTAGGCTTGCATGGAAAGAAATTCCCTGTTATTTTCAAGATTTTGATTAATACTTAATTTATTAAATTTATTTTAATTTAATTTAATTTATTAAATTTATACATTTTAAAATATAGCTTTATTTAACACCATAAGAAAAACTGAAAGATCTTATTTTATTTCTGAATTTTTGGCTAAAAAGAGAAACCTCAATTTCACTTGTTCTTTGAATGATATATAATAATTCATAAGTTTAGCAGATTAAATCCTTTTAAAACATTTAATACTACTTATATACATGATTAATCAAATTCCCTTAGATAATTCAAATCTCAGTGACTCAAATATGTTAAATACAAAAAAGCAGGCTTACAAATTCAACAAATAAAATTTTCTGAGAACTTTACTTTTTTTTTTTCTTTTTAAAGATTTTATTTATTTGAGAGAGAGAGAGCATGAGCGGTTGGTTGGTGAGGGGGAGAAGAGAGAGAGAGAGAAGCAGACACCCTGCTGAGCAGGAAATCCAATGAAGGTCTCATTTCCAGGACCCTGAGATCATGACCTGAGCTGAAGGCAGACATTTAACTGACTGAGCCACTCAGGTGCCCTAGAACTTTACCCTTGTAAGTCTAAGTCAGACATTGTTTTAATAGATCAAATTTTATTAACATTTCAAAAATCCTTAAAAACAAAATAAAACCAAATGGTAAGAAACTCTTAACTATAGGGAACAACCTGAGGAGTGCTGGAGGGGAGCTGGGTAGGGGGGATGGAGTAGCTGGGTGATAGGCATTAGGACGGAGGGCACTTGATATAATGAGCACTGGGTGTTATATGCAACTGATGAATCACTAAATTCTACCCCTGAAACTAATAATACACTATATGTTAACTAAATTGAATTTAAATAAACGATTTTAATAAGACAAAGAAAAAATAAAATAAAATAAAAACAAAATGGGATATTTTGGGTTAAAATGTGAAAATGTATATCTAAATTTCCTCCTTCCTGAAACACTGCTAAAACCCACAGTAAAAGGAATATTTTAAACAAAGAAATACACCTGATCTCAGATTTCTAGCCTCCAGAAATGTGGGAAATAAATTACTGCTGTTTATAAGCCACCTAGTCTATGTAGTACTTTGTTATAGCAGCCTGAACTAAGACAATGCCCATTAATATACTAAAGAGCACAGTAACAAAATTTTAGGAGCTAAAAAGCCTTACAGTCAAGAAAGGTAGATCCCAAGCCAGTAACCGGGGAAGTTAAATATCAACCCAGTTTACAGCACAGCATTTCCAAAAGGTTCAGGAACAGGTAGCATCAGGCACTTCCAGTAGAGGGGCTTAATGGTAGAGATAGAGGGCCAAAATAAGACAGATTCCATTTTATTTTTTTTTTTTTTAAAGATTTATTTATTTATTTATTTGAGGGAGAGAGAGAGTGAGAGAGAGCATGAGAGAGGAGAAGTTCAGAGAGAGAAGCAGACTCCCAGTGGAGCTAGGAGCCCGATGCGGGACTCGATCCCAGGACTCCAGGATCATGACCTGAGCCGAAGGCAGTCGCCCAACCAACTGAGCCACCCAGGCACCCAAGACAGATTCCATTTTAAAGGGTGTTTATATTCCTAAATTTCCTGCGTCTTTCCCTACCCCTGCAATCTTGACAGAAAGTTTAACTTTGGAGAGAGAAAATAAAAGGTCTCTGGTCTGGGGGTGGTGGGAACAGTTGAGGGGTCTCTGGGCTGGAGGGTGAGGGCTGTGGGAACAGTTGAGGGATTAGTTCTCACACCTATGCAAGGGGAAATAATGGCCCAACATACAATATGAATGCAGAGATTCCCAGTAGCCTTCCCCTACTGAGAGCCCTCAGACATCTGAAAGCTACATCTTTACCCATCAGACAGTGATCAGAAAGGCTGTTCTTCCCTGGAAATCTGACTAGCCTAAGAAGATTGGGGAATTATGGGGGTTTCCCCAAGAAACAGCCTACCTTAAAGTAGTAGTACTCAACTGGGGGCAACTTTTCCACTCCTGGGAGAAATTTGGCAATATCTGGAGACATTTCTGGTATCACAGTTGGAGAGAATGCTGCTAGCATCTAGTAAGTGGAGACCAGTAATGTTGCTCTATGTCCTATAAGGTATGAAACCGGTAGCCCACCCCCACCCCACCCATAACAAAGAATTATCTAGCCCAAAATGTCAGTAGCTCTGAGGTTGAGAAACACTACCCTAGAGAAAAGCTCAAAGTTGGCAATTCTTGACAACGCAGTCAAAGTTTCCATTAAGGTTTCTATTCCCCGTTTTTAACCAAGAGTAGACAGCTAAGAATTATCAGAGATCTGAGGAAGGCTTCTAACCTGGAAGGTAAGAAAACAGCATCAAAACAAAAGCAGCTGAGACACAGAGGGAGAATAAAATACATAAAAATATATTATTCATCTTGAAGAGATGTGAGAACCCCAGTCAAGCTATTAGCGAATTTGGGTGTATTTTTTTTTAATTCAGACATAAAATGTATTTTAAAGTATATCTCCAGACATATAATGGAATAAAACAGACAAGAAATAAAATCTTGCATACATGGTCAAACGATTTTTGACAAAGGTGCCAAGACCTTTCAATGGAGAAAAGAGTTTGTTTTTTTTTTTTTTAACAATGGTGTTGGGAAAATTTTATATCCACATGCAAAAAAAATAAAGTTGGACATTTACCTTATATAATATACAAAAATTAACTCAAAATAGATCAAAGAGCTAAACATAAGACTTAAAGCTATAAAACTTTAAGATGAAAATATGGGGGAAAGCTTTATGACATTGGATTTGACAATGGTTTCTTGGATATAACACCAAAATTATAGGCAACAAAAGTAAAAATAGATAAACTGGATTACATAAAATTGAAAACTTCTGTGCTTCAAAGAATATAATCAACAATATGAAAAGGCAACCTAAAATAGGGAAAAACATTTGCAAATCAAAGATTTTATAAGGGTTTAATATCTGGAATGTACAAACATCGGCAAAAGAAACAAGCCATTTTAAAAATGGTAAAGGACGTGAATAGACATTTCTGCAAAGAAGATATACATATGGACAACAAGCATATGAAAAGATGCTCAGCCTCACTAACCAGGAAGGAAATCCAAATCAAAACCTCAGTGAGATAACACCTCACATCCATTAGGATAGCTACAACAACATAAACAGAAAACAGCAAGTGTCAACAAGGATATGGAGAAACTGGAACTCTTGTTCACTCTTGGATATAATTAAAATGGTGCAGGTGCTATAGAAAACAGTTTGGTAGTTCCTCAGAAAATTAAAAATAGAATTACCACATGCACCACAGCAATTCCACTTCTGGGTATATACTCAAAAGAATTAAAAGCAGGGTCTTAAAGACTTTAAAGAATAATGCTGCTATGAACAGCATTATTCGCCCTAAAATATGGGAGCAACTCAAATATCCACCAACAGAATGAATGGATAAACAAAATGTAGTATATACAGAGAGTGAAATGTTATTCGGCTTTTAAAAGGAAGGAAATTCTGACGCATGCTACAACATGGGTGAAGCTTGAGGACACTTTCCTAAGTGAAATAAGCCAGTAACAAAAAGACAAATATGTTATGATTGTACTTACATGAGGTACCCAGAGTAGTTGAATTCACAGGGACAGAAAATTGAATGGAGGTTTTTAGGGGCTGGAATGAGGGGGAATGGGGAATTGTTTAGTGGATATAGTTTTAGTTTTACAAGATGAAAAACACCCTAGTGATTGATCACACAATGTGAATGTACTCAACACTGCTTGAACTTTCCATTTAAAAATGGTAACACAGGGGCTCCTGGGTGGCTTAGTCAGTTAAGCATCCAACTCTTGATTTCAGTTCAGGTCTTGATCTCAGAGTCATAAGATGGTCATAAGTCAACCCCAATCAGGTTCCATGCTCAGCATAGCGTTGGTTTGAGATTCTCTCTCTCCCTCTGCCCTTCCCCCCATGCTCGCTTGCTCTCTAAAAAATAATTTTTTTAAAAAATTAAAAAAATTTTTAGAAATTTAAAAATGTACTTCCCATTATTTCTTAAAAGGCTCTCCTTCCCCTCCCTTGGAAATCAGCCAAGGGGTGAAGAAGGAGGGAGGAATGAGGAGGCACCTAATTTGTATCTTGGACCAGGAAAGAAACACATTGTTAAAACAGCTGCCAAAGTCTGAATGGAGTCTGTGGAGTGGATGCTACTCATACGTCAATGGTGATTTCTTGGTTTGAATGGTTACACCGAAGTCTAGGTAGGAGGATATCCCTGTTTTTTGGAAAAACAAAGAATTTGGGGATGATAGGGCATCATATCTGCAATCTGTTCTCAAATGGTCCAGAAAAAATCATGATGATTTTGGTTATATTTAACTTTTTTGATAAGGTGTCTGTTCATTTTGTCTATTTTTTTATTGGGATATTTGTTTTCTTATTATGGAATCTGGGAGGTTTATAATATATTCAGGATACATTGATTTTTACATGTTGATCATGTATTCTGCAAAGTTGCTAAATTCACATATTAGTTCTGACAGATTTGTTTGTAAATGTCTTAGGGTTTTCTACTAAGGTTATCCTGTTGCCTATGCATGAAGACAATTTTACTTCTTCCTTTCAAATCTGTATGCTTTTTATTTATTTATTTTTTTCCCTAGCAAAAAGCTCCAGTACACTGTTGAATGGAAGTGGTGAAAGTGGATATTCTTGCCTTATTCCTATTGGTCTGTCACCACTTAGTGTGATATTAGCTGTAGGTTTTTCATTAATGCTCCTCATCAAGCTAAGTAAGTTCTCTTCTATTTCAACTCTGCTGAAAATTTTTATTAGGAATGAATGTTGGATTTTATCAAGTGCCTTTCATCATGTATTGAGATGCTTATATGTTCTTTTTATTTATATAGTGGATTATATCTATTAACTTAAAACACTGAGCTAATCTTGCATTTTCAGGATAAACCTGCTTGATCATGACATATTATCCTTTTTATATAATGTTGTATTCTGTTTACTAAAAAAAAAAAAAAAAAAAGAAATAGTCTATGTTCATTAGAGATACTGTTCTATAGTTTTCTGTTCTTATAACGTCTCTGTCTAGTTTGGGTATCAGGGTAATACCGGCCTAATAACATGAGCTGAAATTACTCCACTCTTCTCAACTTTCTGAAAGTGGTTTATAGAATTAATATTCTTTATGAAATACTTGGTAGAATTCACCAGTGAAGCCATTATTGTCACTGGGGTGTGTATGTGTGTGTGAAAGATTTTAACTACAAGTTGAATTTCTTTAGTAGACATAGGGGTTTTTAAGATCGTCTACTTTTTCTGAAGTGAACTTTGACAGTTTGTATTTTTAAAGAAACATGTTCATTTCATTTAATTCAAATAGATATAAAGTTGTTCATAATATTTCTTGTTACCTTTATAATAGCTATAGAATCTGTAGTTATGTCCCTTTTCTCATTCCTGACATTAGTAATTGTGTCTTCTCTTTCTTTCTTCCTGATCACTCTGGCTAGAGATTTATCAATTTTATTAATCATCTCAAAGAATTAGCTTTTGATTTTCTGTATCTATTAATTCATTGACTTTATCTATTAATTTTGTTTTCTATTTCATTGATTTCCATATTATTTCCTGATCATTTCCTTTCTTGTGCTTAGTGTTTGGTTCCATTTTCTCTCCTTTTTCTAGATTCTTAGGTAGAAGCTGAGGTCATTGACTTAGGACTCTTCTTTAGCAATAGAGTTGTTAGAGCTATCATTTTTTTTTTTTTTTAAGATTTTATTTATTTATTTGACAGAGAGAAAGAGATCACAAGTAAGCAGAGAGGCAGGCAGAAGGACAGGGGAAGCAGGCTCCCCGCCGAGCAGAGAGCCTGATGTGGGCTCGATCCCAGGACCCTGAGATCATGACCTGAGCCGAAGGCAGAGGCTTAACCCACTGAGCCACCCAGGTGCCCGAGAGCTATCAATTTTCTTCTAAATACTGCATAAGCTACATCATGCAAATTTGGATATGTGCTATCATTTTCATTTACTTAAATTAATTTCTCTATTATTTGACCCATAGATTATTTAGAAGTGTGTATTTTAGTTTCCTAATACATTAGAAACTTTCCAAATATCTTTCAGTTATTGATTTCTAATTTATTTCCACTACTGAAAGTCTCTCAAGGTGGTAAGCTGAGGCAATTTTAGGGTGCACCTTGTTTGTTTCTTGTCACTCAGGGACCACTGTCCTACATTGCCCTATATCCAAGCATTTTAATATTTCCTCCATGGAAGTCTTGGTTAGATTATTTCCCAAATACTTTATAGCTTCTGTTACCGAAAATTGTTATTCTGGGGAGAAAAGTGCTACCAATTTTTATAGATTGATTTTGTTTATCCTGCAAATGTTCTGACCTCTTTTATTAATTCTAAGAGTTTGTTGATTTTGTTTTTTCAGGCAGATAATTATACAATCTGCATATTATAATTATATCTTCCTTTCCAATGCTTATATCTCCTTTATTTTCTAAGATAATAGTCAAGATTTTGGTACTAAAATAAAGGCATGTAAAGTTTCTCCATTAAATATAATGTTTGGTATCAAATCTTTACGAAGTATAAAAGTTCCTTTCTAGTCCTCATTTACTACAAAGTTTTATAATAAATAGGTATTAAACCTTAACAAACAATTCTTTAGCACTAATTAAGATAATCCTATTACTTTTCTTCCTTAGTTTAATTATAAATTATATCAATAGATTACTTATGTTGAGCAATCCTTGCCTT
>CM052886.1:72732648-72774223 GCA_028534135.1 Potos flavus
AAGCAGGCTACCTGTTGAGCAGAGAGCCCATACTGGGCTCGATCCTATGACCCTGAGATCATGACCTGAGCAGAAGGCACCCAGGCGTCCCAAGGAAGCTTTTGTTCTTTACTATTTTCTGAAATAGGTTCTAAAAAATAAAACAGAAATCAAC
This sequence comes from Potos flavus, assembly GCA_028534135.1. Taxonomy (NCBI): domain Eukaryota; kingdom Metazoa; phylum Chordata; class Mammalia; order Carnivora; family Procyonidae; genus Potos; species Potos flavus. The sequence goes on from CM052886.1 coordinate 72,732,803, forward strand.
TGTGCCATGGAAATTTGATCCAAACTCCTCTGTAAAGTAATCTGGGGAAGATTTTGGAGAGGAAGGAATATTTACACTTGAATTAACACTTAAGTAAATGATGATGGATGGTGGAGTCAGGCTTCTCACTGTTGGAGTGGGAGGTTACAAACCAGCAAGGGAGGAAGGTCAGAATAACCCATATTGTAAAATAAGTATCAGTGAGTCCATACTGCTATAAGTAAATGATTGAATTAATTAATTGCCTGATTAAGAGAGTCAAATATTCTGTACCAAAGAATTCCAAATAATTTATGTAACACTCCACCCTCAGGGAGTAATACTCCACTTCCTCAGGGAAGCACAATTCCCAAATCCTTAAGTGTGGCCGTGCATAGTGACTTACTTCCGAGGAATACAGAATGAAAAGGAGGGAAAGGAGTTAACTATACAGTGGGAAAACATGACAGAAACTACTTCAGGCAGGTGTTCAAGGTCAACATCAATAGTAAAGTCATCTTGATAGCATGTACCCTTCGTGTGATGTAATGAGAATGGTACTTTACCTGGGTGGTCTTCCTCCCAAAAACCCATAACCACAATATAATCAGAAGAAAACTATCAAGTAAATGAGGGACTAAAGAACTAAATTATTTTTAGTCTTGAAGCTAAATAATGTCTGTTTCATAGGGCCTGAAAATCTGCATATCTAACAAGTTCCTGGGTGATACACATGCCAGTGGTCTAGGGACCACATTTCGAGAAAATGGCCTAGTAAATGCTAACAGTTACAAAATGCACAGAGCTGTAAGAAGTCATTCCATTCATTCCTCTTTCCTAAAACAGTATCAAATGTAGTTATCACCTGTATATTAAAGCCCTCAATAGATGACCTAAAGCTTCCATCAGTTGATCATTATAATTTTTAAGTTCCTTTACTGTTCCTCCCAAAATTTTTCCTTATAATCTAATTAAATTCATTATACTACAATTTCAGCTCATCTTACCTTTGATTTTCCTTAGTGAAGATATATGTGTAGAGTACCACACTTGGGGTAAATGTTAGACAAGTACTTGAAGACAATTATGAAAATGACCTTCAATCTTGAGGCCAAATAATATCTGTTCTTTTACCTTTTCCCTTATGGGTCATTTTACCTAAGTTTTTAATCATCTTTACCATTTTCTTTGAACCTCTTTTATTAGAAAGGCTTAACAGTGAAAAAGAACAAACTATTAGCATACTTGCAGCATTTTAATGGCACTGCTAAATTTCATCATGCAGGTTTGCCCTTTCGTTAAGCTGTACTCAGATTTCTGCAGTTGAAAAAAATGCCAAAACTTTGCTCTAAGTAGCAGGAATTGTATTCTATCATTGAAATAGTATCTCTCTCCAAAATAATACTGTTCAAATTGAAACATCACTATAACTTTTCCAAGACCAAGAATATAGCATTCAAAATGCATGATTTGACCTATTTTAGTACATAGTCAGTAATTAGGCTATCACAGACAATCTGGACTTAAATAAATACTAAAGAAATTAACCTTACAAAATAAAGCAATTACTTTTCAAAAATTCTTGTCTGTCTCTATACACAAGTAGACTCACCTATCTCTCTTCTTATAATCACTTATGTTGAACAACAGATAATGTCTGATGATGAATTATAAATGGTTAGTCCAGGTAAACTATTCTGAAAAAAGAATCATTTTGGTTTCTAAAGCCACTTATTGGTTTCACTTTACCTCATGAAATTAATTTATTGTGGGGGAGCCTGGGTAGCTCAGTGGGTTAAAGCCTCTGCCTTCCACTCAGGTCATGATCTCAGGGTCCTGGGATCGAGCTCCGCATCAGGCTCTCTGCTCAGCAGGGAGCCTGCTTCCCCTTCTCTCTCTGCCTGCCTCTCTGCCTACTTGTGATCTGTCTCTGTCAAATAAATAAATAAAATCTTTAAAAAAAAAAAAGAAAGAAAAAGAAATTAATTTATTGTGTCCTACATTGCCAACACTCTACCAATGCTCAGGAAGCAAGTGTTAATATGCTCATTTCTTGGATGGTATTATCTATCCCAATTTCTACATCTTTTATATTTAAATTTTTGTAACTCTTTTGTAGCTAATGTTCTCCACTTTTAAACTCATCATACCTATCACAAATTAAGAATATACTGAAATTCATAAAAATTTGACCTATAAATCAATACATATGTTTTATTATAATTAATGTTACATGGGTTAGTCCACTGTGGAAGCACCAAATCCACAGTATCAAGTGGCCATTCTTCCTCTATTAGTTTCTCACTATCTGAAATATCAACGATTTGATCCCTCATTTATGTGGGACTAATCTAAGTAACAAGAAGATAGAAATCTTTGGTCAAATTTGATAAAAGTCCTCTGTTCTTGTCCAGTTTTCATATCTTCTTTCTCATTTTCTCTCTGTTCTGGAAATTCTCCCTTCCCATAAAATTACCTCTGTAACAGACATATTCTGCCCCCACCATATTCCTCAGTTTTGTCATTCTCATTCATGCCAAGAGTTTTATTTATTTATTTATTTATTTATGTTTGTTTGTTTGTTTATCTATCTATCTATCTATCTATCTATCTATCTATCTATCTATCAGAGAGACAGAGAGAGAGCACAAGCAGGGGGAGTGGGAGTGGGAAAAGCAGGCTCCTGGCTGAGCAGGGAGCCCAGTGCAGGGCTCAATCCCAGGATCATGACCTGAGCCAAAGGCAGATGCCGAACCAACTGAGTCACCCAGCCCTCAAGCCAAGAACTTCTAATTGCAAGCACCTATACTCCACCTGAGGAATGGATATCTTAGGCTGAAGAAACATGTTTCTTTCTTATTTTTAAGATTTTATTTATTTATCTGACAGAGAGAGGGAGAGCATACACACATAAGCAGGAGGAGCAGCAGGCAGAGGGAGATGGAGAAGCAGGCTCCCCACTGAGCAGAGAGCCTGATGTGGGGCTTGTTCCCGGGACCCCGGAATCATGACCTGAGCCGAAGGCAGACGCTTAACTGACTAAGCCACCCAAGCGCCCCAAGAAACATGTTTCATTTGGAAGGCCAGAAATGCTGGAAAATTAATGTCCTCAGGAACAGCCTTTAACCAGTGATAGACAGGAGTTAGTAGATGAATATCCCAGGCTTGCTTGTCCCTCTGGTAGGACACCCAGATATGCTCTACACAGTATCCAAAAGATCTACCCTGGCATTGAGGTCCAGATACCCACAGTGGCGATCTGCTTATTAATACACTTATTGGCTTCCTTTCTTTCCTGACAATGTTCCCTGGGATCACCTCCCAAATAAAACTACCCACACTCAAATTATTTTTTCAGGGTCCAACCAGAAGACATGCTCTTTATGTTAATATTTCCTTATTTTCCTCTTCCATTCTCATGCCAAGTACAGAAAAGTTGAATCCCATCTTTAATAGACATAAAATGTTTGCATTAAAATTTAAGTTATAATCATGAGATGATTTATGTGAATGAAAAGCTTTGCTTGATCTCCATATGCTCTATAAATTTGTAACTGTAGTATTGAAAAACGATGTTATTAGATTCAAGACAATTGGAGCTAACCTCTGCAATCATGTTATTAACTTCCTACAGTCAGACGTGAACTTTCAAAATTTCATAAACATACACAATAGTATACTTTACCTTTCCCAGCATGAAACATTTTTTGAAATATTTGTTCATTCTTTACCACGATGGACATGATGTCACTCATCTGCATACCCATTTCTGAGATTTCTTAGCCTGGCCTCCATAAGATGATATACTAATTTTTCCCACTGCCCACTAAATGAACATTGACTAGAATTGCAAATAATATGATAAAATGCTAAGTAAAATTTAATGAATTTTTTGAATTTAGCTTAAAGACCAGCTTTATTTACGTAATTTTGATTAGGTATCTGATACGCAGCTGTCCATCTGTACTCTTGCTCTGGGCCTCACAGGTGTTAGGAAGAATCTGAGGAGTAATGGATTATCTATATCCCCAGGACAGGAAGCCCTTCCACTTTCACAGAACCATGCCCACAAAAAAGAAGTCAAAGTTGACACCAAGGAATTGGCAAAATTAGATTTTTATGAGAGAATTAGGTAGTGACAAGAAAAAAAAATCTACTTCATTTTATAGTAGGCCCTTGATTTTTTTTTTCCCCACATAATTGGTATAGTTTTGAGAAATAAGGGGTAATCTTCATTTACTACCCAAAGGTATCCAGTGAGATGTTTTGCTGCTTCTCACCACTCATACTGAGAGATTATTCTCTGGAAAATTTACAAGTACACTCATAGCACCAACCAGAGCTTCTAGAGAAATATTAAGGGAAGTGATGTTTGCTTCCTGTTAAATTTCTAGAAAGAAGATTGAGGAAACTGGCATTTGTAGAAAAGCCAAATAGCAATACATTCTTGCCAACAATTTATTTCCCTGGTGATGCTTAATAAAATAATTTTTTAAAAATATTAGCAATCTTTGGGACAGAAATATAAAAATTCAGAGGGTTAAAATGTCCCTATCATAAAGGGCCCCAACACTGCAGAGTAATGACACTTAAGAGTGCTGAAGAAGCAGAAAATATGACAGGTCCTGAACAAGGCCATGCTATGAATTAGCCGCCATCTAGCCGTCATCATCTTTCTCCTTGCTCTCTTCATGGCATCTGTATGCAGATCAGGGCGCCATTTCTTATCCTAAATCAGAGACCTGTACAGGCAACATTGTTGCAAAGTAGACATAGAAATCAGGTTGCAAGGAGTATTTGAATGTCAACAGGTGGCCAAGGAAAACTGGTAATGGAGACTTTTAAAGCCCTTAAAGACAAGAGCACACATCAAGGCTAAGGGTGGCTTAAAAAGGTAATTTGTAGTACCATAAATTTGCCAATTAGCAGCCACAAACATAATTTAATGACAATAGCCCAAATGGGCCAAACGCAACTTTTCTGTTATAATATAGTAGCTAATAATATTGTGCCTGGTTGAAGTGAAACCTTAGTTAATTGGAGCAGGAGAGGAGCTGCCTACAAAAACACAGACCTGTACAGACTGTGCCTCCTCAGGCCCAAGCTGAAGCTCCCATGATCACTCTTTTCCCAACTTTACTTTTTATTTTCTTGATGTAAAACACACTGGGACAAATCTTAATCAAATCATTTATTACATTAATAGAGTAATATAAAATAATATATGCTAGCATGTTTTACAGCTGAAACATGACTATAATAGTAAAGTCAATCTATGAGTTCCATATGTGTAAGAGATTAGGAACTAACTAGGGAAAAAAAATGTTGAACCTGAATGTTCTATGGTGAATCTTTCTAACTTCAATTTCACATAGTTAATGGCCATGACGGTAACTAACTCCCTTCCTCTAGGCTATTTTTAATGTCTTATGACAGAAGAAGGAAAAAATCAATTAGCATTTTATCACTTAAATGGTGATTTATGATTTATTAAAATATTCATGAAGGAAAATCATGCTTTGAAAACTATTTTGCATGAGATGTCCAAAGTATGAATGAATCAAGTACATTTCCTGCCTTTCTGTGCATATATGTACTACAAATGATATTTACCTGGAGTAAGACACCAAAGACACAATGAACTTTAAAATAATTTCTCCTTCAGGATACAAACCAGCTAGAAATTTAAACGAATGTGTATGATGCAGTGTGACGAGTGATAAACGTCCTCCCATCACTTCTCCTATGCCACACCCCCAAGACTTGCCTGAGATCATCTTTAGCTTTCTTTACTCCCTCAGGAAAGCCTGCTGACTCCCATGTATGCATTAGGCATCCCCGTATATGCTTTCATCATATAAAAACCTGCATCTCCCATATCACAGCTCCGTTCTTAGTGTCTCCTATTTACTACACTGATAGTATTCCTAGTAAATATCCCAGTAGCTTAGTTCCTGTTTACTGTCTAGAATCCCCACTGGCCAGCACACTTTGGGAAGTCAGGGACCATGTCAAGCTTGTCTTTTCTGTCCCAGCATTTCCCAACATGCCTACTACTGGGACTCAGTAGGAATAGCCCAAATATTTAAGGGAAATCTTTCTGAATGGATCCATAGTCACATTTTAATTATTAACCTTTGATTATCCACCTAGTCATTTTTGTTGGACCAAACTGTCAAACAATTAGTCATATATACAGGCACGTGTTGCGGTTATTTCCTTATACCATTACTTAGTGTCATTAGGAAAGTCATGGCAATTTTAAGAAAAATTGCAAATGATGAGGAAGATAATCTACTACCAAAAGAAAACCTGTAGCTGGCCCTCAGGTGACTGGGACCCCTCTTCCCATTGCTCCAACTCAAGCCCTCTTCTATTCTAATCATTCATGCTTCTTTGATATGCAATTCAGCCTAATTAGCTTCTATAGAGTCCTATGGGATAACCCCACTACTACCAGAAGCCAAAGTGATTTCAGCCCTCAGCTGTCTCATAGTCTGAAATAGAACATATAAATAGGTCATTGAAATGCAATATTAGATTGTGAATGATTGTTAAAAGCAGGGGTGCAGTATATGCAAAACCAACAACAACTAGAGACATAGAGGTCCAGGAATGATTACCTCTATCCATGGAGCTCAGGACGTCTTCTGAAAAGAAATAGCACCTGAGCAGTGTTTTTATATAAGTAAAAATTTTATCGACATTTAACCTAGATATAAGCATTGTTTTGAAATAAATTCAACTGAAAGAGAAGGGGGAAATGGCTTAGCATCCAGAGAGACAAGAGTATTCAAAAACAGTGTGGCATATAACAGGTTCCTGTGAATAGTTCAGAATCCCTGGAGCATATAGTGTGGGACAGCATGGCAGGAGATGAACCCAAGGAAACAACCAGGGTTTCAGATGCTGTGCTAGGGTGCTGCTTCTCACGTGTTGTAAGCAGAAAAGTAAAACCATTAAGCATTACTTATCCCCTTAGGAAGAGTACTCTAGCTGACATGTAGAGAATAGATTTGAGTGTTTTCAGAAGAGAGGCAGAGGGACCAACTAAGAGGCTGTGGTAAAAGACCAGGCAGTGCTGAGGGACCAAGATGCTACTTCGATCATGTGTCATTGCTCTCCTCCACTCAGTAACAATGGTTAGAAGGTACTGATGTTCCAGGGCCTCTAAGCCAAATTACAACTGTGAGCCCTAGAGAAAGGCAGAAATGATCTCTTATTCCAAAGGCAGTGGGGGAGGGTGGGGGGAATATGTTTCCTACAGAATTCATTTCCCCTTAGAGATAGTATTTGACATTACCTTCAAGATGTCACTCTATAGTACTGAGTTTTCATAGTTTAAGGTAAGCTCTCTCCATCTCTAACACTTTAACACCTCCTTCTCTAGAACACCACTCCAGTACATGGAACCAAATGAGATGCTATTTTAGTTAAATTCTTTCAATCAAAAGATCAAAAACTTGTTCGATCACTGGAGACAGTTCCATAAGGATTAATTAAAGAAGAGAAACCCAGGAAGGATTTACATAATCTGCCTTATACTGCATGAGAACAAGAATCCTGTTTCGGAATAATCTGAAGTCTCATTACAGTGCCTTTCATGTAACAATTGCGGTTAAGACCATGATAAATGAATATAAACTGTAACAGCTAATTCAGAATTCTCATATCTCACTCTTTAAGAAGTGCAACTGACCCACAAAAACACAATCAACTGATCTTTAACAAAGGAACAACACGATACAATCAAGAAAGAGTCTTTTTAACAAATGATGCTAGAACAACTGGACAGCCACATGTAGAAAAATGAATCTAACCCTAGACCTTACATCCTTCACAAAAATTAATTCAAAATGAAGCACAGACCTAAATGTAAAATGCAAAAATATAAAACTCCTGAAGATAACATAGGAGAAAATCTAGATGACCTTGGGTATGGTGATGACTTTTCAGATACAATACCAAAGGCAAAACCTATGAAAGAAAGAATCAATAAATTAGACTTCATTAATATTAAAAACTTCTGCTCTGTGAAAGACAATGTCAAGAGAATCAGAAGACAAGACACAGAATGGAAAAACTATTTGCAAAAGACAAACCAGATAAAGGACTGTTACCCAAAATACACAAAGAACTCTTAAAACTCAACAGTAAAAATACAAACCAGATTAAATGATGAGCCGAAAACCTTAACAGACACCTCACCAAAGAAGATATATAGATGGCAACTAAGCATATGAAAAGATGCTCCTCACCAAAGAAGTTATACAGATGGCAGATAAGCATATGAAAAGATGCTCCATATCAAATGTCATCAGAGAAGTGCAAATTAAAACAATAATGGGACACTTGACACCACTACACACCTCATTAGAATGGCCAAAATCCAGAACACTGACACCACCAAATGCTGGTGAGGCTATAGAGCAAAAGGGACTCTCATTCATTGCTGATGGGAAAGCAAAATGGTACAGCCACTTTGGAAGGCAGATTTGCGATTTCTTATAAAACTAAACATACTCAACAGATGAACCAGCAATCTCACTCCTTGGTATTTACCCCAAGGAGCTGAAAACTTATGTCCACACAAAACCTGCACTGGATGTTTATAGCAGCTTATTCGCAGTTGCCAATTTGGAAGTAATCAAAATTTCCTTCAGTAGGTGAACGGATAAATATGAACTGTAGTATATGCAGACAAGAGAATTATTCAGCACAAAAGCGGAATGAGCTATCAAGCCATGAAAAGACATGGAGGAAACTTAAATACATATTACTAAGTAAAGAAGCCAATCTGAAAAGGCTACCTACTGCATGATTCCAACTATATGACATTCTGGAAAAGGCAAAACTATGGAGACAGTAAAAAGACTGGTGGTTGCTAGGGGTTGGGGGAAGGAAGGGATGAATAGGTGGAGCATAGCAGATTTTTAGGGCAGTGAAAATACCCTGTATAATCCTATAATAATGCATATTTGTCATTATAAGTTTGTCCAAACCCACAGAATATACAACACCAAGAATGAGTTCTATCTAGACGATAATGATGTGTTAATGTAGGTTCATCAATTGTAAAAACTGTGCCACTTTTGTGGGGGTTGTTGATAAGGGGATGTTATGTATGTGTGGGGACAGGGGATATAAAGGATATAATGTTCCTTCACATTAATTTTGCTGTGAACCTAAACTGCTCTAAAGAATAAAGGCTATTCTGATGGTTGCTGGGGGGTGGGAGGGGAGGGATAGTTTGGCTGGGTTATGGACATTTGGGAAGGTATGTGCTATGGTGAGTGCTGTGAATTGTGTAAGACTGCTGATTCATAGACCTATACCTCTGAAGCAAATAATACATTATATGTTAATAAAATTTTTTAAAAAAAGAATAAAGGCTATTAAAGAAACAAAAACAAAAACAACAAAGCTTTCCTAATAAGCCAGATCCACAGAAACAGTATACACTCAAATCTGGTTTCTGTTTTATTTTTTTATACACTGTGTTTATTCAGTGGAATTACTATTCAATTAAAATACCATTGTCTATTCAAAAAATGCTTCCGAGAATATACATGCGATTTTATCAAGTTTTCAATTATTTAGAATTTGACTTGTTCGAAATTTTTTGCTTGCTTGTATTTGAGTTGCAGCTTTAGGGACAACAACCCTAATTTTCAACTAACCAACCAATCATGAAGCACTGCAGGGCATAGGGCTAGGAAATTTGGAGTCTCAAAGAGTAATAAGACCTAGTTCTTGTCCTGGAGAGCTATGATAGATTTGGCAAAACAAGAAAAGCAAACATGACAATCAATCAATGCTTCTTGAATATTAATCTAAACCAAAAATGAGTTAAGAAACAACACATGATGGGCTATAGTGAAGTAAATGATTAATTTCCACATGGCTGAATTAGATAACAATTGTGTTCAGAGAATGAGAGTAACAGGGATACAGTGATTCATCCATAAGAATTGACGCATAATGGAAAACTCTGATTTGCCATTTTGATAACCAAAAATCATATTTAGTGCTTTCTTTAAAACCTACAAATAGAGGTCTAATTTCCAGTTTGTACTAAAGGGACCAGTAGCTGTTTGCAGTTTAATATTTGTGCCCACAAGATATGAGAATTCTCCCTCAGACTGAATGATTACCCCTCAGAGGCAGTCTGGGTTGTAAGCCTTCAACTAGAGCCCATCCTCTTGGTCACATAGGACCTTCGGCCATGCTCACAGTCTGTTCATGTGATGATTCATCTGCCCACTTTCTCTTTCCATCTGGCTTCCTTTGGTTCCCCATAAAGCAATTACAGCATCGTGCTTGGGAAAAAGCGTTGATTGATCTAAATATACCAATACTATCCTCCAGAGCCACAAACAATTTTAGTTAAAGCAGTATGACCAAATGTCCCTACGAGAAATACCAACCCAAAGGAAGTGCATGCCTTGTAAAACCCTTTTCTAGCCCCAGTTCATGGATCACATCAATTAAGCAATATTCTTTACAATAAAATTAAAGTATTGCATTAATATAGGAACTGCAAAAAAAAAAATAATAATAATAATAATAATATAGGAACTGCACATTAACTACATAGACTATTAGAGCCATGTTCTTGTCTTGAGTTTTTTCCATCCTTTCTACTACCACAGTGTTAACCTATATTTAAGCTCTCAAAACTCCACAGCTTGCTATTCTCTTCCACTTGGTTCTACCAGTTTTTTAATTATAACTACTTTATATGGCATCTCTTTATTTTATTCTTTCAGTCTTCAATAGATAACCTCTCTCCTGGGATTTTTCTCTATGCCTCAAAATGATAAATATCTTAATCCTTATAGACATACCACAATATAAAATAACTCAGGTGTCAATGATTTTTGTACCATTTTATACTATAAGGTTGTGTATGTATAAGGATCATGGCTTCTGAAGTTTTCAACACAATTATCACTTCTTAAATAGACTCAACTGTTAGAGCACCTGCACATTCCCCAAATATACCTGAGGCACTTTTCCCAAGGTGTCCCATACTTCCAAGTCAAAATCCATGGATTAGAGGTAATGATAATCTATTCAAGCACTAAACGGGGGATTTTTATAGACAGTACATCTTTTAATCTACATAACAACCCTAAAAGGTAACTATTACTATGACCATGTCACCAATCATAATATGGAGGATAAAAAGCAAGGTCCCATGCAAAAAGTGTATTGGTTCTTGTGTCCACCACAGGTACCTCTGTCCCCAAGCACTAGGCTTCTCTTTCTCCTTCAAGCTGACAGTGTGCCACCAAACTGGTTTTCAACTTGTTAATAAACTGGATTTTCCACAATATTCTCGAGTTTTCCTCAGAAAAACGATTTAACAGGTGCATGTAATTGGTCAAGTCTAACACAAAATGATGGAAAATGAGACAAATTCTCAAAAGGAATATGTTCAAGAGTCTACGAAAAAAAAAATTTTTTTTTTTGACCTGCCTAAATTTAAGATTTGTGGAAGGCCGACTGCATAGTGTTTAGGGAGACTGAATTACAGTCAGGTATATCTGGATCTACATCCAAGCTTGGCCACTTCCAATTTATTATACCTTTAGACAAGAAGTTTAAACATTCAGAACCTATTTTCTAGGTTGTAAAATGAGTAATGTTGCCTTAAAAGTTACATCAAATAACAATGTCTGGGGCACAGCAAGTACTCAGTAGAAGAGTCCCTGTTATAACGATGAGCATCACGATTCCTGCAGTACAGAAATACATCTCTAAAGTACAGAACTTAGTCATTCCATCCATTCACCTAAATCTCTCAAGGTAAAGTTCTAATTTCTGAGTATGGCATGGAAGGCTTGTCATAATCTAGTCGCTGCTGTCTCTTCAGTGCCATCTCTCAGCCTTCCACGCTGTACTCTTTGTACCAGTCGTGGGCCACTGACACAAGTCCCCTCCTACCTCTTACACCTTCTGCCTGGATTCCACACAATCTTCAACCCTTGGGTCAGGCATGAACTCCTCCAATATGGTTTTGTCAGCCCATGCTCCACCTACACAGCCATCAGTCTAGATTTGCTTTCCTTCTTTCTGCTTCCATCATATCCCATGCAAGCCTGTAGGCCTAGCAATGATCATTTATTCTCTAGTATTACCATCATTGTTAACTTGATTACCTCCCCCATTAAAATTAAGTTCAATATTGAATGACTAAAAAGTGTACTCTGCAGGACATAGGCAATTTCCTGATATCACCAATTTGGAACAATTTGACTACTAAATAGATGTTAGGCCAAAAAAATATATTTAAAGTACAGATATTGCATTTATTCTTTTAAAAAAATAAGTTCAGCATTAGATAGAAAGAAACCAAGGAAAAATCATTTTAGCATGAATGTTATCAAAAAAGTTCTCACTCTTTTGTTTTCAAAGTTAAATGTGAAAAAGTCTAAAATCTTTTCATCAGAATAGAAAATGAGTATGGGACACCTGGGGTAATCTAATTAAATAAAATTTTAAGAAGTCTATATTCTCTATAGCAGTTTCATTTATTCATTTTTCTTTTTACCACAGTGGATATATTGTTCTTTCCAAAAATAGTTGCTGGCAATTTCCAAAGATGTAATTTCTTGTGAAGTGATGAGCTAAGCATAGAGATAGGATGAAATTGGGCTCTGAGTTTTTGTTTCTCAAGAAAATTAACTCTTTTAATGTTCACTACCAGGTGAAATGTAATTTTTAGAATATTTTGATAGAATGGCTTAAATGCCAAGAAAGATATGTAACAAATTATTCCTTCAATCACCTCCAGTAATAAAAAACAAAAAAGTCACTAAAGTTTGGGCAATGAAAGGTACAAAGATCCACCAGTTAAGCTACTCTTTAACTTGGGTGATTTTTTTTTCCAGGAAGTCTTCCCTCAACTAAGGAAATTAAACCTCTTTCTTTTTATTTTGAAAGTGAGAAAGAGCATCAGAATAGACAACTCTATCTTAAAACCCACTTAACAGTAACCATTCCAGCAAATGTATGTGTATATAATATACTTATTTTTACACGGTTTTTATTCTATTGATATTACAAACATCAATACCACAGAGCAGATAAATAAGTATTTGAATATCCTGCCATCATTTAGGAAGAGTCACACATAACTAATCAAAGAGTATCAAGTGAATCCTTAATTTTTAAAAAGCCGTAAGTTCTTGGACTTACCTTTTTATTAACGTATTGCTGCTCCTGTCTCTAAATAACTTCACTCCTATTCAAATAAATAATTGGGGCACCTGGATGGCTCAGCTGGTTAAGAGTCTGCCTTTGGCTCAGGTCATGATCTCAGGATCCTGGGACTGAGCCCTTCATCAGGCTCTCTGGTCAGCAGGGAGTCTGCTTCTCCCTGTCTCTCTTCCCCTCCCCTTGCTCATGCTCACTCTCTATCAAATAAATAAATAAAAATCTTTTTAAATAAATAAGTAAATTCTTGTTTCCTTCCTCTAACTCCAGTCTGTTAAATATAAATATAATGATAAGTTAATCATCTTTATGGCAAAATGAGGCTCAGCTTTTATAATATAGATTAAATATCTACTTCAGTTATCTTAGTCACAGTTATTGGACTAAATCTAAACAATGTCTTATTTGCGGGGAATTTCTACACCCTAAGCATTACAAGCCAAGAAAGAAAAGAAAGAAAGGAAGAAAGAGAGAGAGAGAAAGAAAAAAAAAAATGAAAAGAAAAGAAAAAAAAGAGAAAAAACCCCCAAATGAGAAAGAGTTCAAGGAACTCAGGGAAATTTATGGTAATGATGACAGTGATTTTTTTTTTAAATCTGCCAATATATTCATTTCTCTCTTTTTCCACCACCACCTCCCTAATTCTAACTGCCATCACAACTTGCCTAGACTAATGAAATCACCTTCTCGATGATCTACTACCACATAATCTGGCCTCCTCCCATAGTTTGCACACTATAGCCCAATTGACCTTTCACCATGCTGAACTGGTGACATCACCCTCTCCACTCCAGCCTCATCCTCTTAAAACTCTCAATGGCTTTCCGTCATTGTGAATAAAGACAAAAATTCTTAACAAAGCCTATCATCGCACTGTTTACTCTTGCTTCTCTTCCTAACTTTGCCTGACACTTATTTCCCATACTTTATATGCTCACTACACTGGTCTTTTTGTAGTCTTTCCAACTTCTCTTTCCTTACTCACCGCACCAATTCTAAATGTTCATACAACTCCCATGTTGGATCAGATGCCCATCGTGTGACTGGTAGATATGAGAGCAGCAGGAGAGGAGCTGTATCTTAATATTCACAGTGGATATAAGAAGACATCACCATGGATTGGAAGATATCAGAATCATTGTGAGCTAAATAGGGAATTCTAAAGGTAAGCATTGGACTGTTAGTTTTAAGAAATGCATACCAGCTAGCTCTAGTGACCATATGTGGCTACTAATGCCCCAGTCAGCTTCCAGAGCACCAGACTCCCAGCAGGACCTCAAGAACCCAAACCTCTGGCCCATCCCAGCCCTTCCAGATCCCATTTCCCTGGGAAGCTCCTGCAGAACCAGGCTCCCAGTCTATCCCACTGTTGCCAACTACCATGGCCCTGTTCTCCCAACAGGATCATCCAAACCCAAAACCCTTGCCCACTTTGGTGCTGGCAGCTTCCATGGCGCCAGACTCCTGGCAGGTTCCCCAGAATCCAGCCTACATGAATCCCATGAATCTCAATTCCAACTAGTTCTTACAGAGTGGGCCAGCTCCTGTACCTCCAGGTTTTCAATCAGCCTTCAGAAAACAAAACAAAACAAAACAAAACAAAACACAACTCAGGCTCCAGGTGAGCCAGGCTAACTTCCACAGGAAACCAAAAGAAAGTAGAGGTAGCTATATTTATATAAGACAAAATGGAGTTTAAGTCAAAAATTGTAACAGGGAAAAAAAGAACATAATGATAAAGGGGTCAATTCATCAAAAGGATATAACAATAGTAAATATATATGCACCCAACTTCAGAGCTCCTAAATATATTAAGCAAATACTAACAAATCTGAACAGAGAAATAAACAATATACATTAATAGTAGAAAACTTTAGTACCTACTTTCAACAATGGACAGATCATCCAAACAGTAAACTAGTAAGGAAATACTGGACATGAACTATACCTTAAACCAAACTGACTTAATATACAGGTTCAGAACATTCTACCCAACAGAAATAGAATACACATTCTTCTCAAGTACAGATGGACTATTCTCCAGAATATATAACTTATCAGATCACAAAAGAGGCCTTAGCAAATGTAAAAAGACTGAAGTCATACCAAGTATCTTTTCCAATAACAGTGGTATGAAATCAATTACAAGAAGAAAACTGGAAAACTCACAAACATGTAGAGGTTAAACAACATGTTCCTGAATGACCAATGGGTCAAAGAAAAATTCAAAAAGAATTTTTAAAAATATATTGAAACAAACACATTAAAAGATACTCAACATCACTATCATCGGGGAAATGCAAATCAAAACTACCATAGGACACCTGGGTGGCTCAGTGGGTTAAATCCTCTGCCTTCCACTCAGGTCATGATCTCAGGGTCCTGGGATTGAGCCCCCGCATCAGGCTCTCTGGTCAGCAGAGAGCCTGCTTCCCCCTTCCCTCTGCCTGCCTCTCTGCCTACTTGTGATCTCTTTCTTTCCGTCAAATAATTAAATAAAATCTTTAAAACAAACAAACAAACAAAAACTACCATGAAGTATCACCTCACACCTGTCAGAATGGCTAAAATCAACAACACAAGAAACAAGTGTTGACAAGGATGTGGAGAAAAAGGAACCCTTGTGCAGTGTTGGTGGGAATGCAAACTGATACAGCCACTGTGGAAAACAGTATGGAGGTTCCTCAAAAAGTTAAAAATAGAACTGCCATATGACCCAGCAATCACAGTACTGGGTATTTATTCAAAGAATACAAAAACACTAATTCAAAGGGATAGATGCATGCCTATGTTTATAGCAGCATTATTTACAATAGCCAAGATATGGAAGCAGCCAAAATGTCCACTGATTGATGTGATTGATGAATGGATAAAGCAGAAGTCGAATACGCGCGCGCACACACACACACACACACACACACACACACACACTGGAATATTTCTCAGTCATAAAAAAACTGAAATCTTGCCATTTGTAACAGCATGGGTAGAGCGAAAGAGTATAATACTAAGTAAAATAAGTCAGAAAAAGACAAATACCATATGATTTCACTCATATGTGGAATTTAAGAAACAAAACAAATGAGCAAAGGGTAAAAAGAGAGAGAGGGAGAGACAAATCAAGAAACAGACTCAACTATAAAGTACAAACTGATGGTTACCAGAGGGGAGCGGCATGGGGGGTTGGGTTAAATAGGTGATGGGGATTAAGGAGTGTACTTGTCCTGATGAGCACATGCTGTTGTATGGAATTATTGAATCACTATATTGTACTCCTAAAACTAATATAACACTGTATGTTAACTATACCATAATTAAAATAAAATTTTAAAAATCTTAGACATTTTTTAAAATATAGTGAAACAAATGAAAATAAAAAATACATGCCAAAATTTATGGGATGTCAGCAAACACAGTTTTAAGAAGGAAGTTTAGGAGTGCCTGGGTGGCTCAGTCGGTTAAGTGTCTGCCCTAGGCTCAAGCCCCTCCTTGGGCTCCCTGCTCAGTGAGGTGTCTGCTTCTCCCCCTGGCTCTCTCCCTGCTCCTGCTCTCTGTCTCTCTATCTGAAATAAATAAATAAAATCTTTAAAAAAAAAAAAAAAAGATGGAGGGGCTTGTGGGTGGCTTAGTGGGTTAAAGCCTCTGCCTTTGGCTCAGGTCATGATCTCAGGGTCCTGGAATCGAGCCCCACATCAGGCTCTCTGCTCAGCAGGGAGCCTGCTTCCTCCTCTCTCTCTGCCTGCCTCTCTGCCTACTTGTGATCTCTCTCCTCTCTGTCAAATAAATAAATAAAATCTTAAAAAAAAAAAAAAAAAGAGGGACGTTTATAGAAGAAAAAATACAGATGACAAATAGGTAATTTAACTTTACACCCTAAGGAACCAGAAAACAAAGAACAAACCAAGCCCAAAGTTAGCTGAGACAGAAAATAATTATCAGAGCAGAAATAAACAAAACAGAGGTCAGAGAATAAATAGGACAGATCAATAAAATTAAAAGTTCGTTTTTTTTGAGAAGATAAACAAAATTAATAAAACTTTATCTAGACTAAGAAACAAGAGACAAGAGTCAAATAAATAAAATTGGAAATGAAAGAGGAGACATTAAAACTGTTCAATAATGATAAAAAGGATCATAAAAACTATGAACAATCATATGCAAACTAATTGGATAACTTAGAAGAAGGAGATAAATTCCTAGAAACATAAAACTTACCAAGACTGAATTATGAAGACATAGAAAACTGAACAGAGCAATGACAAGAAGATCGAAACAGTAATCAAAAACCTCACAACAAAGAAAAGCCCAGAACCAAGTGGTTTCACTGGTAAATTCTACTAAACATTTAAAGAATTAATGCCAATTCTTCTCAACCTCTTAAAAAAAATTAAAAAGGAGGGAACACTCCCAAACTTATCTTACAAGATCAGCTCTACCCTGATATCAAAGCCAGATAATATCACTATAAGAAAAGAAACTACAGGCCAATAACTGATGAATATAAATCTCAACAAAATACTAGCAAATTGAATTCAGTAATATATGATGGATCATATTCTATGATCAAGTGAGATTTATCCCTGGGATGTAAGGATGCGTCAACATATGTAAATCAATAGATGTGAAACACTATATTAATAGAATGATAGACAAAAATCATATGGTCAATCAATAGATGCAGAAAAAGCATTTGATAAAATTTAATATCCCTTTTATGGTTAAAGGCTCTCAAAATTGGGTACAGAAGAAACATACCTCAGATAAAGGGAAGTCATATATGACAAAGCCACAACTAACACCGTACTCAGTAGCAAAAGGTTGAAATCTTTCCCACTAAGAACAGGAACATGACAGGGTATCCACACTTACCATTCCTATTCACATAGTACTGGAAATCCTAGCCAGAGCAATCAGGCAAGAAAAGGAAGTAAAAGGCATCTGAAATGGAAAGGAATAAGTAAAACTGTATCTGTTTGTAGATGATACGATCTTACATAGAAAAAATCCTGAAGATTTCACCCAAAAAAATTGTTAGAATAAACAAAGTTAGTAAAGTTGCAGGACACAAAATCAACATACAAAAATCAACTGAATTTCTATACACTAACAACTATTTGAAAAAGAAATAAAGAAAACAAGCCTATTTACAATAGCATCAAAAATAACAAAATACCGGGGCACCTGGTTGGCTCAGTGGGTTAAGGCTTCTGCCTTTGGCTCAGGTCATGATCTCAGGGTCCTGGGATTGAGCCCCGCATCGGACTCTCTGCTCAGCGGGGAGCCTGCTTTCCCCTCTCCCTCTGCCTGCCTCTCTGCCTGCTTGTGATCTCTTTCTCTCTGTCAAATAAATAAATAAAATCTTTAAATAAATAAATAATAATAAAATACCTAAGAATATATTTAAATAAGGACGTGAAAGATCTATATACTGAAAATTATAAGATATTAATAAAAGACATTGAAGAAGACACAAATAAATAGAAAAATATCCCATGTCCATGGATCAGAAGAATTAATATTATTAACATGACCATACTACCTGAAGTGATCTATAGATGTAATGTAATCTCTATCAAGATTCTAATGGCATTTTCACAGAAATAGAAAAAGCAATCCTAAAATTTATATTGCACCACAAAAAGCCCTGAATAACCAAAGCAATCCTAAGAAAGAAGAAACAAGCTGGAGGTATCATACTTCCTCATTTCAAACCTTATTGCAAAGCTATAGTAATCAAAATAGTGAAGTATTACATAAAAACAAACACAGAGATCAATAGAATAAAGAATCTGAGTAAAAAGCCTATGCACACATAGTCAACTGATATTTTGTAGCCAAGAATACTCAATGGGAAAATAAGAGTCATTTCAAATAATGGTATTAGGAAAACTAGATATCCACATGCAAAAGAATGAAACTGAACTTCTATCTCATATCACTCACAAACATTAACTCAAAATGGATTACAGACTTAAATGGAAGGCCGCAAACTGAAACTACTAGAAAACAAAACAGAGAAAAAGCTCAAAAACATAGAGAAAAAGCTCTTTAACATTCATCTTGGCAATGATTTTTTTTTTTTTTTTTGGCTATAGCATCAAAAGCACAAGCAACAAAAGCAAAAATTATTAAGTGTGACTATATCAAACTAAAAAGTTTCTGCACAGCAAATGAAATAATCAACAAAATGAAAAGACAACCTACAGTAAAAGAGAAAATATTTGCAAACCATATATCTGAGAAGGGGTTAATATCCAAAATATATAAGAAATTCATACAACTCAATAACAAAAAATAAACAATCCAATTTAAAAATGGGTGAAGGGCCGGGGCACCCAGTCTCTCAGTCAGTTAAGCATCTGACTCTTGATTTTGGCTCAGGTCATGATGTTAGTGTCATGAGACTGAGGCCCCATCAGGCTCCGTGCTGAGCAAGGAACAGCTCAAGATTCTCTCTCTCCCTTTCTCTCTGTCCCTCCACACCCCCACTCACTCACTCTCTTTCTCTCTCTCTCCCTCTCTCTAAAATAAATAAATAAATAATGAATTAAAAAAATAAAAACAAAAATGGATAGAGGACTTAAACAGACATTTTTCCAAGGAAGACACAGAAATGGCCAATAGGTACATGGAAAGTTACTCAACAGCACTCATCATTAAAGAAGTGAAAATAAAAACCACAATGAGGTATCATCTCACACCTGTTATAATGGCTATTATCAAAAGACAAGAGATAATAACAAGTGTTGTCAAGGATGTAGAGAAAAGGAACTCTTGTGCACTTTTGGTAGGAATGTAAACTTGCATAGCCACTAATGGAAGGTAGTATGGAGGTTCTTCAAAAAATTAAATATAAAACTACCATATGATCTAGCAACTCCATTCTGGGTATATATCTGAAAGAAATGAAATCACTATCTCAAAGAAATATCTGCACCCCTTTGTTCATTGCAACATTACTCAGAGAAAAATAAATACTGTATGATTTCACTCACATATAGAATCTAAAAAGACCAAACTCATAGAAATTAGAGAGTCAAATAATAGTTGCCACGGGCTGGACGGGAGGTAAATGAGGAGATATTGGTCAAAGAGTACAAATTTCCAGCTATAAGATTAATAAGTTCTTAGGATCTAAAGTAGAGCATGATGACCATAATTAACAATATTGCAACTTTTAATAGATACTTAAAAGTTGTTTAAAAAGTAAGTCTTAAATGTTATCACCACAGAAAGAGGTGATTATGTGAGGTGATGGTGGTGTTAACCAACCTTATTGTTGTAATCATTTTACAATATATGTATCAAGTAATTATGTTGTTATATAACATATAACTTACATATGTTATATGTCAATAATGTCTCAATAAACCTGAGAGGGGAAAAAAAAGAAATGTATTCTCCCTGGCATCACCTATCATGGCTTATAGATTAGAAAGTCAGAATGGAATTTAGACCACATTAGCCCACTTTTGCCTATGCACGTCCTTGACTCAACAGGAGTATAGTGGGACCACTGACAGAAAATGGGAAAATGTGTCACAGAGTTCATGTAGAGCCTATACAACAATGAATGGGATGAAATAGTTCAAAGTGAACTCTGAGCTCCTGAGAGAATATTGCAGCCATCTCCCAGGAGGGATACTTGGAAAATGTTACAGCAAGTGTCATGGTGTCTGTGGTTCCAACCAAGAACGAAAAACGTTCAACACAGATCCAGCTCTGGAAGTTACTTTCCTGCCAAAAGGAATGAACCCCAAACAGCATAGTGTTGACATAAAAACAGGTGAGAGAGCAGAGAGCTCAGGAGCAGAGAGCAGTCAGAGAGAAGGCAAAGATGCATTCCTAAGCAATTGCCTATCAGTTGAGGTTTCTGATCTGTTAGCAGATCAGAAAATCAATTGCATGGTTCCAAACCACATTGCTCAGTAAGATAGATGAGACTAGAATAAAAAAATAAGTAAATGCACTGTATATCGTAACGATAAAAATACTATCTCACGAACTCATTTTCTTTTCATTAACATATGTACATATGTTTGTGTAATGGATCATAATGTAAAATATGTTTCTTAGTGTGAATCACAATTAAAAATGTTTGAAAAATACTCTTCTAACAAAAAACAAGGGCCACTAGTAATTAATAGAAAATTTTAGAAAATGCTTCCTTACAAACATCACATATAGAGACAAGGTATTTAAAGTATTCAGTGAGAAATCTGGATCCTGTCAAACTCTAATTTACTATGTTAATGAAAAAGTACCTGAGGGGCGCCTGGGTAGCTCAGTCAATTAAGTGGCTGCCTTCGGCTCAGGTCATGATCCCAGAGTCCTGGGATTGAGCCCCACGTCAGGCTCCCTGCTCAGCAGAGAGCCTGCTTCTCCCTCTCTCTCTGCATGCTGCTCTGCCTACTTGTGCTCTCTTTCAATCTTTCTGTCAAATAAATAAATAAAATCTTTAAAAAAAAAAAAAAAGTACCTGAATTTTCAATGCAGGGTCTAAGAGCTAGTATTATTGCTGTTATTACGGTTGTGGCAATAAAAATCATTGTGCTGTTTTTTTCTGGAAAAAGAGAATGGCAAATGGGAAGGCTGAAATAAAGGAAATAGGTGAAATGCACAGGGAACTCAATGCCTAACTACTGTAATTTGAGAAGTAACTACAAGAAGGGAAATTAGCAAATAGACTCACATTATCAATGTGTGAGCATAGGACAAAGAGAAGAGCTTTGAGGATTATTATTTTATTAGTTAACCTGTTTGTACTGGTGAATCTATATTCAAAATATAAGTATCTTGAAATTGGCTTTACAAATCTTAAAATTTAATCACAAATGTCTTCTATATGCAGATTTAATTTAAAAAAAACAAACTGGGCCTGCATATTTTAAATTATTTATATATAACATTGTATAAATAACTCCAGAGTGTATATTGAGTTTAAATGACTACTGTCTCATTCACTTGTGACTGAAAGCTGTCTTCCTACCTGAGTCTTTTTAAAAAATTTTTATTATTGAAGTATAGTTGACACGCAATGTTATATTAGTTTCAGGTACACAACATAGTAATTCTATACAGTATGCATGCTCACCATGATAAGTGTAGTTATCATGTTACTGTAAAATGTTATTGCAATATTACTGACTATATTTACTTTGTCTTATAAATTTTTTGTGAAATACAAAATAAAACATTTTTAAACAGAAAGAAAGAGAGGGGAGAGAGAGGGAAGAAGGAAGGAAGGAAGGAAGGAAGGAAGGAAGGAAGGAAGGAAGGAAAAAATGGAGGGAGGGTGGGAGGGAGGGAAGAACATATGAGTGATTACATATCAGGAACTGATCATTTTTCACCACTTCCACAAAAGGCCTACAAGGAAGTGACAACTTGTTTCAGAGTAACGCACGTCAGAAACTTCATGGAAAATAGGAAAAATTCAGAAAATCTGGCCAGTTCTAGAAAAAATAATCAAAAACAGATTTAAATACATTGGCTAAAAGCTGGGGGCTTGAGGGTTCCTTAGGAAAAGGGGCTTGGATTCACACTGCCATGGAAAAGCTCTGTTCTCATCCTATGGTAAGGATTTAGGCATTCTCCACTAGGCTTTTCCATTGTCCCCATACACTTCTCAGTTACAAACATCCCTTAGAATATAGCCACAGATGGAGAACTACAATGAAGAGATCCTTCCTGACCCTTGTAGTCAAAACCCAGATAAGCCTTCAGAGTAGGCAAACCAGGCACTGAGTCCATCACAGGAACTCTGCCTAGAGAGACCTATTTCTTTTTTTTTTTTTTAAGATTTTATTTATTTATTTGACAGAGAGAGAGATCACAAGTAGGCAAAGAGAGAGAGAGAGAGAGAGAGAGAGAGAGAAGCAGGCTCCCCGCTGAGCAGAGAGCCCGATGTGGGGCTCGATCCCAGGACCCTGAGATCATGACCTGAGCCGAAGGCAGAGGCTTTAACCCACTGAGCCACCCAGGTGCCCCAAGAGACCTATTTCTGTGTAGATATGCTACACCAGTTACACAAGCACTAAAACACAAGCAAATTTGCTTACCTACCCTTCACGGCTCAGAAAAGTCAAGCCATCAACCCCAGAAAGTCAGAAAAATAAGTTAACATGCCCTCTGTTTTATCACCAACACTTCAGATGTCACATTGAATCATCCATACATCCCAAAGTGAAGTTTTCAAGTTTTATAGAACCTTATGCAGCTCCCAAAACATTTATTATTAGTCTGCCTATATTATGATCCTTCTGATCATAATTTACATGAATAGGTTACTTTGCAGAAGTGATTTGAATTGTCACAGATAAGGCCAATAAGACACCTTAGATTTTCATATAAATTAGAAAAAATGCTTCTACTGCCCTCCTTTAGGCAAGAGTTTTTTTTAGCCCTGTTCCATACTTTCAACCTACTTAAAAATAACACTATTTTCTTATCTTCCTATTTTACAATGGTTTTTCTGTGTCTACATGAAGCCAAAACAACCGAAATTCTGAGCTTCCTAGCCAGGAGTGGGTCAGATTTCTATATAGTTAGTAAATTCAACATGAAAAATCAGAACACCTGGTAATTTAGCTTCAAACAATAAAAAATTAATTAAGCTGCCTTTTTCAACACTTTATTTTTGTGGTACCCTATAGATAGAAGTTTTATTTGGTATTGATCAGGCTCTTTGTATCTCACTGATAAGAGTGCTTATTTCTTTTTTATTTTGTCACCACTTCCTCAATAAAGTTCATATTTCTAAAACTGGCCAGCCCAAAAGAATTTTTACATTTTCTTATTATCGTATTTCTTTAACAAAACCTGTTCTTAGGGCATACTATCTAAACCTGTAAAACTAATAACAAACTGGAAGTTTCTTGAATAAAAGATTATTTTTCCTTTTGCATAGACTAAATAGCACGAACCTCACATAATAGACACTCAGAAAATTGTGGATGCATAAATACATTAATTAATGAATTCAAGTTAGCACCTGGAACTTGATAAAATAGGACTTAATTTTCCTATCATCTCATAAACACTCTCTAGGGAAATTTTTGGGCTTTTTCTTTGAAATCCATTGGATCATCTCACATGGACTTAGGCTTACTCAACTACATACAATTCTGTCTTCCCTGTTTTGGAATGATGCTCATGATTATAGCAAACTTTTGATTATCTGTTCCAATGAAGCAACGCAAAGGTGTGAATAACCAAAACACAAGTTCTGATTTTTAATAGATTCACTTTTCTGAACTGCCTCGCATGGACTAATATGAAAATGTGCTTGCATTAACTTAAAAAAAGAGTGTTAAGATAAGTTTCAGAGAAGTGTGATGCATTTAGGGGAGAGGTTAATCCAGGATAAGACTTAACTGTCTATAAGAATCAAAGTGAAGGAAAAAATCCACATAACTACATATTGCAAGTATAATTACCAAGTATTGCTTTGCTCATTCACCTTCAAAAACTCACCTATTAATAGAGTCAGCAAGTTCGTATTTTTGCTGCAAATTAGCTGCAGTAAAGTGTTGGAACATTGCTGGACATGTATCTGCACTGAGGCTGTATGTCATAAACAGATTAGCAGCTCCTATCAGATGGTCCGGACTTCAAAAGGCTTTGTTGCTTTACTTTTTGTTTCCCTATGGCATTGCTGAGATAAATGGTCTACATGATTATTCATGGGTTGAAGAATACTCTTGTTCAGTGAGGTTTGTAGATGAAGCAGTGAAGCCTGTCCTTTACCAGACTTTCATGTGCCATCCATTTCTCTTCATCAAAAGTTTATTTTATACTGTTATATGGAAATGTATAACCTCCATTAAGCAGCTTCTATTTCAAAACCTTGGGCAAGAAATTTCAAAGCATGCATAGTGGATATCAGCTTCTGACCACAGAGAAGTAGCAAAGAAAGTTATTGTTAATCCTATCACTTTCAAATTGTAAAAATTTCAATGGATATTTAAAAAGAAATATAATTAAACTTCATTATACTGCTGAAAATGGAAAAGCATGTAGATGTCTGCATTTACAAGTGAACCAATGAAGTCCAGCAATTTTTAAGTGACTTGAGCAATTTAGTAGCTACATAGAAAAATAGGAGCAAAACGCAAAGTAGGTATTCTACTTCCTAATTTCCTTATATAGAAAACGACTACCAGTTTTTATTAAAAATATAATTTTATCATTAAAAAATTTTTATCAAAGACCCAAATTATGCCAAATGCAACTGAAATTTATGACTTTGTTTTAAAATCTTAATGTCCTTTCATAGACTGTATATAGACTATAGATGTCAACAAATAATCATCATCATCCAGAATGCAATACAAGTTAATTGACCCCCCATTTTTTTAAGGAACTAAGTTAGGTAGTATGCTCTTCATTAAAATAAGGACCCGCAGCTCTGGGCACATTTTCTATGATAAAAGAGAATTTGTCTTCAATACTCTTTTTCTTTCTTAACTAATTAATTGACTCATTAATCCACAGGTTTTAGAAGTTTTCTGTATTACTGTTTTTGTTTTGTGCTATTTATTCGAGCAAAAATTAAAAGTTCGATGCCTGTAAGTATTAATAAGCATCACCCTGAGTAGAGGTTTGTATCTGATACACAGCTCCTAACAAAAGTAGTGTCTTAGAAAATGCTATTACTCTTTGTAGAATTTCTACAAAATACTGTTAATTATCTCGGCTTGGAAAAAAGGAAAATCAGAGTCATTCAATATTCTGACTTTGAATATTTTACTTTTGGATTCTAATTTATTAAATTTTGTCTCCCTTCACACAACAAAGCCATTGAGCCCATAATATTTAGACTTCACTTCTCTGAACTAGTGTAAAAAATAATAAGCTGATGATAAATAATCAACTACTTTTAACAGATCCTTCTTAGGGGAGATAAAAGACTGAGGAGAAGATCTGTTTCTGATGAATAGATGGAAAATACTATCACAGGACTCAGTCCAAGTATCACTTCTAAACGAAATCCATCTTTGATTGTTCCTTCCCTACCTCCTCCAGAGATATGTTGCCTCCTTCTGGGCTCGCTCCTTCACAAATTTTATCAAATGACCTTAAGCTTGGTCTGTCCCCTACCTCTCCATTTAGATGCTGAGAGCAGACTACGACTCTCATTCATCTCCAGCATTTTGCACAAAACTGACACAGGATAGGTGCTCCATATATGGTAGTAGAATGAAAGGAAAAATAAAAGGATGAATAAATGAAAGAATGCACACAAGCAATAAGCAGTACACAGAAACTTAAACCCAAGATTTCTGAACCCAAGTTCTTCATTTAACAGACATTTGCAGAGTGTCTTTATTATTTTCTAAGTGTCTTTATTATTTTCTAAGTGTCTTTATTATTTTCTAAGTTTGCTACTAAACACTGGAGACACAGAGTTGAAGAAGGCATGATTCACATGCTGACAGACAAATATACACATGCTGCCATGCCTCTAGAAAGTCAATTATTATAAAGCTATTAGACACTTTTTCTGAAATATTGTCTTCCCAGTTCTATGCAATTGCTCAGAGCTCTCTGCAAGCCAATTTTTGTCTTTCTGTCTTAGGCCTTTAGCTGCACACCTGGTGATGATACCCTGAACTCTTCTTCACCTTAGCAAAACTATGAAACAGGCAAAGATACACAAAGGAAACTCACCGTTTTTACAGAACACATAATTAGTTATCATTATTTCCAAGCTTCTTTCATTCCATAGAACTTGATTGGGCATCAAAGGCTCTGAGATGATCCTGGATCTAAAGTGCTGTTTAGATGATTATCATATAATAAAATACTGTATGAAGTTATAGAAGCTGACTATGTTTTCTAGCAATGCTCTTTGTGTTATCAGTCCAATCCAGCAATTCTTTGGATTTTCAAAAAAATATTATATTTATTTGAGAGAGAGAGAGAGAAAGAGAAAGCAAGTGAAGGGAGGGGCAGAGGGAGAAGCAGACTCCCCACTGAGCAAGGAACCTGATCAGGGCTCAATCCTAGAACCCTGAGATCATGACCTCAGCTGAAGGCAGATGCTTAACCAATTGAGCCACCCAGGCACCCCAACTCTTTGGATTTTTTGCACAATGAAAAATAAATATATCTTATTTGAAATCATTGATAAAATAAATACAAATATTAGAACTAAAAGCTATTGAAAGAAAGCAAACTAGAACACACAATTTCTCCTCTTGCTGAGGGTCAATTGCAAAATTATGATTAATTCTGACAGAAGCTCCACTCAGAGATTTGAAACATGATTGAGTTAGATGGGATCTTTTATATGTGGGAGTGCAATATTTGCATATTCAGAAGGGAGATGCCTCCTTGGAGTGATGTGAGAGATGCCAGTAGGCCCATCAGCTGAAAAATACCTCCATGTAGGCCAGGCATAACAGTGCCTTCCCCCAGGTCTGAAATATTCACCACTCTATTATACCTATCAAATGCAGGAACAGGCCCTTGGAAAGATGGTTGTCAAGTGCACTTGGCTTAATTGAACAGAGTTTTCTGGTGCTCTCCTATTTAAAAGGGCATAAAAAGTTTGGAAAAATGCAAGAAAGAAAGGAGTCAGTAAAGAAAGATAATGAAAAGAGAAGAGAAAGCAATCTCAATTTTAAGACCTGCCTGCCACACACACACAAAACGCCACCTTTCCCAATCTTCTATTTTAAGTGCCTCTAGAAATAGAAAATAAATCTTCCACTTGAGCTTATTTTTTATATGAATCTTCCTCTAGTTGCAATAAAAGTTTTATTGTACTTAATCTATACTATATTATAAGAATATTACATTTTTCCAAATGCTACCTTGAAACTGTTTCAAGCTCGTTTTAAGGATTTACATTAGTACAGAAACCATGTCTAATTGTAGTTAACATTAACTAAGTGCCTGCTATGTACAGGTACTGTGTGCTAAGAGCTGTGGAAAATATAAAGATCAATATACAAGGGAGACATTAAGGAAAAAGAAAAGGATAAAGAACATTCAATGCAGGCTCGAGATGTGTATTAAGATAATGCTAATTTCAGTGGCTTAATCCAATGGAAATTTATTTCTCAATTATGTAAGTCTAATGCAAGTATTATTAGTCTGCCAAAAGTTTTCCTTTGTGTAATGATTCAGGGACCTACATACCTTCCATCTATGGCTCCACCATCCCCCAGTGTCCAGACAGAAAAGGTAGGGAAAACAAACTCACTTCTCAATTGCATTAGATCGAAAGCAACACATATCATTTCCACTTATCTTCTGTTGGTAAGAACCAGTCATACAGTCAACTGTACCTTAGATGAAAGAGGGATTGAAGAATGTAGTCCAAGCTTAAGCAGGTGCTGACACCAGAAGCAGGAATCTTTGTTTAAACAGCTAACCGTCATGACTCAGAAGGAATGTAGCATCCAGGATTCAAATTTTAATCCTGATATTAAATGTTTTTAGTTCCAATTGAATAAAGTAGTTAAAAATATGGGTTCCTGGGGCACTTGGATGGTGCAGTCAGTTAGGCACCTGACTCTTGGTTTCGGCTCAGGTCATGATCTCAGGGTCGTGAGATTGAGCCCCACGTCAGGCTCTGAGCTCAGCACAGAGTCTGCTTGAGATTCTCTCTCTCCCTCTGCCTCTGCCCCTCCCACTTGTGCTCTCTCTCTCTTTCTCTCTCTCTCTCTCTAAAATAAATAAATAAATCTTTTTAAAAGATGCAGCTTCTGATTCCTGATCTGAAGGCAGGTTAGTAAGTTAGACACAGAGCCACGTCCTCAGTGGGCAATTAGACCATTTTTCTCGAGTTATCTAATTATTTTAAAAGAAACAAACATTTCATACAGTATCCAAAACAAGAATTGCTGAAAAGTATACATCTGTCTTACGTGTTTACCTATCACTGAGCGAGGTCTAAAGTAGAATTACCTATAATGAGATATTAACATAGTTATATCCAGGTACCAGAATTAGAATATTTTATTCTTTTCTTTTTATGCTTGTGTATTTTTAAATTTATCTACAATGAATACTTATTACAATCTTAATGATGAATAAATTGTAAATATTTTCAAAGTAAGTACAAATCAATGTTTTGATATTCAGGAATCTAAAGAAGTGGTTTTCATTGTTCTTTTCTCAAAACTATAAAAGTTTACTCACTCTGTTTCATCTATTAAATCACAGAAGTTGCTTTTTACATTAATCTATTTCTGATCATTTGTTCAGATTGACTGCTAGTTCTCTCGATTCCATCATACAACTCTCTCCCATAATACATTACACACTACCCTCACCAATTACACAGAATAATAACAATAATAATAATAATGGACATTTATGATGTGCCAGACACTGAGTTAATTACTTTACATGTGATATCTCACTTAATACCTCCCATCTGGTAAGATAAGTGCTATTATCACCCAATTTATAGATAGGAAAACATACTTAGAGAATTATATTATTCACCCCACCTCTCACAGCTAGTCAGTAGCTGAAGTGAATATGAACCCAAGCAGAGCCCATGCACTCAAACACTATATGACTCTCCCTCCAGAAAATCTATATATTATCTAATAACAACTTGCATGTGAAAAGTAGTTTACAATATTTAGGGCACCTTTACAAACATTATTGCACTAGACCCTTACAATAGCATGGGAATTCTCACCATCATTTTCAACTTGAGGTAATCGAGAGTCAAATGCTCAAGGTTCCAAAGCTAGTAGAAGGTTGTGTCATACATATCCATCTAGAGAAACAGCAACCTCACTCGTTATTTCGATTAAAAGTAACTTAATACAAGAAATTGGTTACCAATGTGTTGGAAAAGCTAGAGGAGAAAAAAGAGATGATCAGTAGTGTCAGGAAGCTACTACCATCACTAGAGCTGGAGGAAAAGAAAGTGATAATATCCAGAGCCAACGGACACTGCACTACTGAGCAAAACTGTGGGAACCCATGTGCCTTTGGACAAGAAACCAGAAGCCAACAGTTCCGCTGAAACTTCTGGACTGGTTGCTTTCACTGCTAGGTTCCATGGTCACTTACCACTGCTTCTGCAGCTGCTAAAGCCAGAAGCAGAAAAAATACAGCTTCTCTCTCCTATTTCATGATGCAGTGTTCCACTGGGTATGTCAAGAGTCTCCAGGAAATGTTTTTTTACTTCCTACCAAGTGTAATACAGAAAAGAACATAAAAGTATGAAGTATGAGAATATAAAAGGATAAGCTCTCAAGAGCCAAGAACAGGTAACTGATATAGTTTATCAGTTGATACAGTGTATCAAGAACAGATAACTGATACAGCTTTGAGAA
This sequence comes from Potos flavus, assembly GCA_028534135.1. Classification (NCBI taxonomy): domain Eukaryota; kingdom Metazoa; phylum Chordata; class Mammalia; order Carnivora; family Procyonidae; genus Potos; species Potos flavus. The sequence goes on from CM052886.1 coordinate 72,763,312, forward strand.
CTGAACTCAAAGCTTTTGACTTAAAATCAGTTATGTTTATCCAATGTATATTTACATAACTCCTCTGAGCCAGGCACCACGATAGCTGCCGAAGTCCCCATTATGAACCAGGTATTATAAACTAGGTATATGAACTAGGTATAACCTGGCCATGGCCCTGTGGGGATTACAATGTCATGGAAATGAATATGGGAATTCTTTCCATGACATTCCATCCTCTGGGCAAAGTTGAGGCATCTTTTATGGGTGCAAGAGTTTGCTGGATTTTGCTGTATCAATTTGATTAAGCTATGAACTTTTTGTTTTCCATTGTTTCCTACTCTGTATATTCCTGAGTTAGAGTTGGTCAAAAAGAAGAATTTGCACAAGATTGGAAAACACAAGTAAAGTAAAACTATGGTTCTCAGAAATCTTTGTGGTAAGTTATGGGTATGGACAGATGAAGAAGTAGCTGGTGGGCCTCGACTCTTCCCCATTCTACATGCAGCCTGTCTTCTCAACTGTCGCTTCCACCAGCCACCCTCATGCTTACCCACAATGAAACACAGCAGCTACTTCCCATGCATCACTCCCTGAGCTGTCCCTAACACTCCCACTGCAGCAGCTGAATATGCTCGCTTGCAGACTTCCCTACAAGCCCATTTGTTCAGTCATGCTGGTCTATCAGGCTGACTGGTTAGGGACTCCTCCTCAATTCTCCCTTGCAGACCTTTACTTCCCAGTCCCCCAACAACTGTGTACAGTCTAGTCCTGCTAGAGAAATCTCTTATCTCATAAACTCAAAGTGGCCCTACTATCCCGACTGATAAAGGTAACATAGAGTCGCTTTGGCATTTCCAAGAACAAGCTGTCTTTCAGAATCCTGGGAAAAGCTACTACATGCTATAGTCAACCATTTTTTAGGTATGGTTTGTGATGATCTCTTATATGTCTAAGACCTATTCACCTTTTGGCCTATTCCTCTCCCAATCATTAGTATAGTACTCTGATCTGGCTACAAAATTCAAAGTCTAGTTAATCTCTGACAAGAAATTAATAAATAATTCAGCAAAATGCTTCAGGCAGGTCTCCTAGGAACGCCAAGTGGCTAACCAAAAATATAACCAAAAGATAATTTGAAATGCCTCTTATCTCCTTCTGTTAAAGTTTATTTCCTTTATTGCTTATATTAGTTGAGTTTTTCTCCCTTCCCTGGTATAATGCTGAGTTCCTTCTATTACAATACTAATATCACAAGTCTTCTCAACTTGCTTGCAGGTTATTGATTGTCCTATTGACTATGTATTAGAATCAGAGAGTATTAACTGCCTTTCCTTGTGGTGTCATGATAATTACCGAAGGGAATAAAATAGGTTCACCAAAAACGAACTCTTCAGTAAAAATCAGGGTTTGCCTTCCTAATCTGGAGGGGAAAAAAAAGGAATAAGGGCTTTGGAAAGATTATCATGTGTTCTTTTCAGTGAGTCACTAAACCATTAAGTGTAATTTTCCTCTATGTAGCTGTGATAGAAAATGTCATCATCTAAACTATATCCAAACTATCTGAAGTGCTGACCAAGAAGAATAAAGCTAATAGACAGATTTTTTGACAACAGCAGAAGAAAAGTTCTGAAATCCCTGATCAGCTTACACTCATTCAACACATTTAGTTAATTATAATGAACATGTCAACATTAAATACAAACCTAGGACAGACTAGGAGCTCTGGGGGATTTGGATAGCCAGAAGTAAGGACACAAGTCAGAGTCCCAGAGAGTGAGCTGCAAAGAAAATCTCTAAGATGTAGTTCTTTCATAAAAATGTCTATACAAGAGTGGGTAAGCAAGGCAGCACTTTATGGTTTATCATGGCAGAATGAGGTGGAGGTGGGGAAGAGAGGAAAAGAGATTCTACCCATGTTGACAGAGCATTTTTGTTCAAGGTGACCTTGGTACAGGATGATTTGAAGAGGGAGCAGCCAGGAACAGGAAGCAACAGCAGCAGAGAGATGCCTCGAACAGGCTCAGAAGAGCAGTATGAAAAAGAGATCTGAGGAGGGAAAACGACAGAAGACAAAAGCCACATGCCTGAAGAAATCATCACATACATACTGCAGACTTTGAGATCCAACTGGAGAGATTTTTTTGCAGGAGGGGAAAGCTGGTGTCACATAGCAGGGAGAGGGGGGATACATATTTACGTTTAAATTGTTCCAAAATATTTTGAAGCATTTCACAATAGAAATAAGGACTGAAAACTCTTAAAGTGTTTAAGATGCAAGGAATGTCTTCTCTAACCCCACTCTAACCCCATAAGCCTAACACTGGTCCTGGAACATAGCAGGACCACAAAACACATTTGTTGAATTAATGAGTAATAAATAACATAAAAACAAAAAATGGTACCAAATCCAACATTTAATTTAATCAATAAATAACATAATGGGGCTACCTGGGTGGCTCAGTCAGTTAAGCATCTGACTCTTGATTTCAGCTCAAGTTGTGATCTGAGGCTGTGAGATAGAGCCCCACATCGGGCTCCATGCTGGGCATGGAGACTGATAAAGATTCTTTCTCTCTCTCTCCCTCAGCCCCTACCTGCCACCTCTCTCTCTCTTCCAATCAATCAATAACAAATAAACAACATAAAAGTAAAAAATAGTAAATAAAAAAGTTGGAGAAATATGAAGAGTGAAACAATATTAAATGATGAAGCACTTGGCTAAGGAAAACTGCAAGAATTGGCTAGAAACTGAACTTCTCAAAAATCAAAGTAAAGATCTTACAAAAATGAGTTTAATAGAGGCATAATTTCACAGAATAATGAATAGCTGCTCATCAGTTCTCGAGCAGGCTTTGTCAGAAAGGTATTTATATAAGAGATCGAGCAGTATAACAGACACACTCTCAGAAGCCATTTACTGAAAGCTATTACAAAAAACTTCCACATATGGTTATTCCTTATACTAGACCTTTGTGAAAGCTGAAGATGGAAGGTAAATTTTTTGGTTTTTAGAAGAATTTCAAATGAAGGGCAGGGTATGGTGATACACTCTAGATAATGTAGCATTCTGGTTATTTCTCCTAATAGATAGATAAATTTGAAAGAAGCTTATAGGATCACTGCTTAACTTATCCCTTACTATTCCTATCAAAGATCAATTACACCACCAGGTTTTTGAGAAGAACCGATATAATAAGAGCTACAGAAATGAGCAATTCCTGAAGAGTAGGTATTCTATAGTATGGATTGAAAGAATATCCTTATAACCAAGACGTTGCTCTCCTAGGGCCATTGCTAGGTCTCACTTACAGTCTTGAATAGTTGTGCATCTAAAATGCCATAGGAGTTCCCACAAATGGGGTTCAAGCCTCTTCTCAGAGATAAGCTCCAATGCTGGCCAAATGTCCCAAAGTGTATATAACTATACACCACTCCATAAATACAAATGAAATGGCAATGGCCCTGAAGATTTTGAAAATTGCAGTTACCAACTTTACAACTACAGAACTTTGACCTGCCAAACAAAGCAGTTTGGAACAGTGTTGAATTCCAGTGTCTAATAGGATATTAATTACAGATGGACCCCTAGTTAGCCAAATAATATTACTTATTGCATAATATTACATAATCCATCTTTATGTCAAAGCATTTGTCTAAAATGTTGATTTGGGGTTTTGAAATAATATTTAGATGTTCTTCCTGACAAGGTTGAGCTAATTCTTCACACTGTCACCACAGTGTGAAAGGCAGTCCCTGTCATCAGCGCAGGAAAAACCTAGAATCCTATTTGCAAGAAGTCACATGTCTTTCATCTAAAATTATTCAGGAATACACTTAAAAAGATGAAGCAAGATACAGCCCTGTTTTGCTACATTTAAAAAAAGAATTTTCTCTAGTAGAAGATTATTCCTGCCTGATTTGACTCTAGAACTATTTTTGCAATCAATACTCTATGAAAAATCTGGAAAATCTTTGATATATATATAGAGATCATATAATTCAGTCCATAAACAATGTTTGTATATGTAATCAAAGCTCAATAAAAAGTTATAAAAAAATATATATATATATATAATTATTCCTATTCAGATAAAGCAGAACACTAAAACTATAATCAATTATGGAACACTAAAGCCTAAAACCTATTTCTCAAGCAAGAAGATAAGTTATAAAAACCAATGCCATCCTGCGGCAAAGAACTGAGAAGCTGTCCAGAATGCAGATGTACATGTAATGCTGGAGGTAGGTGATCAGTATTTTTGAAGCAAGACCATATTTTATATTCTCCCTGTGGAGACTGTATTGGAGAAATGAATTAGAATAATTGATACTGCAAAAATTCGAACTCAGAATAAGAAAACAGTTTCAGGAGCTCTTACATAAAATGATCTTCTTTGACTGTGTTGTTGGCTGTTTGTTAGCCAGTTGGGGCTGAAAACCAGAATCATCTGTGGAGCTTCTCAAGCTACAATTACTTGGGCTCCATCTCTAAAAAGTACATAGGTCTCGAGTCACAGCTAAGTGAGCAAAACTTACCAGTCGGGGTCAACCACTTGGGAGCAAGAAATAAACATCTAGCATGTATGAGCTTATATATTTGGAAATTTCTTGTTAAGCAGCTAGTATTACTTACCCATATACATGGCTAGAGGAATATATGTTAGAAGAAAAATCAGGATCCAATCTTGAGAACTACCTGACCCCCAGGCTTCCCTTCCATCCCTCCTCATGAGTGTAACCTTGGGCTACTTACCCATAACCCTGCCATCAAGAATGCATAAGCTACTGGAACACATTTTTCCCCTAGATGACAGGAATACACAGCCATTGGCTGATACAGATAGCTCTACACTTTCTCATATTCAGTTCATTTTATACTTTTTACTTTGGCTCATCCTTGATAGTCTGTCTCATCAGACTGACAGAGCCACTTGAACATTTTGGCTCATCCTATTCTCAGCACACATCTGATTCTGCTGTAACGCTGAAGAACAAGCTTTCTAGTTACCTAGCATATAGTGTTCCCCTGCCAGCAACTTCATTAGAAATCCCTGTAATTTCTACTAGGAACCACATTATAAAATTGCAAGAAACAAATCTGATGATCACACACACACACACACACACACATACACATAAACGCACACCTTTCTGATGTGAGAGTGTGCATAATTTGGAGGCAGATAAAAAAATGAAGATACATCACACAAAAAGCAGCCATAGCAAATTGTAGTCTATTCCTTGGACTAGAAGACAATGACTGACAAGAACAAAAGGTTTTCTTTCACTGAGCTTCCTGAGCTCTGTGAGCTTCCTGAACCTCCCTATCACACCATTCTAATTCTGCATGCTGCAGACCCAAAGGGGGTCATCCTGAGGTGGGCTGCATATATTGGGATTAAAGAAGAAGCAATCACTTTCAACCAGTGATCTAGAGTGTCAATATAACAAATAATTAATAATACTGATCCCCCTGAGTCATTGGCTTCATTATCTAATGTGGGGAAAAAAATCACGGAGAAACCTATGACCTTGAACAGAAGGTAACTTACTCTTTAAAATTTAGGTCACTTGCAGGCAGAGCATGTTAACTCCCCTGGGAAGAGGGGCAGGGAAGGATTTTATGTGAGAGTCAGTCTGTTTACTTCTTTGCCCTGCCAAATTTCAAGATAAAATTCTTTTTTTTGTTTGTTTTTTTTTTCTGGAAACATTCAGAGCTGACAGGATCAGAGAATATGCAGCTGTTTGCCTTTTGTAACTTAAAGTCAAATGTGTCTACAGTTTCTGATTTGCTAACTCTGACAGGGTTTGACAAGCCTGGTGAATACCGCATACCTGACCAATTTCTTGGGGTGGGCAAATTTATAGATTTTTTTCAGTGAACATGCCCAAGAAAAAGGGCTGCCGGGAGAGTCAGCCAGCTCTGCAGGCTGAGAGCGCACCAGAGTTGATGAGAATTAAATTGGATGCGTCTGGGGCTAAACACTGGGCTCTGGGAATATTAAATGAAACTTATAAAAGGATCACATTTAAGTAAAAAAAAAAAAAAATGGTTAGTGTGGCAGATAAGAGGGAAGTCCACTAAATGAGATTCTCAGTTGGAGGGGGAACGGAGTCTCAAGATGTTAGGACCCAAATGAACCACACAAATGAATTCAAGCAGAAGAGAAGTTGAGACTGGGTAAAGATTATTAGTAGAAATGATTTCCTGCTAAAATGTGAAATCCCAACATTATATACTTTGCTCTAAGGTATCTCTAGCCAACCAAAAAGGCTGTGCAATTTTTCTCCAGGTAAACAAGGGAGGGTTGCAGCAGGAGTTCTTTTACTAGTTGTGACAAGCTAAGGATTATTTTTTCAATAAAAGCTGCATTTTCCTGGAGCGAGGGAATAAATTCGGTTCGCAGATCTCAAGGATCCCAGAACTGGGGTGCAAAACCCAGGTGGGGATAACTCCAGCCATAACCAATTAGTTTCTGTTTATTAGTTCATGTTTTCCAAGAGACTTCAATCCAGGGGAAGATGGAAGGGAGAGAGAGCAACAGGCAGGGAGGGAAATAGCCATCCAAACTTGCAATTCCTCCCCTTTCCTCTAGGGCCAACCTGCAAGTGCTCAGTCCCTCTCAAATTCTCCACCAACATTTCTGCGCAACCTAGTGGTATCAACTGGGTATTTCGTGGCAGAGGATGGGGCATCCTTTCAGCAGCCCATGGCATCCTCCATTTCCTCTTCTAATTCATGCTGGCTGTCTCAGAATCATGTTATTGGAGGCACCCCTGCTGCTCTGCTCACCACGGCAGTGCCATGACTGTCAGTGCCCTCGACACCCAAGCAGATGCTGTCCACCGCAGGGGCTGACAGCGTGAAGCTGCTCACCATGTGTGTCACAGGAGTGCCATCTGCCATCCGAGCAGAGATTCCAACACTATCTGCCATCACAGTAAAAGCTACTGGCGTCAATGTAGCTAATATTGAATTTATAGTTCCTCTAGTTTTCACTCAGCTTTAAATCGGAGCTCTCTTACCCCAGAGCTCAGCCCAGGAGGCTGCATCAGGTTACAACTTGAATGACAACATTTGCCATTATCTGAATCCCTCCTCCTTTAAGACACTACTCCACAGTCCTTTTAGCACAGTTGATGTCTTGATGATCTCTTTACCTGGACTGAATTCCCTCCAAAGAGGTTTCTCCTTCCCTAAAGTGAATAAGGTAGACCTGTTCCTCCAGTCCTATAGACATGTCCCATCATGTCTGAATCCAAGGCAGCACTGTGTTACCATAATTCATTCACTTATTCATTCAACAACTATTACTGAGCACCTGTTTACCAGAGACTCTAGTTAATCATAGGGATGCGATGGTGAAACAGATCAATATAATCCATGCCTTCATGAAGCTTTCATTGTGCTAGGAAAGATAAAACAATAATAAATAAACTGGTATGAATGTTACATAATTGCAAGACAGCTGACTATATAAAAATACAAAGAAATTTTTGAACCTATGCTTTAAAGAGAGGAAAATCAATTTGCTCAAGTTTATCTTGGAAGTAGGTCAACATAATAAAGGTTCCAATGATTATGACCTTCTTAAAAAAAGTTTTGGAGGAACGTTCAGAACTACTTGGATGTTCTCCAGCAACAGTCCCAGGAAACTGAATTATAGATCCCTCCCTAGGTAAAGTTCCACAATGATTTCCTTCTTTGTCTGTGATACGGGGCACTCAGTATAATTGGCCACGGTCAGCAACCACGGATTTTGGAACACAAATTGCCCACAGAGGTTCTGAATTGTCTTGGAAATAAGGTAACAGCTTTGTTCCAATTCATTCAGAACCATCTTTGAGGTCAGTCCTGCAGATTCCTTGCAGAGTTAATTCGGCCAGTGGCTCCCCTAAATTCCTGTGTAAAAAAGCCAAAATCAAAGGAATCTATATCTACCTATGAAGCCACTGCAATTTCCCCTTTTACTGCCACCATCATTGCCATCCACATGGTCGTCCTCAGTTTTATGTTGGGGTTCTGGGGCAGGTAGTCTCCAAGGGGTGACAGGAGGAGCACAGAGGCTCAGGAAGAACGTCCAGCAGCAAGGCCAGAGATGGGGAGGCACAGGAGGATCCTCCTCACGCCCTGGCCAATGAAGGACCAGGAATCTTAAAAATAATAATATGGATTTTTTAAAGGTTGGGCAGAATATACATCTAGTGCTTCTCAGACCCTTAACAATTCCAGCTGCCACAGAGAGTGAAACAGAGCAAACAATAGTCCTGGCCACGTTAGGACAGAGTGAGCCATTATTCCCGCTGTCCAGGCCCAGGTGAGAGAACAGAATCATCTGTAGCCTGCCAAGCACAGCTGCCGCAGTACAGAGGCAAGTTGGTGAAAGACCCAGAACCCAGGCGTAAAGTTAGTGGTAAGGACCACATGGACGGCAGTGGCGGGAGCCGTGAGATTAGAAATGCAGTGGAAGCAGCATTAGTTTTATCGATGGCCATGGAGGAAATATCAACAGGGGGAGCAGCAGTACCCAGGTCCATGCAGCAGAGGAGCAGCCGAACAAAGGAGACACATCGCCTCCAGAGAGCGTGGGTTATCCTTTCCTGATCATCTTGGGAACAGAAAGTACTAATGGAGAACTAGACTTCCAGTAATCTGGTGAGACTTCAGCTGATTTTGTGACTCTATTAAACCTTGGTGCAAAAAACAAAAAAAACAAAAAAACAAAAAACCTTGGTGCAGGAGAAACACTTGTTAGACCTACATAGGTTAAAACAAGGATATCAGTCTCCAGTGACAGCAAGGCATTCTAGGATGGATTCCTAAGAATGAATACACCCTCCAATACATATTCATGAGGCAAGTGAGCTCATTCTATTTATGCCCTTTATACTTACACCTCTCATTCCCCATCCATAAATAAAACTAATGGCAGTATGATTTTGTTATTACAGAACCAACCACCTTGTCCTTCCAAGATCATTTGACCCCTTGAGTTGATGGCTCATCTGAGTTCCTGGTCTCCATTCCTGAACCCCACTTCTCTTCTCAGCAGTTACCTGAGCTCTCTACCTAGCTTGTGCCTTGGGTGCTCCTCCTTTCCCTCCCCGCCCCTGACATAATGTCCAAATACTGCCACTGCTCTGCCCAGTACAGCATCTGGGATATGAATGCATCTGATTGTCCCTCTAGTCTCCCCAGACCTTATTACTCAGTTGGGATGGCTTCTTTCAGTCAAAGGCTTTCATAGCTACTCAATATCTACAACTCACCATCATACTCTCAGCACCTATTACCACGTGATGAAAACTCAATCCCTTCCCTAATAACAGAACCTCTTATCATATCTTCTAAAAGTAAAGATCTCAACCAACAAGGAGATTTCATGTCTTACTTCCCTTGATAAACATATTACCCTTTTTACAGATCCTAAATATCTTACTGGACAAATACTGTGAACTTTTTCCAATGTTGTCATCAAATTCTTTCAAATAGCCTTTTTGAAGCATGGTAGAACTACAAGATCCACTCTGCCCATCCGTGATGAGCATCTTGATATATCAACTTCCCTACCCAAGGGTCACAAAGACAAGCTCTCCCCTGCAGACCATAAAGCAAATCCTGGTGGTGGTACTGACTACCAAATGTACCAAAGAAAGTCTTTCATTTTTTCATGTTAAGGAACTGGATGTGATGGGCCCCAGCCACTGGCTAGTGTACCCTGTCTTTCTTGCAATGCAGGTGTATAATCAGGGAAGCCTTATTTATGAACTTTGTGGCTTTTATTCTCTACAATGACTGCTCAGGATATAAAAAGTACTCTAAAAAAATCTGATGAGTGAAAGACAGTGATTCGTGCTCTAAATTATGGCCCCTGGATAGTCATCCATCCATGAATATTAGTACCATTGATTCTGCCTTGTTTAAAACAAGAAAAAAAAATGGGTTTGTCTACAAGTCACTGGGCTACAAATATTCTGAGTCCTAAAATCAGAATAATGAAAGGGCAGAGCAAGAGGATAAAACAACAGCTAATACATGAGATTTTTATCTTTAAAAATAAAACAAAAACATCCCATTAAAACGTACTTTATACGTGAGTTAAAAAATTATGGGAAAGATTGGAAGAATGCAGGACATGGGAACAATTGAAATCATTAGAAGGAAGTAAAGTGTATTTTTCAAAAAGACTATAGGCAAGGGGAAATCTTCACAGGAAATAACCAAAGAAAACCAACATAAAAGTAGTCACCCAAAATCTGCCACATTTTTCTCATGTTTCATTTCTAAGATGTCACTACCAAAAATGTTAATAGTTGAAAAGGCAATTAAACAATAAATCTGGGCCATTGTGAGCACTGGCTAGAACCAACACAATAGTACATAGGTCATTGTAACGCACGAGTAAAGAAGAATACCACAGGCAGAAAAACATACAGGTGCAAAATACAAAGGACCTAAGGACATCTCTCTAAGGTACAGTGAGGGGAAAAAACTCATAAGCTATGCTGCAGATATAGAGGTGAAAGCAATGAACTGCACATAGACAAAGATGTGATTTAAATTATGCCAGTGTCATGCTGGATAAACCAATAAAGGAGCTTAATCGCTGCTACAAAAGCCCAAGGTTAATAGCGACAAACTCCCCCAACAGTTGCACAACAACAGTATGAAAAAAGATGACTTTGGACAGAAGCTGTATAATGGCTACTCTCTGCACCTGGAGAAGTTCAATAGAACTGTGTGAAAGAAATCAGATACAAATCTGTCCAAAAGAGAGGGGAAAGACTCTTAGACAGACAGATGGTATTTTTAAAATTATAATGAAACCAGCTTCAGGGAAAATCTTTGACAGGGAAGTGAGGTGAGAAAATAAGCATCCATTAGCTTAATGGGTCCCAGAGTCCAGGTACTACTTGATACGAGCAGAAT